>CP119662.1:0-522973 GCA_030078075.1 Crithidia sp. LVH-60A
AAAAAAGAGAGAAAAACAAGCACGCACAGCTGTGGCATGCAAAATAAAACACCTAGACAAAACTAGAAAGGTAAATAAAGACAAGGGTACTGGGTGGAGTGCGGGCCCCGCGGCCGACGGGCAACAGAGGACAGGTGCAACGGGAGAACAAACAAGACAAACCTCGCGCAGATGGAAAAGAAAGCAGAAGAGACACACAGGCGGCCAGCCGACAGCTCAGCGACGGATCGTGCTCACCGCTGGTGCAAGGTACAACATTATCAAGAGAAGAGAAACACAGAACCGCACTATACTGAACACGCGGGAAAGGTATTGGTCGCACGCAAAGCTGCAAAGCCGCGCCAGGAGCGGAACAGGAGAACAGAGGAAAAACAAGGACAGAGAGATCAAGAGAGTGAGAGGAACAATAGAAACAAACAATGTGGAGATGAACACAGAACCGCCGGTACAGGAGTTAGAAAACAGGAGCAGAAAGAGCACAAAGGGGAGAAAGTTACAAAAAGAAATCGGGGAACGAAACAGAAGAGAGGGCAAACTGCCAAACAAGAAAGAAATCACATTCAGAGTGCGCGGCGACACCCGGTCAAGATGACGACACACACACACCCACAGCAGCCGTCACAGGCGAACGCACACGCGTGAGAGCAAAAACAAAAAACAGAGTCAAAAAGAAAAAATCAAGAATCAGGAAGATATAGCGAAAGAAAAGCGATGCGCGCAGGTTAGGTGCCAAACAAAAACAAAAATGAAAGAAATCAAAAGAAGAAAGACACAACAACAAGCTACGGACAGACGCGTCTGCTCCGAATATCAGGGTGGGCGGGTTGGCGCTTTTGTGCCTCGCAGCTGGCGTTACGCAGGCAAGAGGACACGCGGAGACCGGAAGTAGCCACTACACAAGATATACGCATCCCGTTGTTGAGGGAAGGAAGAAAAAGAGAAGGGAGAAACACAAGCAAGAGAGAGAGAGAGAGTGATGACAGCACGCAGCACAGACAGCCATGTCAGCAAACGTCACACGCACGCGGCGCAGCGGATGTTGCAGAAGAGTACACCCAGTGCACACATTGGCATTGGTTCATCTATCGTTGTCACCGCGGCTTCCGCCACGTCACGCCCTTGCACCGCAGCAAGCCGACAGACACCACAAACGCAAAACAGCAAAGCACCATTCGATGTCCTCGGCCGCCGGCCTCGGAAATGAAATGCCACCGACCCGTTTGAGAGGGTGTCACAGCCGAGTAAGGTGAAGCGGGGATAAGATCAAGCGTGGCCAGGCGGCACACGCACGCGTACAGAAAGCATGCGGCAGCAACACTCGGGTGCATCAAGCGGCAGACATTCACGCGACTACAGCCGCCAGCTGCGTAACAGCAAGGTTCCGGCAGCACACACCCACCGCCACGGCGGCCAGCCGCGTGCCCCACGTCGCGACCAGTAACGTGTGTCTTGCTTTGTGGGGGTTTCTCGCAGCTCGGCACTGGGACGGGCGGGTACTCACACACACACGCACCCCTGCAGCACGCGCATAGCCAACTTCCGCACACCAACCACTCGGCGTCACTACCTTCACACATCCCTCGCACATACACGAAAACAGAGAGAGTGCGGCCTTCGCGTCACGCGTCGCCGCCCTCCTCAACGCGCCGCTCCTCCAGCAGCAAACACCACGTATCCCGCAGGAAAGGAACGCCCATCGTGCCTACGTGACGCACTTCGAGCGACCCTGTCGCGTCCTCCCCTCCAAAGTGGCGCGAGTAGGCGTCCGCCGGAATCCGCGCACCCTCGACGTAGAAAAACACCATGTCGATTTTGCGGCCGTACCACAGGCTAGACGCGTACCCAAACAGCTTGTTCAGGGAGTACCCGCGTCCAATGCCACCAAAGCCGTTAAGGTGCTTCTGCGCAATCACGATGGCGCGGTGGTCCGTCACCAGCGCCACACACGCGCACCGTCGCACAGGTCGTGGTGGTGCACACAAGGTTCTGCAGCATCAGCTGCGCCGCGCGAGGCTCCGCGTGCGCCGAGTAGCGCGCCATGGAACGGTCCGCCTCCGCGTCGCGGTTGGGTATGTGGCCGGACCGCTGGTGCCGCTGTTGCCGCTGATACTAACGAAGCTGTTCCAGCACCTGCTTCGCGGCACCCTCCTCGTCGTCCACACCTGCTGCTCCAGGTTCTCGGTCCAGCGCTGCCGGTACACGTCCACGTCTGCGGCGCACGGTCGCGCACGTTCACCACGGAACCCCAGCCCTCCGGCGAAGCGTCCGTGAAGCACACACCACACCGTAGCCCGCCTCATCGGAAGTGGGATGCCGCTCGTCCGAGATGGCGCACCATGAGTTGCGCACCAGCTCGCCACCAATCTTCCGCAGCGACCGCATCACGGAAGCGTCGATGTACGGCACGGCGTCGTCCCAGCCGTAGCCGCGGAACGTCAGCCGATAGATGCCGCGGTACGTGCGCAACAGCTTGAAGGCACGCGCAGGGTTCACCTGTGTCGTGTGCAGCGCAAAGAGCACACCAGTGAGATCAGCGACGCGAGGCTCCGGATCGTGTGTGCGTAGTCTTGCGTAGCACCAGCTGCAGCTTCGCCACCGTCTTCACCGAGTTGCGCACCACGCGTTCCCGACCGTTTCACAGGTCCTCCTCTCCAAGGAAAACAGTCGACCCGCTCGCCAGATGCAGCAGGTCAGCGTCCGACATCGCCTCCAGCTCGTCGCGTGCCGTGAACATCATGAGGTTGGCCGCCTTGATGCGCGACACGATCGCACGCACGGCGCGCACAGACTCCGCCTCCTCGCCCACGTGTGCAGCGACGAGGATGTTGTCGATCAGCGTCGACACGGTCACCGTGGTGTCGATGTCGACAATCGTCCACGTTACAGCTCGGCCCACCGCCACACGCTCCAGCGCGCACCCGTTGGCAGCGTCCGCAGCCGGTAGTAACGCCCGTCATGCTTCGCACAAAAGACAAACTTGTAACGCAGCGTCTCTCTGCAATCGGGTAGCGTCGCATAGTAAGCTTCAAAGTCGATCTGTAGCATGTAGCTGGCGTGCCGCAAGCGCCGGCGCCGCCCCAGCCGCGTGTCGTAGCGCACGCGCAGCACGTGGTGCTTCGGAATGACGCGGTTCAGCAGCGGCTCCGTGATAAGCCGGCGCCGGCCCTTCAGCTGTGGCACCGTGAACACACGTTCACCCCGTGCTCGTCGTCCGGCAGCGCTACGCCGCTGACCTCGTTGGCCGGGCAGGGCTCGAACTTGCCCATCCCCACGGCCTTGGCCAACTCGCCCGCCGTCAGCGCGCAGCGCCTCACCGTGCGCGACGTGCGCAGCCCGTCGAAGAAGCGTGCGTCCAGGAAGCACACCGCACGCATAGCAGGAAGCGTTTCGTCCGGGCCCGGTGTGTGTCGGCATCCCGAGCACCGCCGCCATGTCCAGCGGCGTGTTGTGCTTCAGGTGAAGCGGCCAGTCTCGCACGGTAGCCGGCGTCTCGGCCATCACGCGCACGTAGCCGGCCATACGCTCCACCATCTCCGCCACCTCGCGCACGTTGATGCCCAGTTGGTGACACAAAGAATCCTGCGAGCGGTAGCGGAACAGCGACGTCGCCGCTTCTAGAGATGGTGGGGAACAGCGCTCGACTGGCGTTTGCCCGCGCGGTCTCGGCATATCCACCGTAGGCTGCTGACCATACCCAAGGTATCGCAACAGCGTGGCCTGCTTGGCGTGGCCCAAAAGCGTCATGAGGTCCTTGATCGGCACCCCCGCATCCTCCATGCACCGCAGCGCACCCTTGCGCACCGACGGCAGCTGCGCGCCAGCCTTCTGCTTGGCCAGCGCCGTCACCACCACCGTGCGCAGCTCCTCCGTGTACGGCGCGAAAAGATACTCGCCCGGCCTGCGCTGCACAAGCATCTGCTGCAGCGTACTCGCAAGCTCCCGCGTGAGCACCGATGGAGTGGGGTACGGGCCACGCTTCTTCGCACCCTTGCCCATACGCACCGTCAGCGGCACACACGCACCGTGTCTGCCGTGCTATCCGCCAGCAGCAGCACCGACGCCGTGCCCACATTGCGTTGCTCGGACAGCGGCGGCCCCATATTCTGGAAGATCGTCACGTCCTTGCACCGCAGCGTCACAATGTCGCCCGCGCACACCGCGAAGCCCCACATTATCATCGCCAAGAAAAGCGCCGCGCGCGGGTGCGCACACTGCAGGGTAGCCAGCACCGCCCGCACCTGTGCGCCAGTGTCACAAAGGGCGGCGCGTCCGGCACCGACTCCTACATGTAGCGCTGCACGGACGCAAACGCGCTGCGCCACTCCGGATCGTCCTGCAGTCGGATGCCGTGCCGCTGCGTCGAGTACAGCGGCAGGTCGCGCAGAGCCCCCGCCACCTCAGCAAACGCCTTGGCCGTCGTCGCCCACTTCCACCGCCGCGCGCGCGCCGCCGACGGGATCAGGTCGATGCACGCCACCGGCAGGCTCATCTGCAGGCTCGCCGTCGGCATGCACTTGATGCGCGTCAGCCATCGCAGGTGGTGCGAGCGGGTGTGTCCGGCCGCACGCAGTTCCACGCAAGCTGCGAGATGTGTGGCGGCTTGCTGGCGAAGAGGAACCAGTTTTGCTGGCAGACCTCGGCCTCCTCTTCGGGGCCCGTCAGAGCCCTTTCCTAGGCGTTTAAAAACAGCGCATAAACGGGAAGGCTAAGCGCTTCCTGCCGCGCACCTCGCGTGGTAGGGTCTCTGTATCGCCTTTCTGGGGATGAGCGGTAAGTAGGGCGTCGTACATGGCGCACGGCCACTTTGTCACCAGCGCGGCCTCGCTGTCTGCAGACATCTGAGACCTTCCCGCTCTCACTGCGTCCAGTACTAGCGGCACTTTTTCCCGAAGAAAAGACGCCAATGATAGCATGCACCCCATCTCCACAGTTGCTCGCAGCCGCACAATGCTTTTGATGCTGTCGCGAAGAAACTCATGCGACTCGCCCAGCAATCTGCGCAAGTGCTGATAGCAGTTCCAGCACAGTGTGAGCCAGTACCACGCAGCAAGGTCTTTGATGCCGTTCTTCAGCACAATCGCGGGAACAGCTTCGCGAAGATACCCCGCTATTCGCCCTTCGCCAACGTGCAAAAGCAGTTCGCTACGGGGCGGCACTCTTTCAGCGGACCGCAGAACTTCTGGATCCGCTGCAGAAGAAACCGCATCTCCGGCACGCGGAGCATCAGCGCGACGAGCAGCTGCTGTGAGTCCTGAAACTGCAGAGTAAGCGAAATTCTCCGCGCCGTTTTGGAGACAAACGCATCATCTTTGCGCAGGAAACTCAGGAGAGACGTGAGCGCCTCGAGCAGCTGCGAGGACGGAGGCTCCTTCGCGTCGGACTCGTCTGGAAGCACACATCCGCCGCTCCCCCCAACAGATGCGAGAGAAGTTTCATCGAAGGGACGACATCCTTCCACGTGTCCAAAACAAAGAGTGGCAGCGAAGAGAACACTTTGGCAACGTTTCTTGTAGCTGTCCCGACCGCCTTAACTGTGATGTCCGGCAGATCTTTTGCGTCGCACACCGCCGCAAAGGACAGCAGCCAGTCGTACACCTTTCTTGAGAGGCTCTGCGCAAACAAGCGCGCTCGCATCGCTGAACGCAGAGGTGAGTACCCAGCCGAGGAACTCCTGTCTCGCACGCTCGAAGGCAGCCCAGAGAGACCTAAACGTAACCATGCAGGCGTCAAAAAGGAGTAGCCTGCCAAGCTCCAACACAGCGCTTTACTGCCTGCAGAAGTCCGGCGTGTCGCTCAAGGCGAAAAAGGTCAGACAGGCACTCGGACACCGGCCTCGGACAGCAGTAGGCCGATCTGCGTCCGCGCACAAAATTGTAACCGCTCTGCGCACAGCCGCAGCTTTCCCGCCGACCAGCCGTGCCCCTACACAAGCGTAGCGTCAGAGTCTCAAGCACAGTCAGCAATGTCGTTGGCCATTTTTGCGACGTAGCAGTAGGTCAGTGCTCGATAAGCGCACTCGGCCACTCGTGGAGGAATGTGGAGGTCGCCATCGCTGGCTGGCAGGCAAACTGTGCGCAACACTTCCGCACTGACGCGGCACAGAGCCCCGCCTCAATCTGGAACAAACTGCGACTGTAGAAGCGCGATGTGTAGTTCAGCACAAAGGTGTGGAGCCCAAAGGTGCCTTCGGTCGCCTTTACGAGCGCTGCAAGCTGTTGCAGATACAGCGCGAGGAGTGAGCCACCACGCCGCACGCTCAGCGCTGTAACGTTAAATGCGTCGATGCCGTCCTTTCAGTGATTTCGGTCTTTCTGAACGCCTCGTCCGCAATACACCGTCTTGAAATCAAACGCCTGCTGGCCATTCTCTTCAGCGTTCACTATAGTAAAGAAAACTTGTCAACTAAAGAATATCCCCCCCCCCCCCACTTTTTTTTTGCTGAGGTCTTTTATCAATTCGTTCCTTTTTTAAAGGGAAAAAAAATTATTTTATGTTGTTGTTTTGCGCAGCTATTAGCTGTTAAGGGAGAAGAGAAAAAGACTTCTACGAGAGAAGGGTTTTGTTTTTTAGAAGTTGCCAGATTCAAAGCGTCACTCGTGTTGCTCGCTTTTGGAATTTGGGCCCTTTTGCAAGGAACGAGAAGCCAATGTCCGATTAGCGGCTTTCAGTGCTGGGGTGATTAGGCCTAAGAGGGAGGCTATCCTTCTTGAGGCCTTGACGGACCTTCAGATCGGCAAAGGCTCTTTCAATGGTGATGCTCTTGGTGCACTGCGTGCAATTTGAACGATCCGCATCAATTTGTATCTCAATACCAAAAGTCCTTCACTCTTCTTTTTTGTTGTTGTTTTCTGTTTACTGAAGTCTCTCTTTAGCTGCAGTATTGGTGTCACAACGACAAAGAACGAAAACAGATGAACGTCCCATTCATTGCCATCGATACAAGGACGGGATTTCACCTTGCGTCGAATGGCCTGGAGCTGACGGGTGCGCAAACGAAGAGTAAAAGTGCACTTGCCGTCCTTTGCAACAGTATCCTGCTGCTATGGAGTAATGTAGCCACAACAGAGGCGTGCGAAGCAGACCAAGTACCCTCACGGTCATTTGTGGTAGACATCGCTACAGGCTCAGAGACGACGGATAGTGTCCGCTACTTTCACTCCAACGGCCGCTTTTTGTGTGTCGTCTTCGGGGCTGATCGCCACCCTCTGTATGCGGCTTTCGCGGAGCGGCTAGCTCAACGCTTAATTGACGACGGGCCAAAAGCACTGAAGAACCGCTGCGCAGTAAGAAGCATTGCGCAAGAAGCTTTAAAGGCTGCTTTCATAGAGCTGTGTACTAAGGAGGGACTTGCGGAGTGTGTTCTGGTATCGAAGAGCTCGACAGTGAGCTTCACCTGCAGCCACGGCGACCTAGATGATTCTGCGGCTGACACTTTCCACAGCTTCGATACTGTGAGCGTTCCAGGAATTTATGCGTGTGGTACACTGATGTACGCAGTCCACGAGCAGGGCGAGGCTAGGTGTGTCGTTGTTGCGTATGACGCGCAGCTGGCAAGCTTCGAGAAAATTGCAACGGTTGGCCTTCTCGTGAAGTGTTGCTTAAGTGCATGTGCCGCATTAGAGTAGATGTACTTTTCTCTGCTTTTTTTTTCTTCGATTGAGCGGTGAGCACAAGTTTGTTGGTGAGATTAATAAATAAAAGTATCAAGTGTAAACGAAAAAGGTGAGCTGCACCTGTAAGTGCGACTGTACAACAGAAGATTTTTTCTCCAGCCGTTCATGCTCTTACTGGTTATTGCTGTGCCAGAGGTCTATTGCGTTTCTCGTGGATACCCTGGCTTTAAATTTCGACTGCGGTTTTGTGACGTATGTTCTTTTCTTTTCTCTGCTGAGCTTTTCGCGTCACACACATACTTTCTCTCTTTCTCTGTCTCTTTGTAATACGCACACCATACCTCGTTCGGTTCTCCTTGTAGCTACTGTTGTCTTTCCGAAAACCGCTACGCCTAGATTTCGCTGGAATGGACGTGCCAAGCGAAGATTATGACGTGAGTATGATGATAAAGGCCATCAACGAGGTGCAGGCAATTCTCACCTCGCGTCCGTTTGCGACGTTCTCGGAAGTCGATACCGAGATCGCCAAGACGCTGAAACGGTACGAGGCGTTTGGCGACGGCTTTGAGCGCTTTCACGTGAACCTCACAAAAGACGCACTCCAGTCGAATGACCTACAGAAGAGTTTGAAAGACATGAACAAGCGCTGCCAAGAGCGGCTGCGGGACTGTGAATGCAGTCAAAAGGACCAAATCAACGATATCCTTCCTTTTGTTCGCAGTACGTCTTCCATTCTCGTCCACGGCTCTGGCAACCTTCTAGCGCTTGCTATTGCTTGTGCCATTCAGGAGCACGAGGGCGTTCGCTTCTACGTTTGTGAAGGCCGCCCAGCACGCAAAGGCTTCCCTAACGGCTCAGGTGAGAAGCTGCTAGAGAAGGTCGCTGCGACGCCAGAGGGAATGCGTATCAAGGACAGGCTTCACAAGTACTGCACAATTGTCCCAGACAGTGGTGTCAGCTCCGTGATGAATGCGGTTGACTTTGTAGTAATGGGAGCCAACTGTGTCACTGAGCACGGTGGTCTCGTGCACTCCACCGGGTCTCTGCAGATCGCCATCGTTGCCGCGTTTCGCAATGTGCCCTTCTATGTTTTGTGTGAGACCTTCAAATTTGCGCACATCTTTCCTCTGGGCACAGAGGACCTCAAGCAGCCGGAGGACGGTGCTGGACAGGTTGTCCCGCTTGTGGAGTTTGTCCCTCCATCGATGATCGCTCTGATTTTCTCCGACCAGGGAATTATGCCTCCATCAGCTGTGGCAGACGAGATGTTTCGCTTCCACACCGCGCCGTCTGCACCATGGAAGCACCCGTAAGGCCGCTGAGAGCAGTTGCCTGCCGCTGTGTGAGACTCACGCGTCGCGGTTCTTGTCGCAGAGAAGCCTATTGTTTCGTGTATGGTAACACTTTTATTTTATTTGCTGATACTTGTAGTGCTGGGCTGCAGACAGCAGAAAACAAAGAGAAGATTAATTGCGGTGTGGGTAATAGCGACAGTTTTTTTTTACCTGCCGGTTTTTCTGCAATATGAAAAAGAAGAGGCTGCTTTTTCAGCGGCTTTGTGGGTCTGCTGCCCTTTTTTTTCTGCTTTTGTTGCCACGTGCAATACCACATTTTCGGCTTTGGTGCTGCGCAGAAAACTTATCCTTCTCATGCACTTTGCAGAAAAGGGCTGTCTTATTGCTTAGCAGCTCCTCTCATACTTCGTTGGCGACTCACCTCAATCTTTCTGCCTCGTACCTCTTACGAGTCTCCGGGAAATTCCTGCGGCTGCATTTCACAGGTCTATTTATTCGGTCACTTGCCAACACAGCAAGACTTCACACCTCTCACCTTAACACAAAACACGGCTCAGTGACAAAATGCCGTGCAACTGCCGTCAAGGGACTGCGCTGCACAACCACCTTGGTGATCAGCTCTCCAGCGAAGGCGTGTTTGGCATCGGAGTTTCGATCAACGAAGCAGTCGACCTCGCGGCACTGCAGGTGTGGAACTGCAAGAACAGTGCCCAGGAGGCGGGTCGTCTGTTCCATCCGAACCTGGGCGACAACACGTTGCCCATTTGCAGCGATGACGACCAGGAGCTGCTGATTTTCGCACCACTGAGTTCCGTATGTCGTGTCAAGGGCCTGGGCATCACGGCACCTGCGAGCGAGTGCGCGCCGTCTCGCGTAAAGATCTTTGTGAACATTGTGGACATCACGGGTTTCGGCTCTGTCCAGAGACTGGTGCCACAAGAGCAGCTGCAGCTTGCTGACGGCGGTTCAGAAGACCGGATCGTGTACCGCGTGAATCCCGGCAAGTTCTCCTCCGTCTCCTCGCTCACGTTTTTCTTCGATGAAAGCTTCAACGGCGACGAAACGGATGTGCTGCGCATCGAGCTCTTTGGAGAGAACACTGGCAAGTCGACGCAGCAGCAGGTCGCTACAAACATTGTGTATGAAGGACGCGGAAATCCTGCGGACCATCGGACTGCGGAGGAGAAGGGGGCTCTTTTCGAGGTGCGGTGAGACCGCCGTTTCAGCAGCTTTTCGTCACCAAGGCTTGTCTCTCCCTTCCTCCTTCTGCACCTCAAAGCGCTGCCGACCTTATTAGTGCGATAAGGCTGCGTTGGCGTTTTTTTATTGGTTTTCTCTCCTTCGACATATTTGATCGCGGTTTCCTCAGCTATTCTATTCGGTTTTACTCCCTCTGGTTGAACAAAGCGCAGCAAACAATGACATCAGATGATGGTCGCTGTCTAAGTCAGTATTGTGCTGCCACATATCTGCCGTCTTTATCTTATTTGATATAAAAAACTGCTACAATCATCAATGTTTCCAGCGCTCAAACTGTATGTACTGGCTTGAGGCTTTAGAATTTAGTTTTGTAAGCTACGCTTTCCTTCCTTTTTACGTTCCTATATCTCTTTTGTTTTCTTTGCTCATTCTCTCTTTCTATTCTTTGGGCTTTAACTGCGTCTGGTTTTCGTCACTTATAAAACACGCATTGCTACTAACTTTCTGCGCTCTTTTGGCCATATCTTTGGTGTTGCCACCGTTCCGTTAGTTTTACTATAATTGATAGCTACCGCTACTCGACGTATCATACCTCTAGCTCTTTTATTATTATTGGTACCCAGGAGAAACAAATTGAGACACAATGCTCCAGCGTCCTGACCACACTCTCCTGCAGGAGCCGTCGTATCCGAAGGATGTGCAAGCCAAGCTGACGGAGAACGGACCGGCGCAGGCGGGCAAGCAGCTCTTCCAGGCCGATCCGGCCGTCATCGACCCGCAGCTGAGCGAGGCGGTCTCGCTGGGCACGACCATTCTCGCGGTCTCGTACAAGGGCGGTGTCGTGCTCGCCGCTGACTCGCGCACGTCCACTGGTGCGTACGTGGTGAACCGTGTCAGCAACAAGCTCACCAAGCTGACAAAGAAGATCTACTGCTGCCGCAGCGGGTCTGCTGCTGACACGCAGGCCCTAGCGGAGCGAGTCTCCAACTACCTTGGCAGCTACCAGACAGATGTCGGTGCCGACGTCAACGTCGCCACCGCTGCCAACCTGTTTCAGAAGATGTGCTACATGAACAAGTGGAACATCTCCGCTGGTATCATCGTCGCCGGCTACGACCCCATCAACGGCGGCTCCGTCTACAGCATTCCGTCCGGCGGCTCGTGTGTGAAGCTGGACTATGCACTCGGTGGCAGCGGCTCCATTTTCCTGTACTCGTTCTTCGATGCCAACTATAAGCCTGGCATGACGAAGAGCGAGTGCGTCGCGTTCTGCCAGAGGGCAGTGGCGCACGCGTACAGCCGCGACGGGTCCAGCGGTGGTCTGATCCGGACCATCGCACTCGACGCCGACGAGCCGGAGGACCAGACGGTGCCGTGGAACAAGACGCCGTACTGCATGGAGAAGGATCCCAAGTACCAGGAGCAGGCGGTCCAGAACCCTCCGTTCAGCAGCAGCGCGAAGATTACGGCAAACCGTACGTCGTCGGCGTGACTTGTATAGCGCTAGTTTCCTGGTCCGGAGCATTGGCGAGGCATGAGGAAGAGTCTCTATAACCTTGGTATTCTCTCGTCTCTCTCTTTTTGCCAGCGCCGCCGTTTCCTGTATTACGCTTCTTCTTCTTGTATTTCTTTTTATTATTATTCTCGCCCTAGCTGTGGAAGGTTTGATAGACGTGAAATGATGATGGACTGTGAATGACCTTGTGATAAAAAAAAAAAGAGATAAACGCTCGTTTGCACTACGAAAAGAAACAGGTGCTCGTCCTTGAACATGTGCAGACGCTTACTTGCTGCTATTTGTATGGGATGCCGGCACCAATGACTCGCTGTTGTACCTAAGTCAAAAAATTAGGTACGTGACAGGGAATGACGTGTGTCGAGGCACCTGCAGTGCGTTCCGTAAGGCTACTCACGCCGGCACCATCGTCTGTTTTTCCAATCTCACATAAATGAGAGGAAAGCGCGACTCCTTGGCATCCAATTATCGTCGTGCACTCCAGAAGGTGCGGCTTTCGCTCTCGTTACGAAGCCAAGCTCATCTTGCTCAAATAATAGGAGAGCAACTTTCTCCGGCGTCAAAAGAAGCACGAACGTTCCGCGCTTACATCACTTTCCACACTCCTTTCTCTTCACTACACCTGATGTGCTTTGATGATGTATTCTGGCGGTGGGGCGAAAGCAGAAGGCTCTGCGGACTATAAGTGAGAGGTGAAGAAAGGAGTTAAAAAAAAAAAAAAAGAGAAAAGAAAAAGTTGTGTGTAGGCACCATGAAGGGGCAGCTGGTCCGGAAAGGCGTGGCGGCGTTGTACACGGCGCCGAAGATTGCGTCGTACACAGACGCGTGCGAGGCACCGACGCCTATGTGGGAGGGTGCGATCCCGCTGAAAGAAGAGCGCATCTTCAAAAATGGTGTTGCGACGCGGATCGTGAAGAAGACGTACTCGCACCCGCCGGAGATTCCACCGGTGCACTTAGGCTTTAACGACGTCAGCTCTATGTACTGTCTCGGCAATGACGAGCTCATGAAGTTCTTCCCCGAGGGTCTTGGCGGGAAGGTGATGCAAATGATGCCGCCAGGACACCCGCGCGGCTTCCTGTACCGCGCGCAGAGCCACCTGCTCAACTGCTTCATCGATAAGTTGCCCTTCTGGCAAGCAAAGGAGAAGGCACTCCGCTCCTTAATGAACGGGCGGAGCGGCTTCATTCTTGACGGACCAACCGGCACTGGAAAGAGCGCCATCATGTGTCAAGCAGTCCACTACGCGCGCTCGCGCGACATCCTGACGCTCTACATCCCAAATGCGAAGGCGTGGACGCACGGCGAGTGGTGCTGGCCGAGCACCATCCTTCCTGGCTTTTTCGACGCGCCTGACGCAGCGCGTGAGTTTCTGCGCACGACTGCAGAGGCGAACCGCAGCCTGCTGGAGGGGTGGGACCTGAAGGTGACGCCGCAGGATCTGCCCGTCGAGCAAGGTGAGAAGCAGCCACGGACGCTCTACGACCTGTGCGAGTGGGGCCACCGCGCCGTCGCACCAGCCTCGATCGATCGCCAGAGCGTGTGCATCAAGTTTTTCCTCGACGAGATTAGCGCCGAAAAGACAAAGCCGATAGTGATCGCGGTGGACGGGTGGAACCTCTTCTCGCACGAGACGCACTTCCGCTACCCGCACCCCGACTTCCTGCGCACGCTCACGACGCTCAACGATGGGTCGACGGACGTCGACCTCTACCCGCAGGAGCTGCCGCGCATTCCCGCGTCGCGTCTCAGCTTCGTGCGCGGGCTCAACAAGCTCATCCTCTCCAAGAACGACCCAAACAAGTTTTTCATTACCTGCACGACGCGCGACTTCAAGCCCTTCGACGGCGTCAGCGGCTTCGCGGATGTGGAGAACGACAGGTTCAAAAACAGCCTCGACGAGTATGCACCGTACGACGCCGAGAAGGACTCCTTCTTCCACCCGATCAAGGTCGACAACTTCAGCGACTACGAGTACCGCGCATTCCTGCGTTTTGCCATCAACTCGGGCGAACTGGCGGGACTAGGGTGGGGGCCGATGTGGCACTACTCAAGCGACTTCGAGCGGAAGCTGTACAAGATCGGCTTCATGTCCAATCTCAACCCGCAGCGCGTCGTCGATCACTACCACCAGGAGCTTGTGTGGCGCTACGAGTACAAGCGCACCCGCCAGAAGCAGTACCTGCTGGCGCGCCGCAGAATGTGGCAGGATACGAAGTCGTCGGCCGGCGGCCGCGCGGCGAAGCAGTGAACGCCGTGAGCCTCGTGCTCTCGCGAGCCCGCTCTTTTGTTGCTGTTGTTGTTGTTAGGTGCGTCTGGGTGTCGGTGGAGCGTTGCTTTGGTGTTGACGGCTCGCCTAGAGAGCGTAAAGGAGCAGGCGTCGTGTTGCGCGGCCTTCTCTTACCCTTTCTTTTTTTGGTAATCGTCGTTCGTGTCTTACAATCTGTCTTCACTGAAACACAAAGAACGAACTTAGAGCTCGTCATGGAGAGAAGTAGCTTCGGCTTTACTCGTCTCGTCACGTATGCTGTGTGTTGCACTTGTTGACGCGCGGAGCTTAAAGGAGCGAAGTGTCGAGGAGAGCTCGTGTAGCAGACAATCGCAGAGGAAAGGAGACGCTTTCGTTGGTCTTTTTCTTTCTTTTCTCCTGCAGTTGACGGAGGTGGGTTAACTGCTGACACATTAAAGGATGAACTCGGGTTGTTGTTTATTTTTCCCCGAAGTTTGCACCGCTCTCGACGTACTCTTTACTACTGCTCCCCTCGTTGCTCCCTTCTCTCTCTTTCCTTCTTTGTCTTTTAATGCGCACCTTAGCAAACGCAAACCGTGTGGCCGCTTCGTTGCTGCGTTTCTAGCGCTTCGAAAAGGGTCACGTGGAGCGCAGAAGCCTACTACACAACACGAGGCTCACCACTTCGTGTGTATGTGGGCTGTTGCTGATAACACAAACCTAATCTAGCACCACAGCCACCCACATAAATACCGCTGCTGTGCTTCTGTCGAGGAACGGGAAATAGATACTACTTTGCAGCGGCATTGAGCTTGAACCGGCAAGATGGCCAGGCGAGAGAAAAAGCGTACGGCGTTGGTGCATCCCAACTTCGACAGTATCAAGCGCTTCTACGCCGTCGCGCCTTTTAGCGCCGCAGAGCGCGCCGCGCTGCCGCCGGTTTACGCCGGTGCCTATAGCCGACGTGCCGCGATGAACGCCTACCACGTCGTTGGCTCGTCACGAGACCAGATCGTGTCAGATGCCATGCGCACTTTCACCCCGGCGTCGTGCACAAAGGAGGTGATGGATCTGTACTTGGAAGTGGCGGCGCTAGTCTCACTGTTTTACGATACAAAGGAGCAGCTCCTTGCGCTGCCAGACATCTAAGGTGTCAAAAAGAAAGTTTGCATTGTTGAAGACACGTACAGTGGCTGTCTGATGACGATCACTGCGTAACGTTTGTCTGCATTGTCTGTTTCTCTCTTGTTGCAGCAGAAGGTGAAAGTCAGCGTCAAAGCGACGTGAATAGAAACGGGAGAGAAGTCGCGAATGGCCGCGCGCGAATTATTATCGAATGGGCGCACTAGTGCATGTCAAATTCTTTCCTCACTTTCCTCACTTTCCCTTTTTTCTTCTTCTTTGCCGCACCACTGCTGTTGATGAAATTGCGCTACTAGCAATGCTCTGCAGGCTGTGAGCCATGGCGAAGCAACGGAAAAGATTGAGCGATGCGGAGAGAGATCTGGTGGTGTGGAGGGCAGCGGAGCACATCCGGTCCGGCACCTGCGTGGAGCTGCCGCGTGTGGTGCGGACGATCCGCTCCGCAACAGAACACCTGAAGGCGCAGCAGACGAAGTTGGTGGAGAGGGTTGCGGGAAGCACCGTCGTCTTCGGTCCTCTCCGCGGTCACGCCTGCGACTTCGCCAACGTTCTGCTTACCAAGGTCCTGCCCAACCGACAGGTGACGAATCTCGTCTTTCTCGGCAACTACATCGACGGCGCTCACCAGTCTCTCGAGGTGCTTTTTCTCCTTGCCTCACTCATCGTCTGCTCTCGATTCCGCGTCACTCCGCTTATCGGCAAGCATGAGATGATGTACCCTCTCCAGCCGGAGAACTTCGGCTCGCTGCGCAACGAAATGCTCCTCTTCTGTGCCCGCTCGCCACAAACGTCTCTCGACGACTGCGAGCGCGCCATGCGGGACTTCTTTGCCGTCCTGCCGATCGCCTGTGTGGTGGACAACAAGTACTTCTGTGTAGCTGGGGGACCGGCGTCTGGCTTCCGCGCACTAGAGGAGATGGAGGGGAAGCGGGTGACGCAGGACGCGCTGAAGGAGTTTGTGCTGAACGAGCCGATGGACGAGGACGAGGAGCGCATTGCGGACGGCAGTGCTTTTGTGGCGTCGCAGAGCAACGAGATGGCCTTTCGCTTCACCTTCAACGCGGCGTGCAACTTCTTGAGCCGCAACCGCCTGGCGATGTTTGTGGTAGGCATGGAGTACCACACGAGCCGACCCGATTACGACAGCTTCGCCCGCCCGAACCACTACAAAGAGTCCATCTACTTTCCCGGCTACATGCTGGGCCGCATCCATCCCGACACGCAGGTGCCGGCAGTGCTGACCATGTTCTCCGCACCGTCCTTCTGCGGCGTCAACCGCAACAACGCCTGCATTGCTGAGATCACCGACCGGCGGCTGGAGGTGCAGGAGCTGAGTGTCTACGCTGACCGCCCGCTTGTCACGCCAGGCACGCAGGACCACGCCTTTAGCTGGGCACAGCTAATGCTCGAGCGCGCCGTTGTGGCCATTGCCCGAGAGATTTTGTTTGGTGCCATCAAGGAGGATGCGCCGCCGGAGAGCGACACCCACCACAAGCACCTGGAGGAGATCGCGGTGGCGAAGATGCGGCGCATGTGTCAGCTGCTGCAGACGCACGATCTGCCCTTGCCGGAGGTGCCGAAGCTTCCTGTCGACGAGTGAGCTGGGCACCTGTCAGGAGCTTTTGGCTTTTTCTTCTCCTGGCTTTCTTGTCTCTTCCATGTAGCGAGAGGAGAACGAAAAAGGCGAAACCGTGAATTTTGTCTCTCATGCGTTGTGAGGATAATGGTAGAGCATTTGGATGCACCTATACTTTGCATCCTTTGCCTCTCTTCGCTGAGTAGGCAGCCACCACATGTGGACAGGTGCCGCGCGATGAAGGCGGTTTTTTGGGGGAACGGGTGTTGTTATCTGCTTTTCTCTTGCACGTGCGACGACGTAGTGCATGAACTAATGGTGTTCGTTTGTGTTTGTGTGTGTGTTGCGCGTTTTCCTTCGCGCATCTTCGTTGTGCCGTTTCTTTCCTTTTTGCTTGTCTTTCCATTCATCTCTATTGCCTGTGATGCGCTTCTCCAACTACTTCACTCATACGCACATGCAGGAGGAGAAAGAGAAAAAAAAAGGAGTTGCCTGTAAAGCGGTGCTTTGGGTTGCTGCTACAAGCACCGGAGAGTGGTTGTCCCCCTTGACAAAGGTCGTGGCAACTTGTATCAGGTCTGTTGGTGGCAATAATGGCGGAGACGACCAGCGAAGAAGCCTGAGAGAAAGAGAGAACTCTTTGTTTGCTGCAAGGGAGAGCTATGATCTGGGGGAAAAAAAAGCAATGATGCTCACTCATGCTTTGTTGGTGCTCCCGCTGTGTTTCTCGCCTTTCTTTCCTACCTTCGCTCTCCGCGTTTTCTTGTCCCTCCAGGTCTCCGCACTTCCATATTTATTAGCTTTCTTTATACAAACACCAGCACACACACACACAAATCAGAGAAGTTTAGCTCCGTTTCTGCACAAAAGCACATACACTTCGCAGACATTCGAAGCACATCAAAAAAAAAAATCTTTCTTCCCACAGCACGGATGTCTCGCCTCATCTCTCACTACTCGAAGGGCAAGACCGCCTTCATGTGCGTCGACCTGCAGACGGCCTTCAGCCAGCGCATCCAGAACTTTCCCAACTGCGTCTTCGTGGCGAACCGGCTGGCTCGCATGCACGAGGCGCTGCCGGACCACACCAAGTACATCGTGACGGAGCAGTACCCGAAAGGCCTCGGCCACACGGTGAAGGACATCACGCTGCCGAAGACGGCGCACATGATCGAGAAGACGCGCTTCTCCTGCGTCGTGCCGGAGGTGGAGGAGCTGCTGAAGGATGTCGACAACGTCGTCCTCTTCGGCATTGAGGGACACGTCTGCGTGATGCAGACGGCCGCTGATCTGCTTGACATGAACAAGCGTGTTATTCTCACCGTGGACGGACTCGGCAGCCAGAAGAAGACGGACTTCAAGAACGCTATGAAGCTGATGCGGACTTGGGGCCCCAACTGCGAGCTGACCACCTCCGAGTCGCTCCTGCTGCAGATGACGAAGGACGCAAAGGACCCGAACTTCAAGAAGATCGCGAAGCTCCTGCAGGACGTGCCTCCGATCCCGCTGTAAACAGCTTTTTGCTTTTTTTTCTTCTCCGGCAAGGTGGAATCTTTGTGGGTAGAAAGGCGAAGCAGGACACAGAGGAAGGGAGTGTGGCGAAGCAGCTGATGCAACACATGAAGAGGAACGGGAGAGAAGTGGATGAGGTGTGTGTGCCGGTGCGCCGCCACGCGTCTTCAAGTCGGCAGCGGACATCATCGAGGCAGAGATGCGCTTTCCTCCACTACCACGTGGTCGCTCTCCTAGCGTCTCTTCTCACCTTCTTACCCAATGCAAGCGCATTTCTTCAACTAACATTTTTTCTGTCTATTTGCCTTTCACCACTGTCATTTGCCAGTCTTTCTTTGGCGCTTTTATGTTCAACTTGTTTCCTTGTCTTTTTCCTTTTTCACCACTTACCACGATCTGCCGCAGCACCAGATCTTGACGTGTGTCAGCGACTTTACCGTATTTGTCTTCTCGTCCTCCGTTACGAACACAAAACAATTGGAGGACTGCGAAAAGATGTGCGTGTGTCTGGGAGCCTTCTCTCGGCTGTACCGTGAAGATATTTGTGTGCATTGTGGGAGTCCTAAAAACACAAGAATGTGCTGCATCCTCTGCAATATCATACGCAGCTGCGACACCTGCTATGCATTTCTGTGATCTTCTTGCCTACAACGGTGGGAGACAAACGGAGAGGCCAGGGTGTTGGCTCGGACACGATGTTTTTTCTAGCGGAGGTGCGGGAGTGCTCCATGCAAAAACCCTCCGCTGAAGACTTCTCTCTTTGCGCGGGACGCTGACAAATGCATTAAGTCTCCTGCCTCTACTTTTCCGCAAATCTATTTTCCTCCCTCTTTCTGTTTTCCTTCCCAACCCACCCTTTTGCCGCGCTTGCGGACGCTCCGTCGACTTCGTGCTCGCCACCACCGTTCTTTTTTCCCTAGCCGATAACAGAAACACAAGAGGACGACGTGCACAGAAATGAGCTCCGAGTTTTCGCTGCTGCAGCACCTCGGGGTGAGCGTTGACAAGTGCGAGGCACCTGCACGCGCCACAGCGAGCAGCAGCGCGGCCGCCGCAGCAGCAGCAGCACCGGCAAAGAACGCGTTCCGTGTTTGGGCCCCCGCGCAGCACCCACCAATCAACAAAGCCATCCCAACGGAGCGGGCCCGGCACGCGCTGCAACACAACCGGAAAGGGCCCCACAAGTCGTACGCTGACCCAACAGGCGAGGTGCTGGTGCGCCACGAGCACGGAGCAGAGGTTCAGTACGTCTTGTACAACTCGAAGTACCCGTCCGTGCACGGCGTCAACAAGCAGCTGGCGGAGCGGAAGGCGGCGGAGCGCACGAGAGAGAGCGCTGCTGCGGCCAACGCCGTCCACAACGGCCTCGTCTTCGGGGAAGGCGAAGCACTTCAAGAAGAGGCACGGCAGCAGCTTCTGCGGGAGCTATACGAGTGCAACAGAGACCAGGCCAACCGCAGAAAGGAGGAGGAGCGGCGTGACCGCGAGCGTCGCATCGCACAGGAGCGTGAGCAGCTGCGCTACCGCGACGCCGAGGCCGCCCGGTCAGAGCAGGAGGCGCACAGGCATCGAGTACACCAAGAGGAGGTGATGCGCCGTGCGGCGGCGGAGGCGGTTGCAGCCAAGAAGAGGGCGGTCGCCGCTGCGGAGGATGCTGAGTACCTTTTTACACTGGCGCGTGGAACGGCGCAGACGAGGACGAGCGGCGGCGTTGCGAGGCGCTGCGCCGCACACGCGAGTTTGCCGAGGCGAACCACCAAACAGCAGAGCGCCAGCGCGCCGAAAACATCGCTGCAGCAGCTGCAGAGAGGGAGCGTGCCCGAGAGCTGCGCATCGCTGTCGAGCAACAACTGCAGGAGGAGCAGAAGCATGAGGCGGAGCGGCACCGACGGGCGGCGGATGCGCTGCGCAGCGCACAGGAGGCAGAGCGGAAGCGTCGGCTGACAGCGACGTCGCGCCGCGGGTGTGTGTCTCCGGCTCCTGTTGGTTCCCTATTCGACTTTGCCGAGCAGCGCGAGTCCGCCGCGGCACAACGCGCTCAGCAGCGCATGCGAGAAGATATGGCGATTAACGCGCACCTGGCAGAGGCGAAGCGGACGCAGGCGAAGGAGGAGCGGGAGAGAGACCGGCTGCACGCTGCGCAGGTTGCCGAGGCAAACTTTGAGGAGTTGCAGCGCGAGATGGCCGAGACGCGTCTGCGCCGCCACGAGGAGCGCGCAGAGCTGCAGAGAGCGGCTGAGGCGGCTACGGCGCAGGCGCGGGAGACGCAGCAGCGAGCGGCACGCGTGGATGAGAGCCGCCCAGACGACGCGTTGCTCTTCTGGGGTCGCGAGGACTCGGTGCGGGCCGCTGAGACGAAGGCGGAGGCGCAGCGTCGTTTTTACGCCGATGTGCGGCGCCAGGCCGATCGCAGGGCCGCGGAGCGGGCGGCCGAAGAGAGGGCGGAGCGGGAGCGGGAGAAGGCACTGATCGAGTTCGACAACGAAGTGGCCCGTGATGTGGCGGCACGAGAGCGAAAGGTCTCGCATGAGAAGGTCGCACACCTCCGCCGCACGCTGGAGGAGCAAATGGCGGTGAAGAAGAGGGAGGAGCGGCGCAGCGAGCGGTTGGCGCAGGGGGACGTGTTGCGCGTGCCCGCTCCCGATGTCATGTCGCTCTATCGCTGCCCCGTCACGCATGAACTTTTCCCGGCCAGCGCGTACGATTTTGGCGTGCGGCGTGGTGATTAAATGTTTGCTGACTGTGCCCTCCATTTCAATCATTTCTTTGCGTGCATGCGTTCGCTTGCATCACCGTGGTTAATAGCAGTGGCTAAAAGACCGCTGTGTGCTGGTGTAGCGCGCTTTATTTGTGGTGCTTGTACTAGATCCGCTGTGCTCCATATTATTTTTTACTCTGTTTTGTTAGATTGCTTTCCTCAACCCCTGTACATGTAGCCCTTATGCGCGCGCTCAATTTCAGAGTAAAGACCAATATGGCCGAGGGGAAGGTGACGGTGCGTGCTCGAACAGCACATGCCTCTTCTACGACATTTGTTTTTGTTTCGGTTTGTCGTCGCTTGTCCTATTGCGGTGTTTAAGGCACACATTTGTCTCTTGCGGGGATCTTTTGGTCCGAACGCAAGCGTGTTGCGAAACGCGTCGATGTCGCAGCTGTGACGTGGTGCAATCTCCTTGGAAAGAGAAAATTCTTTCCAAGCTGTGTTGACATCCCCTTCAATCTTCCTTTTCACCCTTCCCTCTTTCTCTTGCTACCATCGTTGAGCTTGCTGGCGGTATCGGACTGCAAACAAATTGCACTGCCCCTCTCATTTTACACGGTCTGCCGCTGTTTGATCTCCTCTCAGGATTCTGCACTCTCTCCAAACAGACAAATAAAGCAACACGCACTTCTTTCTTTTTTACATCTCTATTATCGGTATGGGCTTTGAGAACGCACTCTCCGCAGAGACGTACATTGACTACCTTGAGCGAAGCCTTCTGCATGTCGCGGCGTTGCGCTATGGTCAGAGAACAGAGAGGCGAAGCCTTCCTTCGGTCAATCATGGAGGCGGTTTGGGTAGCCTATTTGTCGCCTCTCTGCTGGATGGTGTGAAGTTGTGCGTTGTTGTGTTTTCCTCCCTGCAGCTCTTCTCGTTGCTTTCTTCTACGTAAGTGAAAGCAGATGGAGAAGTTTGCGACAAGAAGAGGAGAGTACGACTGGGGTGGCGAGTGGCCCTCGATGTTGGTGTTGTTTTCTTCTACGATATTTTCCCCTGCTGATGTTCCCTCTGCTAGCTCTATAGAGGATACTGCTTCGTGTCTTTTTTGCCCCTAACAAAACAAAAAAAAAACTAAATCCAGAACTCGCATCTCGTTGGACAACTCTTTTATAGAGCTTTTCGGTGCTGTGCTGGAGTTTTCAAAAAAAAAAAAAAGATGTATTTTAGACCCTTAACGGCACTCTTTGGTGACTGCAGGCTTTGTTTATGACTAGACGTGGATGGGAACGTTTTCCTCTTCCGTCTTTTTTCCTCCCCTACTTCCTAGTCTACTCCCCTCGGACCTCTCCACGAATGCTTTTGCCTTGGTGCTGCTACTGACCCTGAGAACTTCCCAAGCCACACAGGCACTCAATCTGGCCTCTTACGCAGCGCTTCTGTGTCCTTTATCTCGGAGCTGTGCCGCTGCACCTTCCTGCCTTCTTTCTGCACCGCGCGTGCCGTCATGCACTCGATTCTGCCGTACACAACCAACCCGGCGCAGATTGCGTCGATTGAGAAGCTCAAGCTGATCAACCCCTCCTCCGCCGCCACCACGGGACCATATGTCAATGCGCGGGACCCCAAGCTGGTAGTAGGGGGTCTGCTGCACAACTGGGATGCCGAGGCAGCTCACGCCTTGCTGAACGCACCGAAGCTCGTGCAGACGTGGGACCTCTCCTGGACCGAGGAGGAGACGAGCTGGGAGGAGCGGGTGCACCGCTGCACCTACCCAGAAGAGGTCGAAGACCTGCTGCCGGTGAAGTGGATCGGCTACCGTGTGCAGAGCGACGTGGACGAGACGCTGGCGCGGGTGTGCAAGCTGTGCACGGCGCTGGTGGACCGGTTCATTGCCCTCTCGCAGGGCAACAATGCCACCGTGTCGACGGGCAAGTGGCGGCAGCGGCAGGCTTTGTACGACCGTCTTGGTGCCGTGATGGAGCTCTTAGAGGCGTCGGTGGGGGAGGCGATCCCGATTCTGAAGTTGAAGGACCCGTCCTTCATGCACGAGTGCTGGAACCAGATGCAGGACGAGGAGCGCTCAGAAATTATGTCGGCGCTCGGTACAGAGGACTATGAGTAGTGCCGCTGCTGAACAACAGAAGAGGGAAGGGGCGAGTCTCCTCTCATGATTGCTGTATGGTGAGCATACTGACTGTCAGTTGTTGGCTATAGAATGAAAAGCTCCGCTGCATGAACGATCGCGCGGGTGCGTGAGTCGTCTATAGATTTTGATGTTTTTCTCTTTTCTTTTAAAAGGAGCATTGCTTCTTTTTCCTTTTAGACCCTCCGACAACCGGTAGACGTATTTTTTCTTTCCTATCTCTTTTTCCATTGGTGCTATTTTAGATATGCTACGGCCCACTGCGCAACAGAAAGAAGCTTTGACGAAAACTTGATGCCTGTGGACGCCTGGCGGTGATCTCTTAACGTTCATCTGCGATGTAGTGAATCTCCGTTGCCAGACACGCTTCCTCATGCTATTCTGCGAGGTGCGCTGCAACGAGACGTAGCCTTTCTTTTAGTGTCCTCTAATTTCACTAAAATATGCTTTTTTTTCATGTCGCCTACGTCTCTCTACTGTCGACTCCTTTCTCTCTCTTTCCCCGCTCTGTTGCGTGACATTGTTCTGCTGTCATGCTCTCCTTGCGCTCTACGTGAGAAGGAAACGGTGCGAGACAGCACCACTTGTGCGCTTCTTCTCATTGTGGTTCTTTTTCTCTCTCCGCGACTGCCTCGTTGCTCTTGCACAGACCGCCAGCAGCAGTATCGATCTCCTGCACAAATAGCTGATCACTTACTCACTCACGCATTCACAGACACACGCACACACACGCCTTGACGGAAGATGCTGCGCCACACTCAGCGGCTCCGCCGTCTCACCTTCGAAGCCCTCCTCTGCGGCTCCCAGCCGCAACTACCGCCGCCATCAAAGTTGTCCAACACGTGTGCGCTCGTAACGGAGCAGTTCACGTCGCAGTGCAGCAGCAGCGCTCCCCTGCCGGTCGCCCTCGCTGCGGCAACGGTGGCGTCTCTCCTCGTGGAGAAGAAGCTGCGCGATGCGGCGGGCGTGTTGGCGCTGCACCCGCATCAGCCGCAGGTGCTGCGTGTTGTGCGCGACTACGTGTACAGCCACCCTGATGCCTTTACTGTTGCCGCGCTGCGTGAGATGTCAGAGGAGGCGAAGTGCGCCGGTCAGGACGCCGTCACGACGTTTCTGCAGGCGGCAGTCGAGCGTTTCTGCGTAGAGGCGGCGAGTGGAGCGGAGGAGAGTGCGGAGCAGCGGACTGCCGTGCGAGAAGAGCTGCGTGCAACAGTTGTGCGCCACGCCCGCTTCCACCCGGCCTTCGCTGCGGTGCTGCTGCGGCCGCTTTGTCACATCACCGGCGCCGCACCGGCGGAGTGCGAAGACGCAATGGAGGTGATGCGGACGGCGATGCGACATCAACGCATTGACCCGGCTGACTTTGGGTACGTGCTGGAGGTGCTGCTGCGTGCCGAGTTGCCGCGGCGCGTGTCGCACATGTGGTTGTGGATGCAGCACACCTCCGCCTGCTGGGATGTGCGGGCAGTCTCGGCTGCTGTGATGGCGTTCGCGAAGGTGGATCAGCTGGATGACGCGGTGGCTGCCATGCAGCGGCTGGCGGAAGCGGGCAGCGACCCCTCGCACGCTGCACAGGTGGATTTCGTCGCCTATCTAGGCACGCGCAGACTCCCCTTGCCGCAGTACGCGGAGCAGCTCGTCCCCCACTGGTACCCGACTCAAGAGAAGCTGTGGCGCGGCGCAGCGCAGGAGGTCGGTATTGAGCTTATGAAGGTGCACAGCCGCTGTGAAATGCATGAGGCGGTAGTCGCGGCGATGGAGGCGGCGTACACCACGAATACCAACGCACCAACGGAGCTGCACCGCTTTCTGCATCACCCCGCTGTTCCACCGCTCGCACGGCAATATGCGAAGGACATCGCCGCGAATCAGGCGCTGCAGCTGCTCTTCCTCGACACCCTTGTCCAGACGCCGAGCCTTGTAAGTGGCCGGCCAGCATTGGTGGGCCTCTTGCTGCGCCTCGGGTTGGAGGCGGGGCGGCTGCCGGAGGCGTACGGCGCTGTGGAAACGTTGTCGCTTGACGCTGCTGACTTCAACGCCGCTGTTGATTTTTTCGTGCGGGGTGGGGCCACCAAGTGCGCGAAGGCGCAGGAGCTGCTGACGTGTTTGGAGGAGGTGGCGGCGCGCACACAGAACAAGTTGCCGGAGGAGCTCAGGGTGTGGCTGCAGCTTGCCAAGAACATGTAGGGCTTGAAGCTATGGAGACGACGCATTTAGTTGAGGAGCAGCTGAGTTGCTTGCAGCATGCGGCCTACATCAGAGAAAGCTGCTTGACAGTCTTCACCCGTGTAGCTGCAGCGGCAGCGGTGTTGTGCCTTTTGTTTGTGGAGAGCTACGCAGACGGCGTACTCGGGACTAAGCTTTACATCTATTCTTTTTACAAATTGGCCTCTTTTCTATAAAAAAAAATCTAAGAAGAGACGTGGCAGTGCTTTCTCTTGTGTTATGCGCGTCGATTAACGACATCGACGATTGGTGGTAAGAGCTGTAGAGGCTGGGGCGTTAAGAGCATGCTCAAGGCGCGGTCGCCCTTGATAAGCGGAGAAAAAGAAAGGTTGTCGAAGTCGTCATTGCATTCTTTCAGCCGCTAAATTCCAGTGCAAAGAGAAACGGTCGATGTACTTCCCTCACCTCCACTTTCACTACTTTATTCTTCTCTGTTTTTCTTTTCTTTTTGTGCAGCGCGCTCAACCAGCTGCTCACCTCTCCCACAATTCGACACGTTATCGTCTGCGGCTCCACTTCCTCTCTCCGCATCAGCACCCAGCACGAATATCGTGCGAGAAGACCAACACAATGGTGTCTGACTCGATGAAGAACTTCGGCCTGTTGTGCCGTCAAGTCACCGCCGAACCCTCGCTGCTCATCAAACAGGAGATCATCAGCGGCTTTCTCTCCCGCTTCACCGGGGACACCGGTCTGCTCTTGAAGCTTCTGCTCCCCAAGTATGCCCAGCGGGTGTACTACATCCAAGATAAGCAACTCCTGCGTGTGCTGTCCTTGGTGCTTGCGGTGGATGAGAAGGTGCTGCGGGACAAGCTGAACAACAACGGCTGCATCGCGGAGACGGCGTGTGCGCATTTCAAGCCAACAGCTGCCATGGATCGGGACGAGTGGTGCGACATGACGATGACGGAGTTCGACGACTTTCTCAGTGCTATGGCTGCTGCTACAACGGAGGCGGAGCGGGTGCCGCTGCTGAAGCGCTTTTTTGGTGTTGCCTGCAGCCACGTCGTGTACTACTTCTTTCGAGAGCTGAAGCAGGACCTGCGTCTTGGTGCTGGTCTGCGTGTCGTGCTGGGCGGCCTGCACCCGAGCGCCTACTCCGTTTTCCAGAACTGCGCCAACGTGCAGGAAGTCGTGCGCCGTATTCAGGCGAGTGCAACTGCCACTGCTGCTGATGCTGCTACTGACGCTGCTCCCTCGAACAGCGCAGTGGCGGCGGCTGATGACAACAATGACGAAGAAGACGACGAGAACAGCAGCAGCAACACGGGTGTGGGTCGCGGCGGTGCTGCCAGCAGGGTGAACACAACCATCAGCATCGGCATCCCACTCGCGCCGATGCTGGCTGCTCCTGCGCGATCGATCGACCAAGTTCTCGCCAAGTGCCCAAACGGCGCGTTCTCAGAGGTGAAGTACGACGGCGAGCGCATCCAGATCCACAAGCGTGGCAACAAGCTCACCTTCTTTGCGCGCTCGCTGCGTCCGATGCGAGATGACAAATACGAAGGCTTAGAGCCCTTCATTCTGCAGGCGATTCAGGCCACCGACTGCGTGCTGGACGGCGAAATTTTGATGGTCGACGTCCGCACGTCGGTCCCGCTTCCGTTTGGCACGTTGGGCAAGCACCGCCGCACGCAGTTCAGCAGCGCCTGCCCCTGCGTCTTTCTCTTCGACATTCTCTTCCGTGACGGCACGTCGCTGCTGCAGCTGCCGATGGAGGAGCGGCGCGAAGCGCTAAAGAGCTCCGTCCGCTTCATCCGCAATCGAGTGATGTTCTCCGAGCTCTGCATCATCGACGGACGCCCAGAGCAGCGACGGGCACTGCTGCACCAACACCTGCAGCGAGCCATTGCAGAGGGCCTTGAAGGGCTCGTCATCAAGGACAAGAAGAGCGTTTATGAGCCCCGTGCGCGGCACTGGCTGAAGATCAAGAAGGACTACCTCGACGGGCTCGCGGACTCTGCGGACTTGCTGGTGCTGGGGGCGTGGTACGGCAGCGGCAACAAGGGCGGGCAGCTCTCCACCTTCCTGATGGGCTGCGTCGACCCCTCTGTGCCTCCCGGTGCTGCGGGCCGCTACAAAACGGTGTGCAAGGTGGGCAACGGGCTGAGCGACACACAGATCGCCGCGATTACGACCGCGTACACGGCACGCATGGTGTCGACGTCGGCGTCTGCGCGGGATGGGCAGCGTGGCGTGCCGGCGTGGTTGGACTGCCAGTCGAGCCACGTGCCGGACATGGTCGTGCGCGACCCGACGACGGCGGACGTGATGGAGGTGATCGGGGCGGAGCTGTCCGTCACCAAGTCGCACACCAGCGGTATCTCGATCCGCTTTCCCCGCATTTTGAGGATCCGCACGGACAAGACGGCCGATGCCGGGACGGACCTGCGGGAGCTGCAGCAGCTCTTCCGCACGTCGAAGGAGAAGCTGTCGTCTGCCGGTGTGGACACCACGCTCCACCTCGCTGACAGCTACACACGTCTGCCCGACGAGGACGACAACTCGACGAGCGTGCCGCCGATAATAGAAGAAGAAGAGGAAGGAGGAGGAGGGGGCAGCCGGTAGTCGCAGCGCGACAAATACCCCGCCTCCTCCCAGCGCGTCGCTGCTGTCCTCACCCGAGCTCAGCCGCCGCACCGCACCCGCCTCTCTCACACACGTGGCGAAAGGTGATGCCACGGCGCCAGCCATCCCCTCAACGGAGGCCTTTGTCATTTTTCATTCGGTGGCTGTGCAGGGGCGGTGGTCGGCGCGCGGGATCATGCGGCGCATCAGCGAAGCCTTCGGCCCAGCAGCCGGCAAGGCCTACGAGCAGGCCGACGCCTCCTGCACGCCTGGACAGGTGATCTACGCCGAGGTGGGCCCCACCAGCCGGCCTGGCCGTGTCTTTGTGGCCTCCGCGGTGGCACAGCGCGCGGCCGCTGCGGGTCAGGTGCCGCCGGTGGATCAGCGGGCGTTGGAGAAGGCGCTGAAGAACGCCGTTGTGTACGCCAAGCAGCACGGCGCCTCTCTGCACTTTGTCTTCCCGTCAAGCGAGACGCAGGTGCAGGTGCATCCGACAATGGAACTGCTGGAGGAGCTGTGCAGCCAGCGCGACGTGCCGATCTTCGTGTACGGAGCGCCGGTGCGCGACGCCAGCAAGACGAGTACCGGTACCCCAGCTGCTGCACAGGGAAGTGAAGGAGTCTCGCCTGCCCCCGCAGTTCAGCGGACAGGCGGACGAGCACAGGCAAGCGCCGCGCGCACACCTGCGGCATTGACACGAGTCGAAGAGGGCTCGGAGGAAGAGCTGCCCGATGAGGCCGCACCTCTCTCCTCAGCCGCTCCGCGCAGCACAGCGACGCAGCCACGCTTTTCTCGCGGCCGCGGTCACCGCTACGCGCTGCTGCGTGACGTCGTGGCGCAGATTGTGTACCACGCGCCGGATGACACTACGAGCGCGGCGGCAGCAGAAGCAGAAGCCGCCGCTGCGGAGGAGGTGCGTGTGCTTGTGCTGTTGATGCATGGACGCTGCGCCGCTGTGGCGGGGCGCTTCACCCCGTCCGTCCCTTGCACGCACGTCGTGTTGGTGGGTGGCGCCTCTCCTCCACGCCTGGAGCCGGCGCAGCGTCACGCCCTCGTCGTGGTCAGCTCGGAGTGGGTGCGGGACTGCTATCGCGATGCCGTGCGCTACTCGGAGTGCGTGTACCGCCAAGACGGCGGACGGCCGACAGCTGCTCTGTTGTCTGGGCAGTGCGTCTTCTTCACCGCTTCGTCGTCGCAGCGCAGCGGCCACCGCCTTCGCCGTCTCGCCGGTCTGCTCGGGGCGACGGTGCACACGGAGTGGCGCATGACGGGTCAGCGCACCGCCTTCGCCTTAAGCGACGAGTGGGATGAGGAGTGTGCGGAGGTGTATGAACTGGGCGGGTGGGTGGTGCATACACAGTGGCTGGAGGATTGTGCGGTTGCGGCGGCCGTCCTACCGCTCGACGCGTACATCTTCTCGCCCATCTTGACTGAGCAAGGTGCTGGCGATGGCACACGCCGGCCGCTGTCCGGCAAGTCCCTCTTCTTCGTACCGCCTGCCGACAACACATCCGTGGCCGTCTCTCCTCTCGTCTCTCTCTGCCGCGATGAACTCGGTGCATCCTGCGTGTCCACTGCCGCTGAGGCCGACCTCGTGGTGTTAACTATCGACACGGAGCAGAGCCGGCAGGCTGCACGTGCAGCTGGGGCGGCACCACAGCAGCTGGTCAACGTGGAGTGGCTGCGGCAGTGCGCTGCGGCGAGGGCGTACGTCACTCCGACCGCTCTCCCACCTGTGGAAGCGGCATCTAACACTGCTGTGGCAGCGGCAACAGCAGCAGCGGAGGCGGCTTCGAGGGAGACGTCGACCACCGCGTCCTGCAGCAGTCACGACGACGACGCTGAAGCATAACAGGTGCAGCGTGTCGGTAGACATGCCTCTGTCGTTTGCTTCGCTTCTTTTCTCCGTTCTTTGGTCATTTTGCTTTGCGCTTTTCCTTCCGTCTCACTAATCGTCATTTTTCTCTCTATCGCTCTCTTACTGTCTCGCTTGATGTTCAGGCAGGCGTGAGTGGTGCGGCCCACGAAACATCTTTTGCTCATGTCTTTCTTGCATCCTATCCTTCCCGATGTGTCCACCGGCACTCCCGCTCGTCTACGCAGCGGGATTTGTTTGTTTTTGTTTTAAGTCTCTATTCTTCTTTTCCGGATTTGAAAGCTTTATTGCATCTGAACTTTGTCAACTGAAAAAAAAAAAAAAAAAAGAAAGGAGCTTCTCGCTGTGCAACATTGGCGGAGAGGGAGAGAGCTACCGGTGCGTTTGTTCGTTTTAATTAGAAGTGGCAACGCTGCTTGGCCCCGCATAGAATCTGTGCGCCACTCCCGTTCCCCACCCTCTTACTCTCTCTCTCTCTCTCTGTTCTCTCCTCTTGTGCGCTGCCACTCCTCATCTCCGTTCACCACGTTTACCAATCGCGCTGACGCAGTTGTGTCACTGGGTGTGAGTCATCGCCTCCTCGACCTCTTCTCGTGTTGTTTGCGTCCTTCTCTTCTGCCGTGTCTCCGGCCTAGCTTTCATTCTTCTTATTTTTACTCTTGTGTGTACACAGGCCACACCCTTTCCATCGATGAGCCGAGGTGCCGACAAGGGCGGTGGTGCGTCGAGTGCGCCGCCGCTGGAGATGCTGCACAAGCTGCAGCTCTTCCGCTCCACCCTCGTCAACTTCCTCGAGTGGCGCAACTTCAGCGACGTCGTGCACGGCTGCTACGTGCGGGTGCTCTTAGAGATGCGAAGCGCCGAGGAGAACCGGCGGGAGAGCCCCGACAACTACTACATCGCCCTCGTGAAGGGGGCACAGCGGGGGCCGGTGTACTCGGGCTTCTCTGCCGATGCGGTGACGACGGAGTGGCACATCGTGATCGAGTTGCCGCCCTGCTTCCGCTCGACGCAGAACGGCAACGTCGTGCAGCTCAACTCCATCTCCAACTCCCCGTTCCGACAGGCGGAGTACCAAAACTGGGTGGAGATGATCAACGAGACACGCGAGCTGAACTTCCCCAGTCTGCCACAGCTGCAGTTTCGGCTGGGGATGCTGGAGGAGCACAAGCAGCAGGCACTCGCGCCAGAGCCTCGGCGGCGCCGCAACGGCGAAGACGGCTCCGCAGCCGCAATGCGGGAACGTGTGCTGGACGAGCGGCGAAAGCGGCTTACCGATGAAATCTTGTCCACCCACGTGAAGATGCGGCGCATTGAGCAGCTCAAGACGCTTTCGCTGGAGGAGCTGCAGGAGGTGGAGCGTGAGATTCTCGACATGATCACCGGCGTGCGGGTGTCGATCAACGAGCGGTCCAAGTGCATGCTGTGTCACAACCGCCTTTGCACGGAGATTTGCTACCCGTGCAAGCATCAGGTGCTGTGCAAGGATTGCGCCAAGTCGATTCGTGGCCGCTGCCCTGCGCCGGGCTGCACGACGGCGGTGCAGTTTACCTTCGAAGCTTACACGTCGTAATGATAGGTGGAGAAGCGGTCTTCGTCGTGTGTGCGTGTACGTGTGTCTGTGGATTAAGGCACAGCTTTGACGGACAGTGGCTGTCCTCGCAGTGCCGCCTCCGCACATTCTGCACACGCATTACAGCGCTCCTCTTATGCTCTTCGTCTTTTTTTCGTTCTTTTTTTGCGTGTTATTGTTCTTGCTGTTGTTAGAGTAGAGATGCTGGCTGTGCTGGGCGTCATGTTTCTGCTTCCTTCCCTTCCTTGTTTTCTGTTTTTGTTCTATGTGTACTGTCAGCTTTGAGTGCGAGAGGGGGTTCTTTGTATCATGTATTTCAAGCCCGTCCGCCCTTGGCTTTCGGTGCGCGCGCAAGAGTGAGAGAGAGGGAGAGACGAGCAAAGAGCCAAGCCAAGTCGCTATGCTGCGTGTCACAGTGAGAAGAGGTTTTTGTGGCAGCCAAGGAAGCAGGCATCGGCACTCTTCTTTTTCGAGTTGGACGCCATCGAAGAAGAGATTGGTGCGTTCCTCTGCTCCTCGTCTGATACCTTCACGAAGCGCGACTTGCTGTCCGTGGCGTCTCGTGTGCCGACCGTGTCAGACAAACACACCGCCACCCCGCTCTCTCTTTCTCGTGTTCTTTTTTTTATTTTTGCTTTTCTGTTGCCTTTTATATTGCATTTCTTTTTCTCGTACGTTATAAATGGCTTTGCCGTGTTGCCGCCGAGCACAGTTGTTGCCTCCTTCCTTGCCTACTACTTGCCAGGTGGGAGGGCAGAATAAAATCGGACGAAAGCGGACGAGGAGCCTGACCGGCTATGGACAAACGCACCGATTCGAGCAGCTGCATGGGTGTGGGCAGCGTGAAACTCAGTGGCTACGCTGGGCAACAGGAGTTGTGTGCGCGTGCTGCCTTGCGTTGCTATTCTCCAAAGACGACTCGGCGCTGTCTTTGAAGCTTGCACTACTTCTTCGTTTCACTGGGATGTACAGAGGCTCCGTGGGAGTTCAACTCAAAGCTCCAATGAACAACGCGAAGCAGCTGAAACTAAGAAGAGAGATACGGCTTGATACTTCTGAGATGCACAACAGAAAAACTCATGCAAGACTGTGCCTGCCACTTAATGGCCTCTCCCACTCTTCCCCTTCGCTCTCTCCGTCCTTCTCCTCTCTTTTTTCTCTCTTTTTTTCTGCAACTTCGCTTTAAATTTCTCCTCCTCATACAAACAGTCTTTTTTTTTGTTTTTCCATCCGTCTTGTGCAGGACGGCCACACGAGAGAGGGAACGATTGAGAGCGCAGCAGAGAGAGGTGGTGTCAAGGAGAGTACCAGCGGAAGTCGAAAAGACCGCCGTTGTTGTCGTACGTGGCGCTCCGGTCATCCTTCCCTCGTGCCTTGCGCACCACCCTGCGTGAGAAGCAAGACTCGGCCACTGAACCCTGGTGTGCGGTGCTGCGCTGATCTTCTGACTCTACCCACCATTGACATTCTGTTTTTCTCATTTTTTTAGTTGCTCGAATCTGCCTGCACCACACAGTCATCGCACCCGCTACCGGTGCGGACTTTTCTTACTTTCCCCCTCTTCCTTCTCTTTTTCTAGCGCCGCACCATGCAGAAGGCAAACTTTCCATTCAAGGCGGTGCCGCCGAGCCACTGGCCCCTTCCCTCCTCGGCGCATAAGTGCGTCCTCTGCGGCAAAGCCTTCGGGTTGTTCCAAGTCGCCGAGAACTGCCGCGGCTGCGGACGGGTGTGCTGCTCTGCCTGCCTGGGCGAGCATCTCGTGCTGCCTGGCCAGCCCGGAACGGCACCGGTGCCGGTGTGTCCCGTTTGCGCCAAGTCCATCACGCGCACCCATGAAGAGGCCGAGATGGCGATGGAGCGGTGCCAGCTGCTGGAGGAGATCCTCAACGAGCAGGCGTTGCAGGCCGAGAAGCTGCGCAGTGACCTGCGCGAGCAGCAGGCGGAAAACAAGCTGCTGCACCACGAGAAGGAGCGGCTGAAGGCGACGGTGGCGCGGATGGAAATTGAGGCCGAAGTTTCGGCTGCGAAGGCGGAGGCATCCGCACAGGCAGCACTGGCAAGCACAGCAGCAGCAGCAGCAGCAGCAGCGCCGGTGGCATCGCCCACGATAGGCACCTCTCCCGCTTCCTCTCCTGCAAAGCCAGACAGCGAGACGAGTTTGCTCGGCGATGCTGCTGGTGTCAACGGCGAGGAGGCCTTAGCCGCGGCAGAGGAACGCCTGAACAAGAAGAAGCGCCAGCTCGATGTGCGGGAGGCAACTCTGAAGGACGCCCTGAAGAAGGTCTCCGCTGACGCCGCCAAGAACGCAGATCAGCGCGTTGCCCTGCAGGAGCAGGAGAAGCAGCTCACCGCGCTGGTCACGTCCAAATTCACCGTCCTCTTTGAGGAGGAGCGACAGCGACTGGAAGACGTCTGCATGGAGGCGGTAACGAGTGTGCAGGGGCAGTACTCCGCATTCGTGCAGCAGCAGCAGGACGCCGCAGTCGAACGCAGGCGGCGTTATGAGCAGATCATGGAGGAGCGACAGCAACGCGTCGCGGCGGAGCTGGCCGAGGTGCGAGCGAGTCGTGATGCGCTGCAGCGTCAGTTGGAGACACAAAAGGAGCTGACAGCGGAGTTGGAGGCCGCGGCGCTGCACGCGACAACAACGACAGCGACGGCGGCAGCAACCGCTGAAGCAGAGCCGCACCACTCCGACTGGGAAAATGAGAAAGCAGAGCTGCAACGGGCGGCTGCAGCAGCCGCACAACGCGCTGAGGTGGCGGAAGACGACCTCAAACGGCTGCAGGCCGAAGTCGCCGCCACCACCGCGCAGTACGCCGAGGAGGCGCAAACCCGCGAGGCCGCCTTCGCCGCCTACGAGTCCGAGCAGCGGCAGATGCAGCAGCGGCTGGAGGGATTTGTGAAGAGCATCCGAGTGCAGCAGGACGCGGTGGCGGCAGATACGGCGGCGTCGGTCGCTGCCGCGGTAGAGGCTGCGCAGCGTGAAGCCACATCAGCGCAGGAAGAAGGCGCTGGCGTCTCAGCAGCAGCGTATGGAAGCGAGAGCCGCGGCAGAACAGGAAGCTGCGGTGCAGGCGTCAGCGCAGCAGCACACGAATGCTCTGCAGGCTCTCACAGACCGCCACGCAGAGGAGATCAAGGCATTGGAGGATACTGCTGAGGAGGCGCAACGGCAGCTGCAGGAGCTGAGGAGGCAGCAGGAGCAACACACCCACACACAGTCTCCAGTATCAGATGCACGAGCTGCAGAAGAACGGAGCGAGTCAACACAGGCCGCTGCTGCCAAACAAGAGCAAGAGAGGGCCGACTGGACCGCGAAGATGGCGGATCTCGAAGCACAGCTGCACGAGGCTGAGCAGCAACGCGAGGCCGCTCGTCGCACCGCTGCCAGCGCCGCCGCAGCAGCCGCAGAGGCGCACACCACTGCTGTGGCCGATCTCGAAGCCCAACACCGCAAAGAGAAGGAGGCACTGGAGAGGAAATTAAAAGAAGCGCAGCGTGCACAGGCGCAGCAGCAGGAGGGCCAGTTGAGCCAAGACAGAGCGTGGAAAGATGAAAAGGCGGCGTTGCAGAAGACGTGCAAAGAGCTCGAGACACGCTTGGAGTCTCGCAAGACGGCGGCTTGGCAGCTGCAGCAGCAGCTGCGGGACTGCAAGCAGCAGCTCAGTGACCTGCAGGCGCAGTCCCAGAAGAAGACCGCCGAGGAAGACGCAGCCACCGTGTCGCAGGCGCGGGCGGCCACAGCCATGCAGCGCAGTGCGGCCGCCATCGTGAAGGAGGTGCAGCAGGCACAGCAGCGCCTCGTCGCAGAGCACACGGCGGCCTTGACGCAGCTGCGGAGCGGACTGCAGGAGGCGGCGCGTGCGGCCTCGACAGCAGCGACGAGTGCGAAGGAGAAGAAGGCGCGGGAGGCTGCACGGCAGCTGCAGACACAAGTGGCCGTGCTGCAGCAGCAGAACGACGCAGCGCAGAAGATGCTGCACGCGGAGCGGGAGAGGTGCAGCACGAGCGAGGCGAAGGTGGAGAAGCTGACAGCGGCTCTTCACGCACTGCAGAGCACCGAGCAGCAGCAGCGTCAGGTGATTCGGAGTCTGCAGGAGGCGCATCAGTCCGTGCTGGAGGAGTTGGAGGCTGTGAGAGCGAAGGCTGCCGCACAGGCCACGCTGGTCCGCAGTATAAATGACGCTGCCGACGTTTCTGCCACGGCCTCTGACCTCTATTTAGACACCGGTATGCACCTGCTGGAGGTGCAGCAGCATTGGGTGGAGCAGCAGTCTCACCTCGAGTCGGTGTACTTCATGGCACTGTACGCCGTGCTGCAGCACGAGTGGACCTCTGCGATGAACGCCACGGTTGGCTGCCTCGCGGCGGAGGAGGAGCGACAGCGGCAGCTACGCGCTCGCAACGCCAAGGCACTGGAGAACACAACAAGTACCATCAAAGAGCTGCAGGAGGACATGCGAGCGCGTGCACAGGCCTTAGTGGAGCGGCAAGCCGCAGTCGAGCAACATGAGCTCCGTGTGGCGGAGAAGAAGAAGCGCGTAGATGCCGTGTGCCGAAATCTCTATGCGGTGGCGAGCGCGCTGCGACTGAAGCACCGCGACGACGACGCGAGCGAGGCGATGGAGGAGGTGGTGCGATCGGCGCGTGTCATGGGCGAGGATGCGTAGCGCATGCGTTGTTTTGGGGACTTGGCGGGTCCCATTTTTTTTTGCACTTTTGTTTTCCGCTTTGTTGCGGCGGTGATGGAGAATGTGGGTCCTGTACTTCTACCGGTTCATTGCCTTTTGAAGTGTGCGGGAGTTGTATTTTAGTGTATCGCTGATCTTTTTTCTCCTATTTCTTTTTTTTCTTATTGACGTCATCGCTGCTGAAATCGTTCTGTGACATACTGAAAGGGGAGTCTGCGGTATTTGTGCCACGCTGCACTCAACGATGCCGCCTGCGGTCAGGTCCTGCATCATTGGAAAGCGCATTAACGTGCCTTTGCATCGCGACTTCGCGGCGCTGCATCAATAAATTTATGAGGCTTGGCTGATCTGCTCCGTGAGAGAACATAGAATTTCACCTTATCTCTTTCTCTCTCTCTCAACCTACTCTTTGGCCGCTCTGGCGCATTAACGCTTTCTGGACTTTTTGCAGCACGCCTCTGCGAGAGGAATCACCTGCACGCAGAGGAAGAGACGGGAGTAGCAGCTGGCGGTCACACCTTGACTCGCTGCTGTCTCCCCCTACTCAATAGAAAGTTGCACGCATACACTCATCCATTCATACACGCACACATACGCGCAACGGTGGGGCGTACATACCCGCACACCGCCACCGCGTCTTCCTTCAGAAAAAAATAGATAGATACACTGAAGCGGAGGGCAAGTAGACGAACATCATTGAGACTTCGTGCCACTCACGCACACGCTCCAGAGCAGTAGAGCTGTACGCCAACGACACAAGCACAGCAGCAGCGGCGCGATGACGTCTTTTTCGCGCTCCGCGTTCGAGATGCTGCAGGCGGCGGAGGACGCGCTCACGCAGCCGCGCACCGTCCGCGCTCCACGACGCGCCGCCCACGCCTCGAAAATCGCAGTAGACTACGACCACAGCCCACACAATCCATACGCGGCGCATCACGACCCGAACGCCTCTTTCGAAAGCACTTGTGGTGCTGCAGAGGCGCCAACGGTGCGCGAACTGCAAGGGCAGCTGAGTCGTGCGATGCGAGAGTTGATCGAGCTGCGTGCTGAGCTGACCGCGGAGCGAGACAGACGGAACGAAACAGTTGCGGCGCTGGGGAGGCAGTGGAAAGAAGACGTGCTGGTCGCCGTCCACCGCCGCGATGCCGTGCTGCAGTCCGACGTCGCTGCCCTCGAGGAAAAGCTGTCAGCGCAGTGCAAGGAAGGCGGCGAAAGCCGACTGGTGCTGCGGCGGCAAGTCGAGGAGGCCACACGCGCGGCGAAGGTGCGCGACGCGGATCGTTTTCAGCTACGCGAGGAGCTGCAGGAGACAACGCGGCAGATGGAGGAGCGCATTGACGTGGCGTTGGCGCAGAGCACAGCCGCACGTGTCGACTGCAGCCGCCAGCTCGAGCAGGAGCGCGCCACACTCTCTCAACGCCTCGACGCTGAACTGCTGCGTCTCGTCGAGATGCGCCGGGAGGACCAACGCGCGCTGCAGGAGGCACGCGAAGCGGTGCGGCAGGACGCACAGCGCATGCGTGATGAGGTGCGGCGGGCCGTGCAGGAAGTGTGGGAGACGTCAGCGGCTGCTCTCATAAAAGCAGCAAATGAACCGGTGGAGCAACTGCGGGCGGAGCTGCGGCAGTGTCGCGCAGCGGTGCATGGCGCAGAGGAGAAGGTGGCCGACTGTGTGCGCAGCTGTCAGGCGGAGTGCAGGCTGCACACCACCACCACAGCGGAGCGCCTGCACGCGCTCGAATCGAACGCGGCGGTCACGACGTCGCGGGTGGACCGGGCAGAGCGCACGGCAGACGGCGCACACGAAGCAGTGAGCCGCGTGGAGGCGGCGGCGCTGCACGCGCGGGACGCGACGGAGCGGGCTCAGCTGCAGGCCGCCGGTGCGCTGGAGCGGGCCCAACGCGTCGAGCACGCGCTGAGTGACCGCGACGAGCGCCTTGTCGCTGTAGAGTCGCACCTACACGGCATCAGCACGGCCGAAGGGCTGAAGGCAGAGGTGGAGGCATGCAAGCGTCAGTCGGGTCGGCTGGAGAGCCGCATGGACGCCACGGTGGCGATGTGCGAGCGTGTTGAGCAGCTGGCGGACAAGACGGTGCGGCAGGTGAGCGACGTCACGCTGCGCATCGCTTCCTGTGAGAAGTCGGCGCAGCGCAGCGTCGAGACGGTGCAGTCCGTGCAGGACACCGTGCTGTTGTGTCAGACAGAGTGTCAGCAGACCCGCACACTGCACGACACGACCGGGGGGGGGGGGGGGGGCGCCCGCCGGCCCTTTGGCGCCGGGGGGGGGGGGGGGGGGGGGGGGGGGGGGCGGCCCCCCCCGGGGGGGGGGGGGGGGGGGGGAGAAAAAAAAAGAAAACAAAACCAAGCAGGGGGGGGGGGGGGGGGGGGGGGGGGGGGGGCACCGCCGGGGGGGGGGGGGGGGGGGGGGGGGGGGGGGGGGGGGGGGGGGGGGGGGGGGGGGGGGGGGGGGGGGGGGGGGGGGGGGGCCCCCCCCCCCCCCCAAAACAACACCCCCCCCCCGCCCACCGAGGAAAGAGGAGGGGGGGGGGGGGGCGGGGGGGGGGGGGGGGCGCCGGGAGCCGGGGGAGGGGGGGGGCGGGCCGGGGGGCGGGGGGGGGGGGGGGGGGGGGGGGGGGGGGGGGGGGGGGGGAGGGGGGAGGGGGGCCGCTTCGAGCGCAGTGAGTCGAGAGCCGAGAACGTCAGCCAGAAGATAGCGCAGTGTGAGAAGCAGCTGCAGGAGATGGGTGGCCGGGTGCAGGATTACGTAAAAGATTCGATCCGGCACCACGTCGGGGAGTCGCAGCGCCGTCTGCTCGCCGCGCTGAACGACGGCGTCAGTCGTGTCTCGGACAGGGTGAACGCGCTGGAGGAGAGAATCGCAGACGTGCAGCGCAGCAGTGCGGACGTGCCGCAGCACGTGATGCAGCTGCAGGAGAAGTCGGCAACACTGCAGCGCGGCTACGGCGAGGTGGAGGCACGACTCGACGCGCTCCGTGCGCACATCGATGCACTTGCGGAACGCGCTGAGGAGCACGCAGGTGACCACCGCGGCCTGGGCACAGTGCAGCAGGAAGTTGCGCGTCTCACCGCCGCCCAGCAGCGGCTACAGCGGGAGGTGGAGGAGCTGCACGAAGCCCTGCAGGCGCTGCGTGAGTTTTCCGTTTCCGCGGCGGCGGCGGCGGGTCCAACACGTGACGCGACCCTCAGCCACCTCGGCAACTCCCAGGCGCAGACAACGAGCACAGAAATGGCGCCATCCGCCGACCACGCAAACTCCTCGTCGCCCTCCGCCCGCATTCCCCCTGGCGCAGTCGGTGGACGGCCGCTCTCGCACAGCTCCATCGTCTCCGTCTCCACCACGCCTCAGCCGTCTCTGGAGGTGGCACGTGCAGCAGCAGCAGCGGCGCCAACGCGCACACAGCTCCCTCAGCAGCAACTGCAGCGTGCGGCATCCAACAGCAGCACCAGCGCGGCCAGCGGCAGCAAGGAGAGCAGCAACGAGCGTCCGGCGTCGCACCTCAGCGCCGTCTCGTCCGTTCACCCACCCGAAGAGGACGTGGCGCGGTTGAACTCCGTCGCGGAGGCGGCGGTAGGGACGGCGTCGAGCCACAGCAGCACCGGGCCAGGGCTGCCGCGCGGGAGTGCAAAGGCTGCTGTTGCTGCTGCAGTGCCGCAGCGCACTTCTTTCACGCTGCCCAACGCGCGTGGTGTCGCCACGGCGGAGCAGATCAGCGCAGCTGCCGTGCCGCCGTCAACGCAGGCGTCTGCTCTCGTCAACACGAGTCATCCCACCGCGATCCGTGGCTTCACAACGATCGACTCCACGTCGTCTGACAGCGACGGTGACGACGATTCAGTTGGCAAAGATCGCCATATTGCTGTGCAGCACCGCGCTCAGCAGCAGCCGCACGTGTCCAGGGCGGAAGAGCACGTGGAGGACATCTCCAGCGAGGCAACCACAGCCGTCACGCTGACCAGCGATGCCGGCGGCACACCGTTAAAGGCAAGTGGCTCAGGCCGTCGTGTGCGGCCCACTGCGGCGCCGCGTCGCACCGTGGCAATGGCTGCGGCGTGGAAGGCGGCGTCGTCGTCCGACAGCGACGGCGGCGATCGCGGCAGCGGTGGGGACGCACTCGTGCCACCCGCACACCCATCGGCATCAGCGGACGCTCCTGCTGCTGCTGTTGCTGCTGCACAGGGGCCGTCTGCCGACACGCGTCGAGTGGTGCGGCCGATGCCATCGACACGTTCTTCTTCTTCTGGTGGCGATGCGGATACGGACAGCGATGCCGTGCAGGCGGTTGTGGCGCATTCCCCCGATGTGAGCGAAGGCAGTAGCCGTCACGCGACACCGCCGCAACAAACATCAATGGCGCAGGGCAGTGCGTGGGGCACACCCGAAGCAGCAGCCGTCGCCGTGGAATCTCCTGGCGGTGCTGCGGTGAGCAGCGGGATGACAGGTAGTGGCACGCCGGCGCCACGGCACCCGGAGTGGGACGACTGGGACGAGGAGGGCTCCGAAGACGATGATGACGAGGAGACCGGGGATGCATCAGGTGCAGCCGCACAGTCTTCCCCGCCACCACACCTTCAGCAGACAGCAGCGACAGACAAGTGTACAACGGGATGCGGACAGCGACACATCAGACATGGTGATGCAGATGGGTGACGAAGGCGACGTGGAGGACTCTCCGGCAGAGGCGCCACGTGCGGCTTCTCCCTCTCCGTCTTCGCCATCCTCTGATGAGCCGAGTAGGATGGCGGCGACCACCGTCCACCAACGCCAGCGGCGGCGGCGGCGGCGATGACCTTCGTGCAACGCAGCGCCGCACCTTCGTGGTGGCCGCCACGCAAGTCGGCCAGGGTGCGTCGCCGGAGCCCCGGCACGTCGTGCCGCGACACGGCCAGAACACAACATCGTCGTCTTCGTCCTCGGCGGAGCGGGCGGAGGCGCTCGGACTGCGGCCGGCCACGACGTCGACGACGAGCGCAGCCGTGGCGCAGCAGCGGCCCACTCCGCAGGTGCGGCAGTACACCAACTTCGATGACTCCACCACCAGCGGTGACGACTAGAGTGATAAGAGGTACATAAGGCATATGATGTTGCATGTATGTGCTTGTGTGTGCGTCTTCGTCGCCAATTGCTTGTGGCTTTTTTCTCTTCCGCGATAGACATACATATGACAGCACCTTAATAGAAGCATTGTAAATCTCGTGCGGCAGCCTTCTTCGAATACACGCGCGGCACTGGATTCACAACAGAGTCGACGCCGCACTGTCTTTTCTTTTCCCCTTTTTCCCCTTTTTTTTGTTGTCCTTTGCTAGGGGATAGAGTACTCGAATACACACAGTAGATTTGAGAAAGAGAGATTGAAAGCAGGCGGACGTGATGAGCGGCGCTTCATCGGAAGGCGGCTGAGAACTGAGAAGTGCGCTGCTGTTCTTATCCATTGCCTTAAATGGCGGTCTTGCGTGCAGATGTGTCAGCGTGTGCGGTGCTGATGCCCTGCATCCCTCGACTGCGTTCCATCGTATCGCGGGTATCGGACAATGGAAAACAAAAAACTATACCCATTGCACTCACTTCTCTTCCTCTCTCCACTCTTTCCTGCCGTCACCGACGCAGATTTCTCATCCACCAGAACATTTCGACAGCTGTGTCATTTATCGAACGCCGGGAGTGTCTCCTCTATAACCCCCTCCACTGCACCGACCACTTACTTACCTGCTTGTGCTCCAACTCCCTCTCTTGTTGAGTCTTTTTTCCAGGAGAGCCACAGAAACACGGCGCCACGCCCAGCCATCACCTCCAGCGGAGCATCGCCACTGTTCCACAAGACGTCACAGCGATTTAGCGCACACGTGTGTCTTCCGCTCCATCCCTCTCCCTCTCTCTTTCTCTCTGTGCCGGAAGTCGTGTTCATTGACACGTCGACACGCACCATTCTTTCGTGTTCCCTTGTGGTGTCCTTCTCCTTCTACTCTCTCTTGGTCGGGCAGGCGGATCCGCTTCGCTGTGCCCTCCGCGCCACTGGAGAAAGAAAGAGATTGACAAGACGTACAACGAAGAAGTAAGCATAATAAGCAAGTAAAGGCCGCACGTTGCTTTCAGACAGCAGACACAGCCACCTTTTTTTTTTTCATTTTCTCTCTCTTTTGTTCTCAATCTTGCTCTGACGTGTTGTCTGTGCGTGGCTTTTCTTCTCCTTTATCATACGCACGAAGTAGAAGAACACAGCCCCGCGCGAGCACTCTACGTGTTATTGTTTCCTTCTCTTGTGTGTTTTCCACCTACTGTAGACTCGTGTGTGTGTTGGTGCGCGTGTGATTTCACCCTTTTTTTTGTGTTTTGATTTTTTCTTTCTATTGTTCTTCGTGTCTTTGGCTTTTTGTGGTGCGCCTCCTCCCTCCGCATCGTTTCCGGTGACGCATTTGCTCGCTGTGAAATCCTCCTGTGAGTTGTTTTTGTTTTCATTTTTGGCAGCACTGGCCTCTTTCTCTCCTGGCAGCCTTCTGTTTTTTTTCTCTCTTTTCTTCTTTGTCGTTTGATTCAGTTGCTGCATTTCCATCTTTGATTGCTTCTCGCAGCGACACCGCTTCACTGAAAGCTATCCGGTTCATCAACAATCTTGTCCGTATTTAAGTCTACTGCCTGCGCGTATTCGTCATTTTTTTTCTCCTTGTCTCTGTGTGTGTAGAACTCTTTCATCTTGCTTTTCAGCATTCACAAAAATCTTTTTCTTTGTCCCTCTGGGTAGAACACTCGGTGGGGCAAAAGTAGACACCGCGCTCGTAGCGAATCTTCTTTTTCTTCTGTTTCCCAGCCGCTCACCAACGCTGTGTTTTCTCACCGTAAAGGACAAGGCTCAACTCCTCACCTTTGTCTTTTTGTTCTCGTTTGTTTGCTCTCTTTTTGTTTCACGTGTTTTTCTCTGTCTTTTTTTTAAATATTTTTGCATTATTGATTAGTGTTTTCTTAGTTTTACCTTCTGTTGCTTCATGTATTGATCCTACTCGCTTCAGAAAGGAAAGCGGAACTTTACGGCGCTGCTCTCGACTACGACGCCTCCGGCTTTTCATCACGACTCGTCTTCCTCCTCCTACTCCTCTCAATATTCTCCTTTTTTTTTTTTAAACACCACCTCGTTTTTTTTCCTTTTAGTTTTGCGCTAAACGAGTATCGCCGCACCTCTCGCTGTACTCCCTTTTGTGTGTGAGCTTTCTTGTCATCTGTCTCCTGTGCGTGTGTTTGCCTTTTAAAAACTCCTCTCGTAGATCTTTGTAGTGCTGGTGACTTTTTTCTTCTTTTCTTCTCCCTCCCGTTTCCCCTGGCGGTTTCGGACAATTCCAGCAACGAGGCAGCGCACCTTCCTCTGTCTCTCTCTCTCTCCTGTGGTTAAAGGAAGTTATAACTTTTACTCTTCTAAGTGTGTCCCTAACGAGCTTGGAAAGCAGCGAAAAACGAGCAAAAACGAAATTCGCAACGGCGCTGTCGACAGCAGTGAAAAGGCAAGTAAAAGGGGGCATACTCTTGTCTTTTCGAACTCAACACGCCATCACTCGTTCAACGGTGTCTCCGCAACGGAAAGCTAAAAAAAAAATCTCTAAATTTATCCTTTCCTCTTAGCCGTTTTTAAATTTCATTCATCTCTATTTTTTCTCTTTCTCTCTTCTCTTCTGTGTCGCTCTGCGGAGGTTTGTGAGTGATAATCTCACTGGACAAAGTTGAAAATAACGCCGCTTTTTTGTTTATTTCCACCTCCGCTCTTTCCTTCGTTGTCCATCGTGTATGAGTTTCCCAGACAGCGTTATTGTGTGCGTGCGTCTCTCTCTCTCTCTATCTTCTCTTCTGCCGGAAGTCTGACACTTAACTGTATTTTTGTTTTCTTATTTCTCTTCCCGTCTCTCCTTTGCTCTCTTTCTTTTTTTTTTTTGTTATTTTCTACACAAACAGCGGCAGCGCACCGTAGTACTTCTTTTATCTAAAAAATTAAAACCCGCTCCCTATCCCTATCGCCGTCACCGTTTACCTGCGAAAACGAGGAAAGCGGGTGTGGTGTGGTGCCGTTGTGCGCTCTCTCTCTCTCTCTCTCTCTCTTACATTGGGCCTTTAGTTTAAGGGTGTCTCTTTAATTATTTGCTGTAGAGTACTAAAGGGCTTGTGGGTGCAGTGGAGTTTTCTCGACGAGCTTCACGCGTGCGCTTTTTCTTCTCTCCCCCAGATTTTTTTTCTTGCAGAAAAAATACCTTCTCTCTCTCTTTTCTTTCTTTTCGATTGCAGCAGACGAAGCGGATTTCTTTGTCCTTCAGGGTCCCCTTGCACGTCACACTTTTTGTCCTTTTTTTCCCGTCGACCGTACGCCGCCTTGCCACCGTCCGTCAACCAGATTTTTTGTTTCTATACCCTGAAAGACACCCGCCTTGTCGTCTTTTTTTTTTCTATTTTTAATTTTGACGATCTTTATAGTTTAACCATTGTTCTGTTTTTTTTTTCTTTTTTCTGGCGGCTGGTCGGTCTTTTTTCTTTTCTTAAGCTTTTATTCTCTACGGTGTGTTGCGCTTTTGTTCTACTTGCTGACGTGTGTGACAGATTTGATCGTTCGCTTTTTCCTTTATTCCCTCAACTCTCTCTCTCTCTCTCTTTTCCCGCCCAACACAACACGCCGAAATTCTTGTCTTCCGTCTTGTTATTTTTTTTTCTGCTACTTTAGCGGTTTTTTTTTTTCTGTTTGTGTACTTTGATCTATTTATCTCTCCCTCCCTCTTACTCTTTGCTTGTGCATCCGCGCCGTTGATCATCGTTTGCCCGCAAAGATGTCCTCTGATCCGCTCAGCACGCGCTTCACCGTGATTGAGCAGATCGGCGGAGGCAACTACGGGACGCTCTTCCGCGTCATCGACGGCGAAGCGGCCTCCCTCGCCGACCGCATCATTGCCACGAAGAAGCTAAAGGACGCGATCAGCCACCCCCACGTGCTGCGCGAGGTAAGCGTGCAGCGCCACGCACAGCGGTGCTCGCGGCACGTCGCCCAGCTGCTACATGTCGTGCCACGCGATCAGGTGCGGGCGGCGCTGGTGCTCGAGTACGTGCCGGTGGACCTGCGTGTGTTTCTCAACGCGTTCTACTGCGATCGTGTGGTGTCGTCGGCGCCGACGTGGTGTGCAACAGAGGGGTGCGGCAGCACGAACGGTGTTCCCCCGACGCACATCCCCCTCTCCTACGTGCGGAGCATGTTGCGTGGATTGCTCGAGGCGCTGGCGGCGCTGCACGCCCGTGGCGTCGTCCACCGCGACGTGAAACCGGAAAACATTCTGGTGGAGCCGCTGGGTCTCGACCACCCGCTGCGGTGCGTGTGCCCCCCTCTCACCGTCGCCGAGGATGGCAGCGCGGGTGGTTGCTGGGTGCACGCACAGCGCGGGAGCAGCATGGGCGACGAGGCCTCTGCTCCTTCTCATGAGTGTACCACGTCGTGTCTCGAGTCGTGTCGCAGCTTCTTCGACGGCGCCGTGCAGCTGCACCACGAGTTGTCCGGTGAGCAGCTCGCCAGCGCGGTGCACCTCCTTCACTGCGAAGTCTGCCGCCGTGCCGCCACCGCAGCGGCTTCAGAGGAGAGTGCAGGAAGTGTCGCGCAGCACAGCAGGTCGCATACATCGGAGAGTGTGCCCACGTCGAAGCGCACACCCGTGTCGTCCCACGACGGAGAGGAAGAGGAATTTAAGTCAGAGCCACGCCCTGCATCTGCGACATCTCCATCGTCGCCACCACCGCTCTCACCCGATGTGAAACTGTGTGACTTCGGATCTGCGCGCCACATCGGTACGCTACGTCTCCGCTGTGCGGAGGAGCAGCGCGAGGAGCTGACGCCCGGCCCCACCACGCCGGTGTACTGCGCACCCGAGATGATGCTCCTGCAGCGCTACGGCACGGCGGTGGATATGTGGGCAGTTGGCACAATTTTCTTCGAAATGTTGACAGGGGAGTTCTTCCTGAGTGTCGGCACGCTGCGCTCGTTTTACGGCGACCTCGTGGTGCACGACGACTACTGCGTGATGCACCGACTGAGAATGATGTTCAGTCATCTCGGTACGCCGTCGCTATCGGAGTGGCGGCGCATCGCCCACCCGCACTACTACCCGGAAGCGATGCTGCCCCACCTCCCACAGCTCAAAAACGCGTCGCTCTTCACGTGTCTGCCTGGCGTGGCGCGGCGTGCCGAGGGAAATGCGAGCCCCGTCGAGAAGAACGAGGAGGGCGACGAAGGACACGCTGGGACTCGTGTATCCAACAGCAACGGCGCAGGTGAACGCACTTCAGCAGCACAGGCAGAGAATGGTGGACAGGCGGAGGAGGCGGTGCAGTTGTCATGGGCGTCGCCATCCGGCGTGAAGTCGGTTGACGAGGCACATCCGGATATTTCCGCCTTTCTCCTGCACCACGTCGGCCTGTGCGGGCTGGACTTGTTGCGTTCGCTGCTGCGGTACAACCCGGAGGAGCGCCTCACCGCGGCGGAGGCGTTGCGGCATCCGTTTCTTAATGCGAGGGAAGAGGACGGCGTGCCGGAACGAGCGGCTGACGCGGAGACGTGTGTTCGATGACCCAAGGCGGATGGTTGTGAGGTATAAGGTTCATAGTCGATCTTTTTTTTTTTCGTTTTCTTCGTGGTGGTTCTGGCTGTGTTCTTTTCTCCTCTTTTTTGGATTTGTTCTTGTTCTTCATTGATGGTCAGTGCTGTAGGCTGGTGTGTCGTTGATCGCAAGGCCCCTTCGTTTTCTGTTGCCTTTGCTGCTTTTGTTTTTTAAATTTGGCTTATGTTGTACGCTTTTTTCTGTGTAATGTGGGTCCTCTCCTGTCCCCTCGCACGTTGACTTTGGCTCCCCCTTATCTTAAGTTGCAGCACACTCTTCGCTTTAAACGGCACGTGCGCATTACTCTTGCATGGAGTCGTGTGTTTGCGTGCTCCTGTTGACACAAAGCCCCTCGTAGAACACCTGATCGAAGCGGCAGAATTTACCAGAGTTGTATTATATCGTCCTCATTCTTTGTGTTTTTTTTTCATCTAGTGGTCTCTTTCATTAAAGCCGTGCGTCTCTCTCTCTCCATCCTCCTTTTCGCTTTATGCCTTTCTTCTTTTCATCGAAGGGCGTGCTGGCTCGCCTGAGCACATCTCAGCGCGTGTCGTTGAATGGCTGGAGAGAGAGAGGAGAGGGACGCGCTCTGATGACAACAGTCATGGGGGACTGTCGGGTAGTCAAGGCACGCGTGGAAAGACATGGATGGCAGCAAAAAAAAATAATCAAGGTACTTTGCGACGAACCGTACTGGTGCGTGCAGCAGCGACGTGTGGAACGTGGCAATCGTTCTATGTCTTTGTGCTTCTATTTCCAAACAATAGACTGCATTGCAGCGAATTAGTTACTGCTTTTTTCCTGCTGACGCACGACGCCGAACAAAAAAAATGTGGATGTCTTTATGTCTTTGCATTATCTTGAAGAGCGCGCATCAAAGGAAAACGGGTGAACGCGGACGTGCTGCACCTCCCCAGAAGCGATGCAACATCATTGTTATTGTTATTGGTACTCTCTCTTTCTCTGTGTTTAGCAGTGCCTCTTCGAAAGTGCGCCAACTTCCCACTTTTCTTTCCTTTTTTCTCCTCTGCAATTCTCCTCTGCTCTTTTTTTTTCGTCTCAAATGAGAACAGCGCCGTAAGGGGTGCACTCAACTCTTCTTCTCCTTTTTTTTCCAAACCCCTGACACACACTCACACACTGACCTGCAAGTGTTCTTGTCTCTCTCTAAACCTGTGTGTATTTTTGTATGTGTGTGTGAATTTCTACGAACATGGTGCACGGTGCTCTCTTCTTCTGCACTGTGGTGCTCTACACCCCCCACAGCATTCTGTGTGGCATCGCGCTGCTGTGGCACCCCACACTCATCGTTGTCGCTCTCCTCTCCTCCATCACCGCGTTCGCCCCGTTGGCAGCCGGCGGTCTTCTTCTGCGCTGCCTGCAGCTCTGCGGCCTCACCTCCGACACCGCCGTGGCAACGTGTCTTCTCCTCCTTCACTTTGTGCTGCAAACAGTTGTGCGCCTCTGCGTGCTGCACGGCTGCCTGCTTCTCCAGCGCGCGGGATGGCGCCGTGGCTTCCTTCTTGTGCGCAGTCGCGTCCCGCTCGTCTCCCTTGGCATGGCCGTTGGTGCGGGCTTCGCTGGCGCCTCTCTCATCGTTGGCGGCGGTGCGCTGCTCGCCGAGGGCTGGACCGCACAGCTCACACTGCCCCGCACGGCGGACGAGCAGGCAGCAACGCGGGAGACGCTGGACGCGTTGTTCGAGCCAAGTGCGATATGCGCGCAGCTGCCGCGCTTGGTGCAATCTGCCTTTCAACAGACCTTCTTCACGTGCGGGCAGGTGGCGTGGACGGTGATGCTCGGCCAGGCGTACGCTGCGGTGTACCCTGAGGTGGTGGCCGAGGTCAACGAGGAGGTGGCTGCGTCCGAAGCCGCCGCGGCAGAGACGGAGACGGCAAGAGGCACCGCAGAGGGCACTCTGACGAGTGGAGACATGTCTCACGACGGAGCGAAGCTCGGAGAGAAGAAGGCACGCCAGTTTGCCCCTGCACCGAGCGAAGAACTCGCACGATTGGTGCTCAGCGATGAAACGTTTCTGCCGCGGATTCAGACCGGAGCAGCGGAGGAGGAGAGGGAGGTAACACCGATGCTGAACTCGAAGCACGTGCGGCTCCCCGCTGCGGCTGCGGCTGCGGTTGCGACGCCGTCGGCGCACCAACCCAGAGAGGAGCGAGAGGCCGCGCTGGACCGCCACCCTGTGCCTACAGACGAGTTAACCACAAATCTTCACACCCAGAGTACGCCCTCCTCCGGTGCAGCGGCGCGAGCGAAGACCTCTCCTTCCCCTGCCCTCGCTCCGGGTGCGTGTCATCCCGCGCTCACCTCTGGTCTTGTAGTGGAATCTGTGTTAGCGCAGCGTCAGCCCATTGCTCTTCTCACCGGTCTGGCAGCACTTGCGTTGCACCTGCTGTACGTCTTGCTGCCTCTTGTTGCGCTGTCGCACACCCAAAGATCTTCAGCAACAGCAGCAGCGGCAGCGGGGATGGCCGGAGCTGTACGCGGCGGGTGTGCTGCCTTCATCCCACTGCAGTGTGCTGTGACGTTGGTGTCGGTGGTGTGGGGACTGTGGATCGTGCACTGCGAGCGGCACCCGTCGGCGTACACGCGACTGGCATGACACAGTGTGTGTCGTGACGTGGTACGTGGTAAGGTGTTGAATATGCTGGTTGTATCTGCTTTCTGATCGTTTTTCCAAATCTTGCTTTATGTGCTTCTGTCTTGTCCCTACGCGGACCCATGAACACGCCGCTGAAATGCTTCGCAATTTTTATAAAGTTTTTGCTCGATGCAGAATTTGCACTCATTAACTCTCTTAGCAGGGCCGCATGGCGCAGCCTTCCGCTGCCTCTCTCTCTCTCTCTCTCTCTCTCTCTCTCTCTGCCCTCGCACAGATGAACTGGCAGGACTGCGCGAATGCTTGATGGGCTGTAGCCAAACCCAAACTCTTCCTTTCACGTAGCAACTCGTACCCCTTCCTCACATCCCCCTTTCACCTTCCCCTCAGCAAGTGCAGAAATTCTGGAGGCGCGCCTGATCGAACCTCCCTCAACGGGCAGCGAGCCCCGCCTTCTTTCGTCCATCACTATCAACAGCGTGTAGACTTCCTTCCCTTTCCCCCTCCCACTCTCCTATCTCAGATACGCCCACCCGTAAATAACAAGCGCATTGCATAAAGGGGGAACCAGAGTAGAGTAGAACTACCCGAGAGAACCTGTTTCTGCGTGTCTGCCCATCGTTCCTCTCCGTTACCATTGAGAGCGGCGTACAGACGCGATTGGGTTTTTTTTTCTTTCTTTTCGCTAGAATACTTTCCGCATCGCGGCATACTCAACAAGAATACTTTTTCATAATGAGCAGCGGCAGCGCTCGCGAGAACGACGCGGTAGCAGCAACAGCAGCAGCAGCAGCAGCACCGCCTGCCGATGCCCTCGCATACTCCCCGGCAGCACCGAGTCGCACGGCGTCCTCTCGTTTCAACACCACCACGAACGACTGCAGTGGTAGAGAGCAGCGGCGCACCTCGACAGGGAGTTCGTCTGACACCGTGGGACGGCTGTACAAGGATCCGTACGCGGAAGCCTTGGCGGGCCGCCGACTGCAGGAGCGGTCAGCTCCAGAAGCAGCAGCAGCGTCAGGTGGACGTCCATCGCAGCCGCTTCGTGCGAAGACAGTGCGTAAGGTGCCCCCGCAGACATCCGCGCGTCGTGCAGGCAGCGTGGAGAGCGCACCTTCTGTTGCGGCTGCGGGCACTGCTGCTGTGAAGGACGGTGCTGAGGTAGCAACAGTGGCGAGGGCGTCGAGCAGCTCATCCCCAGCGCCACCGCCTGCAGTAGTATCTGTACTAGATGCAACAGCGGACAGTCCGCTTGCCTCACGTGCGGTCGACGTGTTGTGTGTCGTACTGCCTGAAGCACCGGCACTCACCACACCACGCGTCTCCGCAGCTGCCGGCGGGAGCCGCCTGGACCTGCGTGCGAAGGGGTTAACAGCGCTGCCCTGTCTGCACAGCGCCGCAGAGGAAGGTGCAGCGACAAACGCTGTCACTGCTGGTCTTCTCGTCGCGCATGGCAGCGGGGACAGCGGTGCGGTGCGACTCCACGCCGTTAATCTGCGTGAGAACCGCCTTCGCACCCTTCTCACCCCTTTTACCCGTCTCAGCACCAGCAGCGGCAGCCTCAGTCTTGTGGGAAGCCAATCAGCGAGTTCAGCGCGTGGCGTAGGTTCTTCTGCTGCTCCGCCGAGTAGTATGGGCTGCCCGCGCAGCACGCCGCTGCATTGCTACCTGCACGTCTCCTCGCTCGACCTCACGCACAACGAGCTCACCTCCATCGCTGGCGTGGAGGCACTGCGGTGTCTGCGGTCGTTACGTCTGGCGTTTAATCGTCTCACCTCCTTGGCTCCGCTGTGGGCCTCTCCGTACATCGCGGAGCTCGACGTGCTCGATGTGAGCTCGAACGCGCTGACCGAGCTGCTCACCGCGGAGGACCTCCGCGCACTCGAGTCACACAACATTCGCGTCGTAACTCACCCCACACAGGCGCACGCGACAACCGGTGGCCAGCGCAGCACCAAGTCCACTACCACCTACAAGTCCATGCGGCTGCGGGTGCTGTACGCCTCGAGCAACGCACTGAGCAGCGTGCCGGCAGCAATGTACACGCTCTCGCAGCTGGCGGACCTGCGGCTGCGGCGCAATGTCATTCGCAGCGTACCGGAGGGCTTCCCGCATGCTGCCTGCTTACCAGCGTTGGCACGACTCGACCTGAGCATGAACGCGCTGCCGCCCGCGGTGGTGGATGCCGTTACCGCACGTGTGGAGGGCGGTGTTGCGCTTCTCGATGGTACGCCATCATCGCCACAGCCGCCATCGCCCTCGCACCGCAATAATACTCGGAAAAACGGTGTGCAGTTTGACATCTCGCACAACGTCTGTCCCTCGTCTTCTCGCCCCGAGGCAGAGGATAGCGACGGGCCCGCATTGACGGCAGCATTATGTAGTGAGAGGGCGGCAGACAAGCGCGCTATCACCGCTGATACGACGGCACCTCCGCTGCAGGACGTGGCAGCCGCATCCGACGCATCAACTGCTTCTGTGTCTCTCGTAAACAACGCGAGGCAGTTAAGGAGAAAAGCGTCGCAAGACGTCCGCACAAACGACACCGCAGGCAGTCCGACTACACCGCCGAAGCGCTCACGTGGTGGGCCAGCTGGCAAGAAGGATACAGCAGCAGCAGCAGCAGCAGCAGTGGCTTCACTCTCAGCAGCAGCATCGACGGAGACAAGGAGTGCGGCCGCACCACCACCGCCGACCTTCGACGGCGCGGTGCAATCGCTGGGAGAAAACGTGTACTGCGTGAATGTACAGCAGTGGGCGGCGGCGCTGCGCCACCGTCTGTCCACGGTGTTGAGGCCAGCAGCCGGTGAAGTTGTGGATGAGCCCGCAGTGAGCTTCACCACGCTGGAGCTGCTGACGGCGCTGTCGGACAGCGTGGGTAGCTGCGTGGCGATGCCCGTTACGTCCTCCTCTGCTGTCGCCGGTGGCGGTCAATCTGCTTCGTCGTCCTCTTTCTCTAACAAGGGCACACGTCCGCGTACAGCCGGCACCGCTCGTCTCCTCGCTACACTGCAGTCGTGTCTGCCACCTACCGCTTCCCTTTCCTTCCCCGAAGACACTCAAACACGCGCGCCGCCGCTGCTGATCTTGACCGGTCTCACTGCGGAGGTTGCGGCAGACCCGCACCAGCAGCAGCTGTACGACGTCCTCGCACACCATCTCGTTCAGAACTGCATCGTGACACCCAAGACGGCAGCTGCAACAGCGGTGGGCGGCGGTGCGGCGCAGCAGCAGCAGCAGACGGCTGCGGTGACGACGCTGCCACGGGGCGTATCGCCACCGCCAGACTTCCTCCGCAGCAGCTCCACTGCAGAGGAGCACGCCGCCGTCTCTTCCACTCCACCCCCGCTCTCTCCACCTGCGAACACGCTCATTAGTGTTAATGGCGGTGGTGCACCGTGGCGCGTGTCGCATGATCGTGTCGGCCGTCCTGCAGCCGGTAGTGGCAACAGCAGTGCGGCGGCCACACGTCCTCCTTCCCTGCACGCCCCACTGCAGGTGATCCACGTGTTGCAGCACACAGACAAGGAAGAAGGTAGTGGTGTGGTCGCTGCTGCTGCTACAACGAGCAGTGCCACTTCTTCTCTCTTATTGTGGGGATACGTGGCGTGGCGACGCTCGTGGGAAACGGCGTGTGGGCGGCGGCGACTAAAGCGACACGATGTCTTCGTCGGGCAGCGAGGGGAGAACATGACGCCGCTCAGGGACGAAGGCCGCCGCAGCAGCCCAACCGGAACCTCATCGACATCACAGCTCCCTCCGAGCGCAACAGCAGCAGCAGCAGCAGCAGAGAACGGTGCAGCGAGCACTCGAGAAGGTGTGTCGGTAGGGCCTGCAACGCGCTGTGCTACGCAGTTGTGCCCCTTCCCTTGCACGCCCGCAGCCACACGTCTCTTGGAGTGTCGCCGGCTCAACGATCTCCGTCCCGCCGCGTACAGCCCTCTGCCCGCTGCGTGGGAGGTGCTGTACGAGCAAGCTTCTGCAACCTCATCGAGTGCTGGTTTTCTTCCACCGCTGCTCACCGGCGGTGGTGACCGCGTGGGCCGCGTGCGGGGCTGCGCCGTGTCGCTCGCCTCCCTCCTTCTCTGCGCTGTGGAGCACCCGTCTGGTGTAGGCAGTGGCGCATTACTGGTAGCAGCAGCCTCAGCATCTGCACCAGGATTAAGTGTGCAGGCTGCATCAACTCCCTTCCGTCGTTTGGGTAGTGCGGTGGGAAGCGGGCCAACGGATGCCCGCAAGCGCAGAGGAGCAGCGCCAACCACATCGGCTTCAGGTGGCGCTGCGTCCGTCGAGAGTGAGGGCGACGTTCTCGCACGCGCGGCGCAGACGCGACTCGCGCACCAGCGCCTTGCCGACCGCATCGCTGCGGAGGTGACGACGGTGGCCAGTGAGCAGGTGCCGCCGTGTGCGATGCCACTGTACAACGCTCGCGATGTCGAGCAAAGCCAGGCGGCTGCGTTGCTGCGCTTCATGCAGTGGTCGGAGATGATGACAGAGACAGCGGCGGGTGAGCAGGTGAAGATCAGCGGAAGCGCCGATCGCTTGCCTGAGGTGGCTGCGCCACGTACGCGATCGCCCTCACCGCAGCCACAGCGGGAGAGTGACGTGTGCAGCGCGTCGTCATCTGTGAATGGCAGTGCTGCAGTGACGTCTTCTTTTAATGATGTTGTTGGTGAAGGTGAAGGCGGGAAGAGGGATGGAGAGGAGGCGAGTGCGAAGGCGCGAAGCGTGTGTGAGGACCATGAAGAGGGTGCAGAGGAGCAGCGTGGTGCGGCCCTCGACGCACAGAGTGGAGAGGATGCGGGGGAAAGTGTGCATGCTGGGGCCGCTGGCGAAGCGCTGAGCCTCGTCATCGAGAAGATACACGTGTAGCAGACGACGCTTTTTCTTTTTCTACTCCGTTCTTTGTGCTTTACCGCGAGGGGAGCTCCCCAGCAGCTCCATCAAAACAAAGAAAGTCACTCTGTACGTTGAAGAGCGTCCAGCGGCAACGGTTGGAAAGCTGCTTATGGTTGACGAAGTCGTCGGCGCAATGAAATACCAAAAAGACAAGAAAGCGAGCGTTGTCACGCAGTCTCGCCTGAGAGAGTGCATTTTTTGTTGCTGGTTGTGTGTTTGTTTGTTTTAACGGGAAGAACGCAACACATAGCATCAATGAAGAAGCTCGTCGCAGCACTGCGCACCATTTTTCATTAGTAGTGGCGATGTGGCTGCGTTCGCTGCTCTCCCAGCAGTCTTATAGATGTGACAAATACATCCATGTACTGTGGTAGAGTAAAATGAGAAAGAGAGAGCTGATGCCCTGAGATTCCACTATTCCCATTTTTCACTCTTTTTCTCCTTCTCTACGCTCATTGCTTTCGAAAGGAAACAATTCGGAGGCTGACGAACACGCATAAATCGATTCAAAGACCCCCACACGCACGTATCATACGTACTCTTCTTCTGTATTGTATTGTTCTTATTAGCGGCGGCCTGACTTCTCCGGTGCGCAACGTTCGACATCGAACTCAAGGCTTTTTTTTTTCTTTTCCTCTGTGTCTATTTCAACTCGTCCTTCCCCTTCCTCTTCTTTTTTTTTTGTTTTATTGGCCGCTGCCGCCGCACATCGACCGGCTAAAAATTGTAGCTGATTCTCATTTTTTTTTTTTTGCTGGTAACTTGGGGAGAACACGAGGAGGAGCAGCCTTCCACACAACAAACAAAGATAAACACACACACCAACAAAGCACTTCCACTCATCACCACACCACCATGTACGCAAGACTCGGCTACTACTTGCAGATGGTGGCTGCCTTTCTTGCTGCTCGCCCTCACGCACTACTTCGCCTCCGGCTTTCTCCCCATCGCGGACTGCGACGAGACGTTCAACTTCATCGAGCCAGTCCACTATCTGCTCTACGGCTCGGGCAAGCAGACGTGGGAGCTGTGCACGCAGTACGCCCTGCGCTCGTGGCTCTTCTCATGGATGTATGCATGGCCCGCGGTGTTCATTCGTGGGGCTGCCAGCCTCTCGAGCGCGGACGTCTACTTTTACCTGCGCATCTTCAACGGTCGCATCGCCGCGCTGGCTGAATTGTTCTTCGTGTACAGCGTGTGGTCGGCCTTCTCGGGGAAGGCAGCGATGGTGGCGCTGCTGTTGCTGCTCGTGAACTACCCAATTCCCCACGCCGCAGTCAGCGTCTTGCCAACGAGCTTCGTGATGATATGCAACTTCATGGTGCTCGGCTGTTGGCTGCGCACGCGGGACTGGACGACGGCGACGTGGCACAAGGCGAGGAGTGGGAGGCGGGTGCACGGCACTGCTGCTGCTGCTGCTCCTGCTGCTCCCCCACCACATCTTCTCTGGTCTGTGGGTGTGGCGCTGTTTTTTAGTGTGTTTGCCGGCGTAACCGGTTGGCCGTTCGCCGGGCTCGTGTCGGCACCCATCGGCCTCGATCTCCTTCTCCGCTTCCCAAAGCACACGATCGTCTTCATGGTGGTGGCCGCTGTGGTTGTCGTGGCTGCCGGCATCGCAATGGACACCCGCTACTACTGCCGCTGGACGCTCAGTGGGTGGAACGTGGTGCTGTACAACATATTTGGCGGTGCCGATCGCGGACCGGCTCTGTTCGATGTTGAGCCGTGGTACTTTTTCTGGAAGAACCTCACGCTTAATTTCCACCTGTTCTTTATTGCGGTGCTGCTGGCGCCGTTTGTGGTGCTCCTCAGCCCCCGCCGTGCTGCGTCAACACGCACTACTGCTGCTGCTGCCGCCAGTAATGCGAATAGCGCGAGTGCTTTCACGACGCCTACTGAGCCGACCGAGCCCCTGCGCCGCTTTGCTTCGGGTGATGACGTGCGGCCGCTGCTCGCACACCGGCCCGGCTCGCCGACGTCACCGCTGACACGAGCGCGGCTGCACGCGGGTGGCACACCAGAGCGCCGTTCGCCGATGATAAGCGGCCGCCACCCGCACTTCATATCAACTGCTGCTGCCGCACACTCCCCTGCGCAAGCTGCCCCGTCTGGTTGCTCGCGTGGACGGGAACTGCTGTACATGACGCCCTTCTTCGTGTGGTTCACCTTCTGGATGTGCGTCGCGCACAAGGAGGAGCGCTTCATGTCGCCGGCCTATCCATTTATGGTGCTGGCGGCCACACGCGCCATTTGTCTGGTTTTCTTTCCTGGTGGGGAAGAGGGAGGAGGAAGCGCTAGTGGTGGCTGCGGTCGTGCATCGACGCCACCGACGGAGGGTGCTGCGACCACCACAGCCACAACAGGTGCTGCACACCACGCAACCTCTCCACCCACACGCAGCACAGGCACCACGAGCAGCACCGCAGCGACGAAGGGTATCGCGTTGCGTCGCTACGCGGGTTTCGCCTTTGTTTTTCTCTTCTTCCTTCTCTCCTACTCCCGCGCCATGGCGGTCTACACTTACTACAGCGGACCGGAGCGCATCTTCTACGACTGGTACCCAGTGCTGCGTGCAGAGGCGCAGCGACGGTGGGCAGAGAAAGCAGCAGCAGCAGCAGGAGAAGAAGATGCGCTGTCATCTCCGCGGATGCGTGGCACGACTCCACAGCAAAGCAGCGAGCTCAACGCGTACTACACGCTGTGCCTCGGGCGAGAGTGGTACCGCTTCCCCTCCTCCTTCTTTCTCGACCACCGGTACACGCGTTATCAGTTCCTCAACACCACCGCGTTTCATGGAATGCTGCCGGTTTCCTTCGTTACCGCAGCCGCAGGGCAGGAGAGCGGCTTTCTCTGGTCCGGGCCCCACGCAGGGAGAGAGGAGGCGGACACACAGAAGACGCAAAGCGGTGATTTGTATGGCTCCTGCACGTGTGGGGCTCGAGGCGTGAACGACGTGAACCAGGAAATCGCGGAGCAGTACGTACAGGACCCGGTAGCGCATTGCGATGCCATCTTTGACAGCCTCTCCCCACCCACCCACGTCAGCGCAGATCAGCGGAGAGAGGAGCTGCACAGCCGCCACCTAGACACCGTCTTTACACGCTCGCTGCTCAACACGTCGGTGCTGCGTGCCGTGATGACCGCCGACGGTGAGGTGTTCCACGCGGTAGACGAGACGTATGCCGTGATGGACGTCGACAGGACACCGCTGTGGTGCCGCGTGCTGTACTACCCATTTGGAATTTCGAAGCGGTGTGCGGTCTGGCGTCCGCTGGTGCTGAACGCACGTGCCTGAGTGGACTTGAAAGCGGGAGCGTTTGCCTGTGTGTCTTTGCCTGTAACGATGCGGTGCAACACGGGAGAGGAGGATTCTTTGTGCTCCTCTTCGGTATCAGAAGCACGGCCTTCTAAAGAGAAAAGGAAAGAGGAGGCCATCACAAGCATTTTTATGTGGAGAGAGACGCACCATTACCGTCGCCAACAAAACACACAAGCAAAAAAAAAAAACACTCACTGCGCCGGCGTGCTGTCGCTACCCGCAATGATTGTCTGAGTAGATTGTGTTGAGCAGGGCAAATATGTGGGAGGAGCGAAGAAGTAGTGCTTTTTCACCATTTTGTGCCTCGCTGCTGCGCTTTAAAACCATAATTTTGAAGAACGAGGGCAGTGCTGACGGTGCACGTATTGCATGCTAAATTAGGGCAGAACTCGAGCCTCTACACATCACAACGCCGCTTCACACTCCTCTACTCTCTCTCTCTCTCTCTCTCTCTCTCTCATTATTGTCTCCCATTCTAAATGTCTGCAGACGCATCCCCATAGCGTGCAGCAGTGCCGTAATCGTTGACTAAACACCGTCGCAGCACTCGATGTTTTCTTCACGTTCTCCCGCAGCAGCAGCAGCTACAGCAGCTGCAGAGGTTATTCAACGATGGTATCGTGAACAGCAGCAGCATGTACTCGCTCACCGGCTCTTACTGTGGCTTCACCTCCTTCACCTCGAGCACGTACGCGAAGAAGCACAACGATCCACAGCAGCCTCAGCAGAGATGCCCCTCTCCTCTCCCGCACACCGATCATCACTATCAACAGGTGTGTCGCACGTCTACGCTTCAGATGCGGCGGTGCTGAGTCAACTTCTTAGTGCTGCCGTGCGTTACGAAGCATTCGTGTGCGCAGAGAACTTCACGCGTGCGCTGCTTCTGGAGGAGCTGCTGGAGACGAGCACGACTGTGCGGGCCGCCTCCGCGGCAGCGCGACGGCGACTACAGCAACAGCACACGGCACTGCGGCGTCTCTCGCTGTCGTTGAAGCTGGCGCTGCGTGCACGAGAGGAAGCCTGCGCAGCACTAAATGAAAGGAAAGGCTCGGCTTTAGATGTCCTGCGAGCTGTGGAGGCGTACCTCAGCCCCGCTCATTTCAACTGGTGGCGACAGACAGTCGAAGCCTCAGCGACATGCAACATGCCACCGCCGTCGTCGTCGCTGCTTAACTCTGCGCACCGGCCCTCTGCGGCGCGACGCAACAAAGGCGATGCGCAACGCATCGATGCGGCGGCTTCGCCATTGCGCGACGAGCGTATGCGACCCGTGTCGCTGCAGACAACAAGAGAAGATGAAGAGGCGGTGACGGAGCAGACAGAGGAAACACTTGACGCACTCGTCGATGCATTCACTGAAGATGAATGGAAGGAGGTGGAGACGCAACAGCTTGTCGACACGAGCACGCAGGCTCACGCGGTGACACAGACGCGTGTACCTGTGGATCATAGCACCGATGCCTCGTGTTGTGTCTCTGACGCACAGCTGGACAGCATAAGTTGTGTTGTGCGTCCCGTTTTAGGCAGCGACGTCGGAGTACAGTGGCGTGCAACGTCAGTGGAAGACGCGCACCGAGAGCCGCTATATGGTGTGCGCTGTTTGCGAGCTGGATGGTGTAGTAGTGAGGGAGGAGGCTAAGCAGGCGGAAGACAGCGCGTGTGGTGACGTGGGGGATCGTCTTGTTGCGTGCCGCACCTGTGGGACGCTAACCCACGGCTACTGTGCTGTGGCGGCGGAGGCGGAAGGGCAGCTGTCCTACTTTTGCTGCTGCCACTGCAGGAGTGTATGAAAGAGAGAGAGAGAGAGACATGGAGGTGCAGGTGGCTTAGCAGGTGTGTGAGGGTTGAATGTACACTAGTAGGGCAGTCGTTGCCAATGTAAATTTACAGAGTTGCAAGCTGCAGGCGAGGGAAGGCAGCCATAGATGCCTCACGGAAGAACTTGGGGAGGTCAAACCATTATTGTGTGTCGTCATCAGTGTGTGAAGAATAGCAGTTTTTTGTTATGACACCATGCTTGTGTGTGTGTGTGTGCGTGATGCAGTGCAGTGCAGAATGCCACCTCGCCACTCTTCTTTCTCTCTCCTCCCCATCTTTGTCCCTTCTCCGGCTCTCTCTCTCTTTCATTTTTTTCTGAAGAGTGCAGGCACGCATACGACACAGCGAAGCAGCACCTACGATACCCCTTGTGTCTTGGTCAGCAACGAAAAGCTATTATATTTCTCAGTGTCGATCCGGCACTTTCATTTTTTAACACCATGTCAGACGTTCTTGGTTGGTTGGATGCCGTTGCCCACCGCGTCTCGGCTACCTTTATGCCCACCGAAATGGACGACGTCGCTGCCTTCTTGCGTGGGGACGCGTGGGTGTCTGTTGAGGCAACATCACACCACTCCAACGAAACCACAGACCCCACTCGCGATGCAGGAGCTGTTGACTCGCGTACGGCAGGGTTGACAACGGCAAAGACAACGACAGCGATGCGGTACCCACTCGGGGCAACGGAATGGGGTCGCTTTATTCCTCTCGGCATCGCCGGCACCTCTCTCATTTCTGCCGCCACGTCCGGCAGTCGCGCCGTCCTGCTGCACTACTTCGAGGACTGCGGCTTCTCTCGAGTCTTCACGGTGAACCTCGTTCCCAGCGAAGAGCAGCAGCAGCAGCAGACGAATTTCATGTCCAGCAGTGATGGAGGGACGACTCGCAAGCGGCAGCGGCGTTCATCAGCGGCGTCGCCGTCAGCGCACGTTGTGGAGATTGCGCTCGAGGGCGGCGACGGCGTCTCCGCTGAGGCTGCGCGGTTCGCCTGCGTTACCGCCGTCCGCAGCTGGCTCGAGGACGTCGAGGATGAGGAGGCCCTTGTTGACGCGCCAGACGCACAAACAGTGTCGGTGGGTGACGCTGCGACGCGCAGGCCTGCCAAGACGCAGCTGCGCCGCGTGCTGGTTCTTGTGCGATGCTGTGCGGATAACCGCGCTGTTGTTGCCACACGCGGCGGCGGCGCTGCCCACTCAACGAACACAGCGACGGCTTCTTCTCTTCCTCCTTCGTCTGCGTCAGCCGCTGCGCGTCGGCATCGCAAAGGCGGCGACCCGCTGCTCCTCCTTCTGCACGACCTTGCCGCGCTCACCACGCTGTACGACGCGCGACTTGCCAACACGAGCTGCTGCGTCCGCCCTGCCGTGCTGCTGCTGCCAGAGGACGAGAACTACGGTGGTGCGCTTCTGAAGCAGCGGCTGAGAGAAGAGGTCGGTCACCGCTACTGGGTGCACTTGTTTCTTCCAGCAGACGCTCGGACGCGGACACGAAGGCAGCAGCAGCAGCAGCAGCAGCAACGAGTGACGGGAGTGGTGGACAGTGGAAGCTGGACGATGACGGTGGAGGGAGGCGCGGCGTCGTACCGCAGTGGGCTGCCACCGCAGCTGCAGCATCGACAGGCCGGAGAGGCACCGCTGCTGCGCGGGTGCCGGCTTGCTGCTCTCTGGGGTGTGCTGGATGCTGCTGTGCTGCCTACGTCGCGCAGCGCTGCCGTGCAAGACGATCGCGCGTCCTCCTCTCCTCAGCCGCCGCCCTCTCCCACGAATGATCTGCACAACGCACAATCTAGTACAGCGGGTTGCACGCCTAGTGCTGACGTGGGCTTTGACGGCGCGACGGCGGAGCAGTTGGAGGAGGCGCTGCGACGGCACCCGGCCTGCTTCTTCGCTCGCCCAAGCAACGCGCCGCTCTGCGTCTTTTTGATGGAGGCGCTGCGCCGCTTTCCCATCGTGGCGACGCCTGCGATGCTGCGGCACTGGCAGGCCACCTGGACCGCGCGCCACTCCCTGAGTGACGTTCTCTTCGTCTTCCACACGGCGGTGTGCCTCTTCACGCAGTCCGCAGCCAACGCAGATGCACCAATCGTGGAAGAAGCAGAGGAGATGAGGAGAGCGTTGTGTGGTGCGCGTACGGATGCGCTGCAGCGTGATGCAGTCGATCTCATCGATGCACTGCTCGACGCCGCCTTCACACTCGCTGAAGAGCGCGACAACGTTGTCCCCCTCTCCACCAACGACTTCCGCGTCGAGCAGGCGTCGCTGTTCCTGCTGGCCTACGAGGCGCTGGTGCAACGGCGCGAGGGCCGTCTGCGGCGTATTCCCGGCGTCGTCAGCGTCCTTCTCCGACTCTACGAGCGACACGCCAGAGAGACAGCAGAGGCAACCACTTCAACCGCTACCGCGTCGTCGACGGCACCAACACTGTCTGAGCCGTCTACCGACGCACAGCTGCGATATGCCGTACGCCACCTCCTCCCTGTGACGCACCTCAATGCCTTCTACAGCCTCGTCCACGCGAACACCTGCGCTCCGAGCAGTAGTGGTGGTAATTCACCGCCGCGAACAGATTTTGCAAAGCGAGAAGTCACGGCCTACCCAATGAACTCGTTGACGCTTCCGCTGCGTCGTGTCTCTGTGGCGCCGCAGCTGCAGAGTACGATACTGCTGGCTCTGCTGCCGCCAGAGGCGTCGCTGCTGGAGCTGACGGCGGTGGCGGAGCGGACGTGGGGGAGGGAGCTGCCTGAAAGCTGGCAACGTCTTCTCGCTTCAGCAGCATCAGCAACAACGCGTAACAATGACGATGATGGTTGTGTGGGTGAGTATGAGAGCGGGGAGAGTGGCACACAATCGGTACCGCCGCCGCCGCAGCTGAGCGCAGACAACTTCTACCACCCCTCGGTGACACACGCCCTTCGCGTGCTCTACTTGCTGACGGCGCACGCTCTCCACGCACCAACGGAAGCGGCCAAACATGTGCCGGTGGTGCAGCTGCAGGCTATCTGCCAGCTCTCCGACGAGCAGCTGTTGTTGGTGCTGCGAGAGCTGCAGCTGGCAGGCTTGGTGAGTACGAACGTGAAGACGCAGACGGCGCGGACGCTGCTGGACTCTGTATAGGCGAGGTTCAAGTGCGGATTTCCTTTTGTGGCTCTGTGCGCAGGAGAAGCTTTCTGCTTTCTTTCTTGATGAATGCTCTCTCCCTCTGGAAGACACTCGTGTGCGGTGATGGCAGCGCAGAACACAACAAAGATGTGAAAAGAAAAGCGAAACGTTAAGAAGCAACTTGAAAAAGAAGCATTGTCATCATACAGCTCATAAGCTGTGTCATCTGTTTTTTCACTACCGATGCGGTGGCGTTCTCAGCACCTGCGAGGGGGTTGCGATTTACAACACGTGGCATGCGCTCCTCTATTCTCCCTCTTTTTTACTTTAAGATGACCTATACAGCACCTCTCTCCTTCTTCCTCTCTCGCTCTCCTCCTGTTCTCATCAAAACACGCCTCTGCCTGCTCTGGCACAAAGAGTATCGCCCGCGTAGCTCCAACCCACCTCATAGAAGAGAAACTTTATTATTTGCTTTTTAAATATTTGATCTCTTTCTCGCTGCATCGCCGCGCAACTTCTCTTTTTTTTTTTCTCAGAGCACGAACGCAGCGCACATACTGTGCAATACCAAGCCGTCTACACGCACAGACCCACACACCACAGTGTTTATTATCCACCACGCTTTCCTCCTTTTTGCGTGTGCGTTTCCCACAACTCTTTTTTTTTCTCTATTCTCCTGAGCCCCTTTTTGACCATTTAAGAACGTCTTTGCTTCTTAAGCGATCGAGTCTACCTGCACGGGGGAAGAGACACTTGCCAACTTGGTGGAGGTGATACGCACAAATACACACACACAAGCGTGCGTCCGCTGCTGGCTCTTGAAGCTGTGCACGACGCACGAGGCACTTTTCTTTATTCTTTTTCTTTCTTCTCTTTCTCTGCTGTTTCTCATCTTAACGCACACATACAGACACACACACACACACACTGGTACAAACGTTGTTGTCAACCCCAAATCAGAAACTCGTATCTCCCTCTCTCTCTCTCTTTGTTTCTTATTATTCTCATAATATTGTATTTTCGCTCAGCTGACGGTAAATACCCTTTTTTTTTACACGGTTTTTTTTTCTTCGAGGGTGAGTGAGTTTGTTCTGCTGTGTTTGCTACCCGTGTTAAGCCACTTTACAATTATTGTTCTTGTCTTCTTCTCCTCCTCAAGAACAGATTTGAGGAGAGGCGTGTGCTGCGCAGCGAACAACCTGGCAGAGACTTTTTCGATCTTCTCCAGAACTCGCTCTTATTTGTTCGCTTGCGTTCTCTCTGGATCGATTTCTTTTTTTTTTTTTGCTGGCATCTACAGGCAACACATTTTGACAACAGCAAAGAGTACGTACAGCAACGAAGATTCCTGACACTCCAGTCCTCTCCCGTCATGGTGAGCGCAGCGGAAGCTGGTGGAGACGTGAGTGGGCGGCCAGCGGGCACCGTCACCGCTTCTGCTCTCCTCCGCGCAAATCAAACGATTGAACGCCTCACCACCGCCCGTGCGCCGATCGCCGACCCGGCAGCGTTTCTTCTTCACCGCGTCCACACGATCGAGCTGTGGCGGCAGAGTGGTGCGCGCGTGAACACACTTCAAGTCGGCGTCTCCCTCGTGCGAGGCGTACTACGACGTGGCCACCATGGCGCAAATCCGCTGCGTGTCTTCGAGCCCATCGACACGCAGGATCGCCAACAGCATCAGCCGGCATCGCTGCAGACTTCCACCAAAGATACAGCTGCGGCGGTTACAACTGCTTCAGCGGGAGGTGTGAGCGGTGAAATCGAGGTGGAAAAGGAAGAGGAAGGGGAAGAGCGCAACAGCTACACCGGTTAGTCATTCTCTGAAAGGCAGCGATGGCGCATCAGCCTCCAGTACAGCAGCAGCTGCAGCTCAACTGCATCAGACAGGCACCACGCACACGCACAACCATCACCACCACAGCGACGCATCCGCTTCTTCTCCTCCACAGCCGAGTGTTGCGCGACGCGTACTCGTAGAGGCCGCCGGCTGCGCCTCTGCCGACCTCTACCGCGGGATTCTCATCTCATTCTTAATGCACGGCGTGTCGTCCCTCACGCAGCAGCAGTCGCACGAGGCAGCAGATCCGATAGCATCCAGCAGTGTGAGCACCGCATCGCAGTCCACCAGCACCTCCGCCGCTGCTTCAACGTCTTCGTCGCCGGAAGGCGGTGGCGGTGCCCCGCTGCGGCCAACAGACCACGCCGCACGGTCGAATCCTCTCTCCGACGGCCGCCACCACACCCACGTCACCGCGGCCGCCACCACCACCACGAAGTCTGCGCACACAAAGCGCCATCTGCTCTCGTCTGAGGCGCTGCAGGCCCTCGAAGAGATCCACCGCGCCGCACAAGAAGTTATCGAGATCATGCACGGCGATGTGAAGCGGCTCAACGTTCTTCTTGCGCCTGCGTCGGCACAGGGAGGAAACGCAGGGGGCAGAAGGCAGCAGACGGACGAGGATGCGCGTCTGCCGTTCGGCGCCGCGGCGGAGCCGGATATCCCGATGGAGCTGCAGGTGAACGATGTGTGTGCGCGTCTGACGCTGCTGACGGCGAACCTTTACTCCCTCCTCGCTCTGCTGGACTTCTTCAGTGTGGAGGCGGCGTGGGCGGAAAAGACCGCTGGAAACCATTCTTCATCTCACCATCCCCACGCACCTGAGAAGGCGGTCGCAACAGCAGCAACACCCGCAGCAGCGCAGAGTGGCAACGGGTTTGCCGCCGGCTTCTCCTCAGCGCTCGCGGCGGTCGTGAGCGCCATCGCCGACAGCGGCTCGCAGGCGTCGGGCATCCATCACACCGTCCCTCACCACACCACGAGCGCAGCAGCAGCAGCGGCAGCGGCTGCCCACGCGCGCCGGAAGAGTGCCGCCGGAGCCTCCTCAGCTGCTGTGCAACACACAGCTCCCCTGTACACGGTAGCGCACTTCCACACCCTTTTCGACGCGATGCAGGGCCACCTGCCCAAGTGCATTTGGGACGTCCTGGCAGCCGCCACCGCGGTGCTCTCCCAGTGCGACGTGGTGTGGTCGCTCACACACGGCGACGCAGCAGCTGGCGCCACGTTCAACGCAACAGCGGCGGTGGTGTTCAGCGAGGCGCAGCTCTCTCTGCTGCGGCAGCTGCACCGTCTGTGCCGCCGCTTTGAAGTGCTGCGGCAGCGCGTCTACAACCTCTTTCCTGTTAGCCCCGTGCGCTTTAAAGTGAAGCAACTCATCGACTGGGGCGGCTTCCTCTACGCTGACGACCCAACCTATCGGTCGTCTCAGTGGGACGCCGCGGACCTCGTGGACATGCATGACGGACCCGCACACCTGCTCTACCCGCTGCGTGCCATGTGGGACATCACAGCGGCGAATAAGCGCTTCGTGCACCGCGTCGCGTCCATGACGTACACACCACCTGCACGTGCATCAGCCTCACCCACGTCTTCGGCTGTCCGCTCTTCAGCTGGAGCGTCGGCAGCAGCAGCAGCAGCGCCATCGATGTTTGTGGTGCCTGGCGCTGATTCAGGTGCGAGTAAGCTGCCGGTTGCCTCGCTGCTCGCCACGCTTGCCTCGGTCGGGACCACCACGTCCTACGGCACCCGCCGCAGCCGCACCTCTCTTTTCGGGAACGCAGGCACGGGAACGGCGCGTAGCAACAGCAGCAGTGGCACGAACACAAACACAGACGCAGCGGTGAAGCTGTCGACGGTCTCTGGTTGGGTCGGAATGCGCAACAGCGGTAACACGTGCTTTCTTAAACAGCGTCGTGCAGCTGCTGAGCTCTGCCGCACTGTTTCGTGCAAATTTGGTGTCTCGCGTGCAGAGCGCCGTGTTTCACCACGCCGCAGCAGAGGAAGACGCCGGCGGAGCGGAGCGTGTGCTCCCCATGGCACCGACAGTGAAGGTGCCGGATGCAGCGAAGCTCTTTCAGCGCTACGGCTGCAGGCTGGCGCTGGTCTTGCTGCTTGGCGAGCTGCAGTGGCGCGCCACGCACCACCACGAGGAACACCCGGTGCTGCCGGACTACCTGGACACGCAGCTGCCCGTCCCTTTCAACGATCACCGTCAGCACGATGCCTCTGAGTTCCTGCATGCCCTGCTCGACCAGCTCGATGAACCGAAGCAACCGGGCGGTGCGGTGGTCGGCCACTGGTTCGGCGGGCAGACCGCGACGACCATGCGGTGCACGTGCTGCCACCACGCGCGCACACACGTGAACGCCTTTTGGGACTTGTCTATCCCGCTTCGCGCAGCGGCGCCGCCCACCACAACCGGAGCCACCGGAGCAACATCAACGACACCAACAAACACGAATAGCGCAGCTGCTGCATCTTCAGAGACGCACGCATCGCAATCTTCCGCAACGTCTACAGCTGGTGGTGTTGTGAGGCAGGTAGAGGTGGAACACTTTCATGGCGCTACAGCCACCACAACGACGTACGTCAACGTGAGCGAGGCAGCAGCAGCAGCAGCGACGGCAGAGACCGCTGCTCCTACGGCTGCGGGCGGAGAAGAAAGGAGTGCTGCTGTTGCAAACGAGTTGAACACGAGTGGTAACACCGCAGACGCTGCGCCACAGCCGTCTCTTACCGAAGCGGCTCCTCCCTCTGTGACGCTACAACACCTTCTGCTTCATGTCTTGCACCCGACGCTGAACAAGGAGCTGCTGCATGGCGGCAACGCACTGGATTGTGAACACTGCAAGCGGCGGACAAGCACGGCCCTAACAACGCAGTTGGTGGCGGAGTTACCCACAAAAGGTGTAGAGAGGGCAGAAGGAGAGCAGGGCGGTGGTGACACGCAACATCGCAGCAGCAGCGCCGCTCCTGCACAAGCCGAGCTTCTTGTGAACGAGGAAGAAGAAGAAGATGGTGATGCAACGGGGCCAACACACACCGCACCTTTCATCGCTGCAACTGGAGCCCACACTCCTATGGAGGAGCAGGGCAGCAGCGCAGCCACTGACGTTGCACCCGTTGAAGTCGATGGGTCGCCTCTCAACGAAGAAGAACGACCAGCAGCAGCAGCAGCTTCCGATGTTCCGCCTGCTGGCACCGCAGACACCGCAGCAGGTGCGGCTTTACCGTGGTATCTCGCAATTCAGCTCAACCGCTTTGCGTACCAACGCGCGACGCAGTCCTTCGCCAAGGTGACGGACGGCGTTCCCCTGAACGAAGTGGTGATTCTTCCCGCCTACCCCATCGAGGAGTCCACAGACGCCCCGAAAGCACCAACGCATCAGCAGCGTGAGGATGAAGAAGAGGGCGGAGACGACGGGAGTGCGGCTACACCACCAACAGCCGCGGCATCGCTTAGGAACCGGCATGTGTTGTCGACGCCTGCGTGGGTCGCCTACCGCCTGCGGAGCGTTATCGTTCATAGCGGCTTGACGCCGAGCAGCGGGCACTACTTTGTGTTAACCCGCAGTGGGCAGCACAACTGCCCTGCCGCAGCAACGGCGGACGACGCAGCAGTGAACAACGTGCAGGCGTACGTGAATGCCTTTGGCGCCGGGCTCACGCGTGCGCTCGACCTGGACCGTGTCTTCTCGCCTTTCGTACCACCGAGCGAGTCTGTCAACGCAGCAGCTCCAAATCCACTTGTTTCCGCCGACGTGCCACCAGCAGAAGAAGAGGGGTCCTGTGAGGAGGACGGAGCAGCCACGACTGCAAAGGGAAACGCATCGGCAACACCGTCCACCCCGCCACCACTACCACCGCTTGTGAAGCCGCCAAGCACAGACACTGCTCCTTCTTCCCCTCCTTCGAACACAGCAGCAGCAGCAGCAGAAGAAATTGAAGATGCTCACTCTCCCCTCCTCACACCTGCCCCGGCGCTCCCCGCTGCTGCTCTCTCAATCAGCGGTGCTGTCTTCTACGAGGGCTGGGTGATGCTGAACGACTCGAACGTGCAGAACGTCACCGCAGAAAAGATGCGCCACATCCTCCACGGGACCGGCGGCGGCGTGTACTCGGCGCTGGAGACGCCGTACGTCGTGCTGTACGAGAAGCTGCCGCTGTCCTACGTGCACCAGGACGAGAGCGCGCACGACGAATCTGAAGAGCGAGAGGCGAGTGGGGGCTCTGAGGGTGTTGCGCACGCGTTGGCGCTGCAGCGCGTGTGGGAAGACCACAAGGCAGGATTTTGGCGGGGCACAGACGCCGCGACTGCTGAGCTGGCAGCCGAGGCGGTGGCGATCTTCACGTCCCGGTTGCATGAAGAAGAAGCGCGGTCGCACAACACAACCCCATCTGGATCGACAGCAGCAGCAGCAGCAACAGTGGCAGGCGCCTTAGTGCCGTATCTCCCTCCTACTGAGAAGACTGCGGTGAAGGAGGGGGCGAGCACAGCAACGCAGCAGCCATCGACCCGCACGAAAGGGCTTCCGCTGCGTGCACCGTCCACGTCCGCGGCGGCATCGACCGCCACGTCGAATTCGGCAAAGCGGCTGCGAGCCAAGGCGGCCGCGTACGCGCAGCAGGCGCACTCACCGGAGGAGCGGTCGTCGCGGCGGCGTCTCACGCGTGGTGGCGCCGCCGCTGCCCAGGAGGGACGAGGTGCATCAGTGCCGTCGGAGGGCGGAGAGCAGGAGGAAGAAGAGTTGGTGGTGGTGGACTCGGATGAGACAATATCGCTAGATTGACAAAGAGAGGTAAAAGACACTAAAGCGTAATAAAAGGGCCCGATGATCTTGCATGACGGTGCAGGTGTCGCGCACGACTTGTTTTCCAAAGAGGCTGCTAAGATGCTGCTCCGCACTAATGCTAGCGTGTGTTGAAAGCGAGGTTGATAAGCAGGAAGTCGTTGTTTATACCTACGACGACCTTGTCGCGTGTGCGCAAGCGTCTTGCTATTTTTGCTTCCCTGTCTCTCCCCACTCTTCCTCTACCCCCTTCTTTTCTTCTTTCCGCGTTGCCACGTAAACACACCCTCTCTGTCCCACCTTGCAACGACCCGCAGCAACTGCTTCGCTGTCGGACGGCTACCTTTCCACGCCTCACCCGCCTGCCGCACGCGACGAGAGAGAGCGCGGCGCACACGCACACACACAAACAAACACAAAAGCCGTTGTTCCCGTTTCTCCGTTTAGCGGTGTTTCAGAAGCCCGAACTGCACACAGTAATCTTACTGTACAGTGTACGTGTCTGCGTCGGTGCTCTTCTCTCCTTCTCAAGCATTTAGTGGGGGACCTACACGCATACGTCTCCGTCACCTTTTGGCTATCACCACCTCTTTCTCTTCTCTCTCTTTCTTGGATGCTTCTTTTCTGGTTCTTGCTACTGTAGTGTACTTCATCTTCAATTTGCTTTTTTTTTTCTTCTTTCATCTCTTCAAATACTTCCGCTGAATTATTTTTGTCATTTTGCTGTTCGGGGAACGCCTTCTGTACTTGTCGGTGTGAAATTCGTTGTGTTCCTCTCCTCTTGTTTCTTCCCTGTTGAATCGGCTTCTGCACCTCTCTCTCTCTCTTTATCTCTCTGACACGGAGGCAGACTGCCGCTGTGCGTTGTTCTTCTTGAGCTGCGCATCTTCCTTACCTGCTGCCCCAGTTGCTTTCTCCCGCCCTCTTCTGCTTTTTCGCCGCTCAGCATGCGGCTTTCCCATTCACCGGCAGAGCCAACCGCCGACGGCGCGGACACGGGCGACGAAGGCATCGCCAGCGGCAGCAGCAGCAGTACAACCCGCCCGCGACGCATTACCACGACCGCAGCAGCACCGCGTGGCACGGTAGAGCGCGCCTATCGCGTCCTCGCACAGCGATCCACGCCTACTCCCGATACGCCCGATGCGCAGCGCACGAATGCTGAGCGAGGAAGCTCGCCACCACTCGGGGAAGCACTCACGGCGAGTCGTCACGCAGATGTGCAACAACCATCTACATCTCCTACAGCAGGGACCGCAGCCACAGCCACTGCCACTGCCACCGCTGCTGCTGCTGCTGCTTCGTTAGCTCCGGTACGTGGTCGCAGCGGCTCCACAACGCAGTATCGCGTTTACCAACCGTCGTCTCTCTTCGGCACTCACGCCACCCCCTCGTCGCTGTCGTCGTCGCTTGTAGGGCAGGAAACGCCAACGATGACAGCAGCAGCAGCAGCAGCAGCACCGACGCGACGACCCGTTTTAGCGCGACTGAATGACCGGGGCGGGGCCTCTCCGGCACCCAACAGTGGCGTTGCAGCGACACCCCGTGAGAACGAGGCGAGCGACGACACAGATGCCTCTGCGCGTACTCCGTCTCGTCCGTCTACGCAGACACCAGCGGACGTGACGGACACGCAGGGTGCTGCCTTGTCGAGTAAGGGTGCAGCAGCTGGTGTGAATGCGAACACCGCTGCCCCGCCACCGCAGAGCCCTCTTCCATTCCTAAGCAGTGGCAGCAGTATCAGCAGCAGCACTGCTGCGCGAGACGGTGGCGACACCGTGGATGCCTCTCCTATCGCCGTACCCATGACATCACCCCATCACGTGCAAGAAGATGTGCGGCATGCACAGCAGTCCATTCCTCACAGTTCACGACTACCGGAAAACGAGAGAAGATCAGAAGCAGCAGCAGCAGCAGAGGAACTTGAGATGATGAGCGCGGTCGAGCTGCGCACCTCGACAACGAGAGGCAGCGAGCCTGTGATGATGCGGCTTGCCAAATACGCAGCAGACCCGACCAGCGTGTCACCAGCAATTCAAAGTGATGGTGTTGGTGGTGGTAATACGAGTGGCAGCGGCACCGCTGATGCTGCCCGGCGGTGCTCTGCTGCGGGGGAGCGCAGTGCAAGTCGCCTGGCATCGGCTGCAAGCCACGATGCGCAGACGCAGGCGCCGGCTGACGGCGAAGACGATGACGACGAGACGGCGCTGGTGCCTTTCACCATGTCCTCTCTCGTTGCGCACGTTGCGGTCCCTGCTGCGGTGCAGGCGGTGCTGAAGAACCCCGTAGCCACCAAGGCAGAGCTGTGGGCAGCGTTGAAGGCGGCATGCCAACAGTGTGCGCTGCTGCAGCGTCGCCTAGCGCGGCTGAACGGCCAGCTGACGGAAGAGGACGAGGAAAAAGAAGCCGCCGCGGCCGCTGCAGCTGGTAGTGGTATTAGCAGCATTCCCTCGACTTCTCGACGGGACGTGGCATCGGAGGGCAGCGTCCGAGAGGGCGTCTCCAACGGTGCACCTGCAACACGCAGCCCACCACGCCGATCAAGCGGTACGCTGCCGCAGCCTGCCAAGCGTGTCTCCTCGGTGACAGGCAGAGCGGACAGCAGCAGCAGCATTAACGACGCTAATGGACCTCCGGCATCTGCGTTTGCCCAGCCAGCAGGGGACGTAGCCCGGCGTGTGCGGGAGCGCGTTGCCTCCATCACCACCAGCACCGCGAGTCCTGCTGGGAGTACGGCGCCTCGTGCGTCGCTCTCGACGTCTGGCTTGCTGCGTGGCGGCACACGCAGTAGCGCATCGAGTGCGGCAGTAGCAGGCCCCCCACAACCACAACAACAACAGATGGCGCTGCCGGCACCGGGTGCGGATGTCGCCTCTGCGCTGCGGAATCGCGTTGCGGAAGAAATTCGACGGGTGGAGGCAACTCGACGGCTCTCCGGCACGGCAGCCCCGGGAGGAGCACCACCGGCATCCGCAGCGGGGGGCCGCACAGAGGGAGGGGCAGCGCACACCAGCGCATATGCGCGTCGACGCCAGAGCAGCGGTCCGGTTGGCGCGGTGGTAGAGCTTCAAGAGACACGTGCAGCTCACCCACCAGCTCAACTTCAACAGCTGGTGAGTGGCGGCGGCGGTATTAGCAGCAGCAGCTTCAGCGGTGGCGCTGCATGTATAAAAGAGAACAGCCTCGGTGCGAACATCACTGTGAAGGTGCCGGATGAGTCGACGCTGGGCAGACGGAAGGTGCGCGAGGCCGTCGTCAAGTCCCGCGATGCAGACCACGGCCCCTCTCTTACCTCCCCACCGCCGCTCTCCCGCGAGTCGCGCGTGTCGAGTCACGGCACCGCAGTCGATGATTTTGGAAATCATAACAACAACAACGAGGCGTACAAAGCGGAGTTGGACGAAGGCAGCGAGGAGGACGACGTGCAGCTCGGGCGGCGCTCCGGCAGCGTTGTCTCCACCGGCAGCAACAACAACGCCAACGCTGGCGGCGCTGTCACTGCGGCGGTGCTGCGGCGGCACGCCTCCACGACGTCGGACACCGCCAGCGTGCGCAGCGGCAACAACCTCACGCTGCCCTCCATTCCCTCCGCGTCACAGGACAATTTGCGGAAGCTTTCCTTTATGAGTCGTAGCCACAACTCTGGCCGACTGGTGCCCCCGCCACGTCCGCCCTCGTCGTCCGCCAGCGAGTCCGTCGCAGCCTCCGGCGGCTCACCGGCACCGACGGCCACCTACCACCGACGTGTGCGGAACGCATCCGTTGCCTCTGGTGACTCCATCTCCATCTGCCGCGACGGCAGCGTCAGCTTCGCGAGCGGAGGAAACGAACTTCACGCGGCAGCAGCAGCAGCAGCAGCAGCGGCGCACACGACACCGGTGCCGCCGATCTCGAGCAAGGCCCTCACCGCCTCCACCACGTTGCCGTGCATCGCGAGGGACGATATGGCGCGTGGGCCGCTGAGCGCGCGTGTGTCGTGTCAGCTGAATGAAGACGTGGTGGAGGGGCTGGCACTGCGGCACGGTACTCGCGGCGGAGCACAGCGGAGTAATATAGGGGCAACGACGCAGCAGCAGCAGCAGCAGCAGGCGCAGCCGCTATCGAGTTGGGTTGGCCGTACGGGCAGCCTCACCTCCCCTCTCAACCCACCGCTGCCGGCACTCAACACCGCGAACGCCTCCTCCCCGCTTCAGCGCTCGTTGCTGCTGCCGTCTTCGTCATCGCGTGAGCAGGACGGAGGGACAGCGACAACGGCGACGCGCGCTGCAAACGCTGCCCCTGGTGCGCACGCACACACAAACAACAGCAGTGTGAAAGCGAGCAGCGCGGCGCCGTCGTTGCTTGACATGGTGCGTCAGGTGGCGGAGGAGGAGACGCCGGTATCACCTGCCAGCGACGTGAAGAAGGCGGAGCTGCGTGAGTGGCGGCGGCAGGCTGCGAAGGCGGGCCTGCATGGTGCTCCGTCCGCTTTTTAAAGACACACTCACACGTTCTTGTTTTTTCTCTGTACCAGCTGATTCTTTTTTTTTTTTTTAGGTGAGGGCTTCCATAGTATTTTTTTTTTTGGCTGCTGTTGTGCTGTCGTGACTGCGGCGGTGCCAACGACCAAAACTATTGTTAAATGCTTTCTTTTTCTGTGTTTGCGTGATGCACTGCCGCGAAGCGAGCAATGCGTTGCTCTCTGCTGATTGTTGTCTTCTTACTTCCCAAAGGCGAAAAGCGTTTTTTTCTTCCTCTTTTTTTTTTCTCCTGCGTCTTGCTACAGCGCTGCCTCTAAACATCGATGCGTGTCACCACCGGGAGATACGCAGCCACCCTCTCTTCTTCCATCTCTAGATTCTTTTTTTTTTTTTAATTGCGTTTGTGTGGGTGTGTGTGTGTGTGTGCAGAGTGGGCTTGTCAATTTTTTATCTTTTCTTCTCCGCCTGACACTTCTCCTCTGTTATCCCGCCCATATTTCTCAGCTCGTCCACCCTTTGTGCGCGTGTGTGCGACACGTGGTGAATGCTGATGTAGAGAATCCCTTTGTTGTTTCTGACTATATTTCTAACTTTTTTTTCTTCTTAAAAGGCGTCTATGATGGAAAGCGGAGGTCACCCTTGGCGTCTTCCTCCTTTCTTTTTCCCCTTTTCGTTGTGCATTGCCGTGCGTACGTGTCCGTGTGTGTGTGTGTGCGTGTGAGCAGGGTTTTTTCCCACCAAGATGTTCGCCTTTTCATGTACAACTCTCGCACTCTTCTTCGATTTTGGTGTAGCGCGGCACCGTGGTCGTGGCGGTGGCGCTCGCGATAGACACCACTTATTTCCTCTTTTGTCCTCTGCCGATCACTGTTAACACTGCACTACAACACACAAATGCGTGCTGTTGTTGTTGTTATTTCGTGATTCACACACACACACGTCAATACGACGACGCCATGCACAATCGACGTCGCCACGTCTACCGAGCACCGTGTTGGTCATGCAGTGAGGAAGGGTATGCTCGCTTTGTCTCGTGGTGCTGTCACGCATATTGCGTTGCTTCTGCTTCTTTTTAAACCTTGATGTACGTGTGTGTATGTATGTTTGTGGGTGCGAGGGAACTGCTCCTACGCAGACGTGTGACGAGGCACGAGCGTGTCCACTTGTTGCTGTTGTCGTCGTCGCTCTTGGTGCAGAGGATGCGATCTTCTTCTATTGTGTGTTTGTTTCTTTTTATGTTTTACTTTCTCCTTTTTGTTTCATCGCTGGTGTCCTTTGCGTTGACCCTCTCTTCTCCTCCCTCGTCCGCTGACCTTTCTCTTCTCTTCCACATTTACTTATTATTATTATTTTTCGAGTTGCGTGATGCCATCGATGTGCCGTACTCAGTGTTGTTTTCTTCCTTCCCGCACGCGCGCACGCCCGCACTCGATGACATCTTGCTATTTTTGTTGCCACCATTGTTATTATCACTATTTTTATTCTTGTGTTCTCTACCTTCTTTATTTACACCGTTTGTCACCACAGTGCTTGCGTGTATTTCGGTGCTATTACGTATGTGTGTATGTGTGTGTTTGTTTGTTGATAGAAACGCGTTGCTTTTACTGAGTGAGTGCTACGCTGAATCGTTGGGATAATTGCGCTGACGTGGTTGGCAGTTGAACTCTGCATCTGTGTGTATGTGTGGGCGTACGCGTGTGTGGCACGTACTTCTTCTTTTATGTCTTCTTGGCAATGCCACCTCTTTACCTCATCTGAGGGATCTTCCACCTTGACAGACCGGTGCACTCGTGTTTCTACCAAGGTTGTTCTCGGAAAGAAAAAAAAAAGAGGAAAAAATTGAAATAAACACTGAGTGAACGTGATGATGCGCTTCTTCTTGACGCTGAGCCTGAGATGATGCTGTAGAGGCCAACGGCAGGCTTTTCGTTCTACTTCTTTCACTCACCGCATCCCTTTATGGGTATTTAATAGAGGGGATGGAGCACCGCGCGACGAATGGCTGGACGTGCGTGACAAAAGCACCAATGGCTTGCCTGAAATTTGCTCACATACACACACACACATGCTAGTCTTGTGGAACAAGCATCCTGCTTCATCCGCTAAATCCGCTCCCTTTCTCTCTCTCTGTCTTTGTTCATCTCTACTTGCCCTCCGTCGCGCAACTTCCTCCTCCATCTGCCTCCTTTAACATCTCCACTCTATTCAATTCGAATCTGCCATGCCAATCACATTAGTCGTCACTCGTTTCTGTTTCTCTATTTACCTCTTCTTCATTCTAGGACAGACACACCTACGCGATACGCAGCGCTTTGAGTTTCACCTCTGACGCAAAAAAAAAAAAAAAAAAAAGAGGCCTCTTCTCTCTCTCTCTCTTTCTTTTCCAATGGCGACGTCGAGTGTGGCCGCGGCGGCGGCAACCAAGTCCCCCGCCCTCGCCCACAAGCGCACCGCGAAGGACGGCCACGAGGGCAAGGCAGCCGTCCCCACCTCTCTCTACCAGGAGTACGAGCGTCTGCGCAAGGACATCCAGAACATCCACCTCAAGACGATGATCTGCAAGACCGAAACACACCAGCTCATGAAGGAAGAGAGCGCCGCCAAGCAGGAGGTGAAGCGCATCCAAGCTGTCCCGCTCGTCCTTGGCAACTTCGTCGAGGCCGTCGACAGCGTGCGTGGCATCGTGAGCGGCACGAGCGGGTCGCAGTACTTCGTGCGCATCCTCTCCACCCTCAACAAGGAGCAGCTGAAGCCGAACGTTAGCGTCGGTCTCCACAAGAGCAGCAACGCGTGCGTGCAGCTGCTGCCCAGCGAGACGGACGCCACCATCACGTTGCTGAACTCGAGCGATCGCCCTGATGTCACGTACTCGGACGTGGGCGGACTTGATATGCAGAAGCAAGAGATTCGGGAGGCGGTGGAGCTGCCGCTGACCCACGCGGGCCTCTACGAGCAGATCGGCATTGATCCCCCGCGCGGTGTCCTGCTCTACGGCCCTCCCGGTACGGGGAAGACAATGCTGGTGAAGGCGGTGGCGCAGCACACGAAGGCGTCGTTCATTCGGGTGGTGGGTAGCGAGTTTGTGCAGAAGTTCCTCGGCGAGGGCCCGCGCAAGGTGCGCGACGTCTTCCGCCTCGCCCGCGAGAACGCGCCGTCCATCATCTTCATCGACGAGGTCGACTCCATCGCGACGAAGCGCTTCGACGCGCAGACGGGTGCCGATCGTGAGGTGCAGCGTGTGCTGGTGGAGCTGCTGACACAGATGGACGGCTTCGACCAGACCACCAACGTGAAGGTGATCATGGCAACGAACCGGTGGGACACCCTCGATCCCGCGCTGCTGCGTCCCGGCCGGCTCGACCGCAAGATTGAGTTCCCCTATCCTGATCGCAGGCAGAAGCGCCTTGTGTTCCAGGTGTGCACCGGCAAGATGAACCTTTCACCGGAGGTCGACCTGGAGGACTACGTGACGCGTCCAGAGAAGCTGAGCGGGGCCGATATCCAATCCATCTGTCAGGAGGCCGGTATGCTGGCGGTGCGTAAGAACCGCTACGTCATTCTGCCCCGCGACATCGAGAACGCGTACCGGACGGTCATCAAGAAGACCGGAGACGAGACCTACGACTTTTACTCGTAAGAAAATTAGCTTACGTGTGGTGCATTGGAATATCATTCTCTTTTTTTTTTTTTTCGCTTCTCTTCGTGGTAGGAAGTTGCGCGGTGGTCGCCGACGCTTACGTGAAAGAAGAAAAGCACGAATAGAATGTGCACTCAAGTCGTCCACATGGCACTTATACGCGCCGGTGTTCGAGCATACTCGTCTACTTGTGTTCTCTTCTCGCGACTGTTTGATAAAGTGCGCGCGTGTTTTTTGGCTGAGACTTGCTGCCCAATTTTCTTTTTACTCTTTATTGGTGGTTTTGTTGTTGTTTCCCAGCGGTGTGCTCTCTATGTTTATGTGTGCGGTGCAGCGAGAAAGGGAGTTCACTGGTGCTCTTTCGACTCTCTCTTTATGCACGTCTGAGTAGCGTGTCGTGGCAATGTTTTTTCTCGATTTTGTTTGTTTGTTTGTAGTTTCCGCTGGCGGTGTCGTTGCTGCCTGTAACAGCGCATCCTCTTCTCTCTATCTCTTTCCACTGTCTTTGTGTATTTTTTGAGGAGAGGAGAAAGAGATGCGTTGCGCTCTTTTTTTCCTTTTTTTATTTATTTATTATGCCGTGGCTGGCGGTGGTGTCCGCCGTGCGGTGAAGTTCTGATGCGTCGTGTCGCCATGTTTAGAAGCGAAATTGAAAAGAAAAAAAGAATGCGGGAATAACACAACGACAGAGTGCAGTCGTGTAAAGAGGCAAAAAGGGCGTTGCTTTTTGGATGACTGCCCAACGAGGGTGGATGTGACGAATGAATCATTTGTGCGTGCCAACGCTGCTAAGGAAAAAAACAGATGTTTGGTGTTGGTGTGTCGTGAGGTGGGAGACAGCAGCAAAAAAAAAAAAAAGAGGTGAGCGGGAGAAGAGAAAGGCGCAACCTCTCAATCGGTTGAGATGCTCCAGCTTCTGCTGCTCTTCGTCTTTTTAAATGGCAGAGACACGAAGGGCTCCTTCGCTCTTTTATAATTATTTCTTATGAATACTGAGTAGCAAGCGAAAGGTTGGTGGCCAACTGATCACCACCTGTACATCAACCTCCTCTCTCTCTCACACACACACAAATACATCCTGCGCAAATCTCCCCAGCAACACGCCAAATAGTCGTTGACTTTCTCACCCGTATTGGATTGAATTCTTTTTTTCTCACGATGCGCCACCACTACACGAAGCAGTTCGGTGCCGCCTTCTCCGTGACGGTCGTCCCCACCCTCAAGGACAACTTCTCCTACCTCATCCACGACCACGCCACACACGCGCTCGCTGCCGTCGACACGAACGCCGACTTCGCGCCGGTGCTGAGGTACGTAGAGGAGCACCTGAAGTCGGGCCCCAACGCCGGCACTGCCTACTCCTTCCACACCATCCTGTCGACGCACAAGCACTACGACCACGCGGGTGGCAATGTTGACTTGAAGAAGCAGTTGGAGGCGCAGAGCAACACCGCGGTGGCGGTGGTGGGTGGCGCGAACGATGGCATTCCAGCGGTGACGCAGAAGGTTAAGGAAGGCGACAGCGTGCAGGTTGGTGGGCTGTCCGTCGAGGTGATCGACGCGCCGTGCCACACACGCGGACATGTTCTCTACAAGGTGCACCACCCCCAGCACCCGAAAGATGGCGTAGCGCTCTTCACAGGCGACACCATGTTCATCGCGGGCATCGGCGCATTCTTTGAGGGTGACGAGGCGGACATGTGCCGCGCGCTGCAGAAGGTGTTCCATTTGAACAAGGCCAACGACTACGCGCTGGATGCCTCCACCTTCATCTTCCCGGGCCACGAGTACACGGCGGGGTTTATGAAGTTCGCCGAGAAGGTCTTCCCCGACCGCGCGAGTGACGATCTTGCGTTTATTCGCGCGCAGGCGGCGGCGTACGCGGCGGCGGTGAAGCAGGGAAACCCGTCAGTGCCGAGTTCGCTGGCCGATGAGAAGCGGCAAAACCTCTTTCTGCGCGTTGCCGATCCCGCGTTCCGTGCGCAGATGAACAAGGGGAGTGAGCAGCAGCTCATGGCGTACCTGTACAACGCATGTGATTGAAAAAGGTGAGGAAAAAAAGTGGCGAGAGAGAGAGGTGATGAGTTGCATGTGTTGTTCTGAAGTCGCTCTGCACGTTTCGCGAGTCCCCCCTTCGTTTTAGTCTTTATCGTGAATTTTAATTATTATTTTTTCTGGCTCGCTCTCTCTCTCTCTCTCTCTCTTTGTATTTTTGTCTGGTTGATACATGAACGGCTTTTTGTTTGGTACGCCTCTCTTTCTTTCTCTCTCTATTTTTGTGCTTCTGCGTGTTCTGGCTACGTGTTCAGCATGGCCTTAGCTATTATTCACTTACTTTTCTTCTCTTCCCTTCACGCTGTCTTCCCCGCCGCGCATTATACCTCTAGTGTTGGCTATATTCATGATAAACTACCGATACTCTACCCAACTATTATGGTCCTTCGTTTTATTTTTCTGTGTTTCCTTTAGGTCGGGTGTCTACTCCCTTCTCCCTGTTTTCTTTCCGTCGCGTCGCACCGCTGCACCAACCTGTCGAGTGTGGTGCACTAGATGTGGAAAGGAAGATGAATATCTGCGCACGCACATCTCGGACGTGCTGGTAGCGTTGCATGCTAGCATCGAGTAGGGCTGCCAACGTTGCTGCTCCCCCGCTCTACCTCTCTCTTCCTATTCCAATAAAGCTCCTCAACTTCACTCGTATCCTCTCCCTCTTCTCTTAATTGTTGCTCTCGTGGCAGTGTAGACGTCTGAGCCCTACAGACGTTTTCGGCGTGGAAGCAGGTGTGTTCGTGTATGGGGCTGCCATCGCCTTTGTTGATTTTTGTTGTCCTCTAACGTCTCATACACTTCATATTTATCATTAGAAATTCTCCACGTGTCTTTGTGGGGTGCAAGATAGAGTGAACGGGAGGAAGGAGGGACATCACCGGCACGACTCACGCACGCACTCTTCCTCTCCTGTGAAAAAAAGTAGCATAAAGCCACGCATAGACTCGCATACACAAACCCACACACACAGATACGCCGCATGGGGTGAACCACACCCTCTTTTCCGTTTTTTTTTCTTTTCTCCCTCCCCCCTTCTCAACACACGCGTCTCCTTCATGAATGAGGAAACGTGTGTGGAGCGGCTTCTCCCCTCCCTCGGCTCTTTTCTCGCTGCCGACCCCGCACCCTCCACACTCACAAACACGAGCGCAAGCACCTACGCCGATGCCCACTCACTGCCGTATGATGTTGTGTTTGCGAGCTACACACGATGGCGGCGCTGCTTGATGGTGTGCCGTCGAGTGGTCGGCAACGACGTTCTCTTTCTCGCGCTGCTGCTGCACGCCGGCTGCCTGTGGAGCCCCGACTACGCCGCGCTGCACGCCGCGAAGGCATCCGACGAGTCCGCCGCGAAGGGGCACACGTCGACGTCCGCACGTCGTGCGATGCGCAGCAAGGCAACCCCCGCAGCTGCAGCGCGGCGAAGAGGCAAGCGCGCCTCCACACCCGCCGAGAAGTTTGCAGCGCACACCGCACGCGTAGCACAGGCGCAGGCCGCCGCCGCCGCCGCACACGCGCAACTCACCGCAGTGTGTCCGGCGAGTGTGTTCGCCCTGCACGTTCTGCACTTCCTGCGCATCGAGGAGGTTTACGCGGTGCCAGCGACAGAACGATGCAGCGGTGCACCACACATTAGAAGCCCGTCCAAGGAGGATGCTGATGAGCATGGCGTTGCAGCGACAAGCGATGAAAGTATTGCTGGCAGAGAGGACGCTGCAAGTGACGACTGTGACAACAGCACGAGCAGCAGCATGAGCAGTAGCAGCAGTCGCAGCAGCAGCAACAGTGTGCTGCCGTCCGACGTGATTAGTAGCACGAGTGTTCGCCCAGAGAGGAGCGAAGGAGCGGCGGAGATGGAGAGTGTGATGGAAAATGCCGAAAGTTTCCGTAAGCGGCCACGCACACGTTCACACGCCGCAGAGAGCGACACCACTAATGCCAACACCGATGGTGACGTCGTTGAATTACGGGGAAACCTAAATCGGCGGCGAGGAGGTCGGCGAATGCGATTCGAAGATGAAGTTGCCTCCGTCTTCGTGACGACAGACAACAGTCCCGCTTCATGGTCACCGCAGCAGCAGCAGCAGCAAAATCAGCGTCAGTGGGCCGCCTCTTCCTCTCTCCTTCCCAAGGCGAGCAGCAGGCCACAGAGCGGAGGCAGCAGCGGTGCCAAGGAGTCGCAGAACCAGCTGGATGCCGCACTGGCCGCATTGCGTCAAGAAGCAGTGGAGCGCGGTGCACAGGACACTTGCAACGACAAGAGCGGCAAAACGGCTGAAAATACAGGTGAAGCAATGACCACGAGAGCGCACACGCTCTTCCTGCGTGCGACGGTCACTTTAGTGAGTGAAGAAGAGCCGCTGGTGCAGCAGGTGGCCGCAGCGCTGGTGGACGACTGGATCGACTTCTTCACCCCCTCTGTTGATGCTTTTAGCGGCGAAAGAGAAGGTGCTAACTCTGACGACCGCCACGCGTCTGCTGCTGAAAGTGCGTGTCCTCCTAATCCTGATCAACAGCAGCAGCAGCAGCAGCGAGAGGCACGTCATTACTGGTTATCGTGTCTCTTGAAGCTCGTCTCCTACGTCGATAGCGCGCACTCCTCACTGCGCGAAGCGAACCCGCATCTCAGCGCTGTACTCGCACGTCAGGGCATCCACCCGCAGGAGGCGGAGGATACGTTCAGCAAGTCCCTTCCTGCTATTCTGAACTGCGTGCTCGTTGAAGAGGTAGCGGTGATGCACAGCAGCACCAGCATTTCTAATAGCAGCAGTGGTGGTGGTGGTGTTACGGTGGCGTCGTGTCCCAGTGCCCCGCAGCTGTGGATGCCACCGCCGGTACTGCTCCTGCCTTTTCACTTTTTGGGCCGTGGCTCGGAGCTTAGCGTGTGGGTGCCAACAGCCGGTACGCCAGGCAGCACAGCACTCGAAGCAGGTGCCCTCAAGACAGAATTCGGAGACGGAGCAGCGGCACGACGTGCAAAAGGACGCTGCGTTAACTTCACTGTGGACTCCTACGGCCTGTACGTGCAGAGAGCTCAACACCACGCAGAGAAAGATGACCAGCAAGGGCAGCAGTACGAGACGAGGGCTGGAGAGGGCGTTGCTCGCCTCGTGTGTGGCCTTCGCTTAGCAGAACCGGAAGCGTTGCTGGAGGCAGGTGCGCGCGTGTGGATCAACACACTGCTGCCATCTCGTACATCATCATCACCATCACCGCCGCCACGACAAGCTCAACACTCTTCATCGCGCGCAGAGACGTTCGGACCGCCACGATGGTGGTGCTGTGCGCAACCAGCGACAACCGGGTGTGTGCGGGTACGCCGCTACGTGACGCGCACGCTGCTGATGCTGCCGATACCCGCGCAGAGCCCCACCGACACAACATCGAACCGTACGGCAATCATCACCACCACTGCAACTGACATCAGCAACGGCACAGAACCTCCAACAGCCACGGAGCGCGTGGAAAGGGCGTACCGCAGCGCCGAGAGCGTTAGACGTGCTGACGAGCGCGCCGCGCGTCCGCGTCGCGTTGGCCGTGATCGCAGCCTGTTGTCGTCCCTGAGCCGTGAGGAACTCGCAGCGCGTCGGCAGCACCCGCATCTCTTTCACACGATCCAAGAAGGCCTGCGGTGCACAACACCCTTGACCGGCAACAGCAGCAGCCGGAAAGGCAGCTATCGTGGTTATCAGCCGCTCGCGGCAACGAGCGCGAACACCACGAAAGCTGGTGGTGGTGACGCCGAGGTTGCTCCACTACTCTTTCTCTATGGCGTTATGCGCGGACCAGAAGCGGCGGCGCTCCGGCAGATGGGTTTCTCCGTACGCAGTGGCGGACATGCTGGGCTCGTACGTGGTGGAGGACAGGCTGGCGGGTCGACACCAGCAGAGCGTGCGAGAGCGGAGCGCACACCGACAGGCAACCACAGCAGCAGCAGCGGTCGTCTCACGCTCGCTCGAGACTCCCTCGGTGTGACACTAGAGGGGCTCGTGCTGATGGCCCGCCGCATTCTTGCCCTTCGCGGGCTCTACGCCGCTGCGCCGGCGACAGAAGTGACGAGAGGCGTGGACGAGGGAAGGGGTAAGGGGCACCACCGACCCGTGCATGGCAAGGCAGCAGCCTCAGCTGACAACAGCAGCCACTCAGCAGCGGCGACAGCGTCGCGTGCGTGTCTTCCAGCTGGCGGCTCTTCATCCTCCGCCTCCTCGACCGCCTTCCCACTCACGGCTGCACAAGAGGAAGAAGTGTTGTCCACCGCGGCGGTCACTTCAGTTCTGACGGCTCTCCTGCTGACGCACAACCTGCTCGACGAGCTCATCGCACAACCTCTCGTCGTGCTCTGGACCACCGAGTTGTGCTCCTTCGTCGTGGACGTTGCGCTGCTGCTTCCCCGGCCTATTCCTCGTCTGTTGAAGGCCGTCGGCTTCAGCCTCGCCCTCGTGCTGCAGCCTTCTCAATCTCTACTCGTCTTTGTTGGCTTGACAGCCACGCTCGTCACGCGTGAGCTGCAGCCCTCCTCGGCGTCACCGACCCCCGCGGCGGCAACAAACGCACTCGTGTCATCGACGTGGCAGCCGTGGTGGAGTACGTTTCGCAGCGTTGTGCTGCGCGACGCGACGCTGCCGAGTTGCCTTTATGGTGGTCTGTGGGCTGTGGTGAAGAAGGCCGAGGACGCGGTGGCGCACGCGGCGGCGGAGGCGCGGTGGGAAGCTGCCACCACAGCAGCAATGGCTCTGAAAGTGGAGGGTAAAGATGTTGTGGGAGTTAAGCAACGCGTGAGTGGTGCAGCTGGTGATGGCGTGAGTGGCGGTGGAAGTGGTGTGCAGCGAGGACGTGGTCGACGTGTGCTGCGCCTGCTGACCACATCCACTACTCCTGCCACAACTGCTGATGCTGCTGTAACAGTTGCCGCCGCATTGGCGCACACGGCAACGTCAAGAGGAAGAGAAGAGCGTCGCGGTGGGCACATAATCGCACCTTCGACTGCTGCGGCAGGAGGTCACGTGTTGCAGCTGCCACCATCGTCTTCCGTTGGTGTTGCGGCGGCGTCATCGATGTGGAATAGCTGTACAGAGAATGGAGCATCACGTCGTTGGCTCTGCGGCCTTGCTGTGCTCGACCAGTCGCTGCCGCCTGCCTCGCTCGTTCAGGTGCACACGCTGCGTGTGGTGGCGGGAACAGAAAGCGTTGTTGCCTTACCCCTCCCAGAGCAACGCGCTGTGGTGAGTGCAGACGTGCGGCCGCAGAGTGCGGCAGCTGCCTCGACGCTCTGGCTGTCGCTGGAGGCAACCTACCTGCGATGGCCGTCATCAACAACAGCATCGTCGTGAAGCGTGTCTCTGTCAATTTATTTTGTTGTTTGTTTTTCCCCTTAGCACCGCACACAGATACACGCTCTCTTGCTATGTTATGCGTTGTCATCCGCACTGCAATGCGAAGAGAGAGAAATAGAGAGTATTTCAAGACTTAAAGATGTTAGATTATCCTCACTGGTTTCGCCGTGCTTTGGCTGCTATGACGCAGCGGAGCGAGAAGAGGGCCTCTGTGAAGTCGCCCGTGGAAGCACCTGCAGCCTCCTTGCGTTGTGCTCCTCTTCTTCTCCTCTTTTGCACACACACGCGGAATGCTTGCGTCTCACCACACTTTCTCTTGTTACACCACATCCTTCTCTCCTCTACGGCTTCTTCCTAACAACAGCGATAAACACTTTTTTCCCTACGAGGCGCAAGCGTTGCCGTCACGTGCCACTAAACATTTTTTTTTCAAGACTTCCTTCATTTGGAATAGATAACGGGGAGAGTGTTGCGGCTCCTACTGTCTTGTTGCCTCACTGCATCTCCTCCATTAGATTGTTTTTTGTTCTCGCTGCTCTGTTTTGCGTGTTGTTTCATAGACGCACCATACACTTTTTTGGGTGTGTGTGCGCGCGTGCCGGTCGCGGTGCTAGAGAACGCTGCGCCGCATCTCTTTTTCCACTCGACATCTGACCTTACTTGCTTCTCTACTCGGCGTCTTCTATCATTATTACATATATATTTTTTTTTCACTTAGAAGGAAAGTCATGCCTATCGAAACAATGTCACCGCTGAACGTGGTGCTGCAGCGGCTCGCGGCACGGATAGCGCTTCTCTCCCTTCTGGTCATCGTCACTGCGGCTCAGCTCAGTGCCGCTGCCGCCGACTCCTCCAGCTCCTTCTTCCGCATCGGCGACACCACCATCGCCGACATCGGCTACTACTACAGCCTTCTCACCGCACAGGACTCCGGCATCTTCGCGGCGTCGTGCGGCATTGTGGGGCCAAGCGACATGGACTACAGCCCATTCAACATCGCGACAGGGGTGCGCACGCGCTACGCCATCCCCTCCGCCTCTACGGCGTTTGACACGTCGAATTTGACCAACACGATCGACACGGCGTACCGCGCCAACGTGCTGTCTGACCTGTTCGTGACCATGTCGGTGATGTACCTAGAGTCGGCAGGGCTGATGCCCTTTACCCGCACCGACGCAATCTCGTCCACCTACCTTCCCTCCTCATACAGCGGCTCCACGGTGTTGGTGAACGCTGCGTTTCCCGATGTGTCCATCACGCTGAACATGCTGCTGATGCACACGTCATCAATTATCGACACGAATTTCAACTTGGGAGCTGCAGAGGCGCCGAGTGGAACGGCGACGACGCTCGCAGGCTTTGTGTCCTCGCTCTTCTCCACTGCGGGAACGAGTATCTTTAACGCCACTGCGATGCCCGGCCGCAACACCAGCTACAGCTACGCCCGCACGAACACGGCGCTGGTGTCCTTCATCGTGGAGCGTGTGCTGGCAGCTTCGACAACTTATTCCACGCTCTCTGGCATCGGGGAGTTTGTCTTCGGCGTCCTTCTTCCCCCGCTGGGGCTGACAAACACGTTTTTGCTGAACTCCCAGGGGCAGTACATTCAGACCACCTACCCCTTCTCGTCCACCAACACGCAGGACATGCGACTGTACAAGGCCGTGCAGGACCTCAGCGCTGACGGCACGGCCGTCCAAACCACCTATCCGATCCATGCCGCGTACTTCTCGGACTACATGCTGTACACGACCAGCTCCGACCTCACCGAAATTGCGAGAGCCGTCTTCCTGCCCAACGGCTTCTACTACAGCGCGATTGGCTCGCGCATGCTGGCGACGTCGATCACTGTTGGGTCGAGCGACGCGCGCTTTGCGGTGGGCCGCACGCCCGGTCTCTTCCTCTTCAGTCCAAACCTGCTGTGCGCCATCCTTTACACCGCTGTGGGAGAAAAAGGCGATCTCCCGTACTGCTACTTCGATGGCAGCTCGATCCCGCTTGGGGCGACACCCTTCGGCATGGTGTCCACCGGAGGGACGAGTCAAGTCGCGCTCGTGTGCATCCCTCTTGTGAACAGTCGAACCCTGTGCTCCATTGCGGAGCTCTCCTTCAACACCACGACGTGGCCGTCAGGAAACGCGGCGACGGCGGGCGATCGTGCAGTTGGCCTCGCTATGGTGAATCTCGCGCGCTTTGCAAGTGACAATCAGCCGACCACCACCACGACAACTCCTGCTCCGGCGCCGTCCACCAGGCTGAATGGGTGGTTCATCTTCGTTGGCGTTGTAGCGTCCCTGGTCGTGGTGGTCGTCGCCGCGTTTGCCGCCGACTACTTTATTCAGCCGCCACCGCCCGCGAAAATTATTGCGCCGGTTTTGACAGGCGCCTCGACGGGGATTCGTGCGGGGACGTCGCTGACGGAGGGAGCGCGGGCGAACAACCACAGCGCGGTGAGCGCGGCGAACGCGGCGGCGGCGGCGAACATTGCCGGCTACGATGAAGGGGATGACGACGAACCCCTTGGCGGGAACTCCCCGAAGCACTACCGGGATGCGGGGACGGTCAGCAGCTCCCTTTCCGATCCACAGCAGCAGCAGCACGGACAGCACGGAAGGCACGGTCGATCGCGTTACGCCGCTGCTCAGCACAACGGCCGCCACCGCACACGTGATCGTGACAGCGGCGACGAGGACGGAAGCAATGATGACGACGTAGCAGAGGACGAAGAGTACGGCGGTGCCAACGACACGACGCCCTACATCCTACGCAGCATCAATCAGCAAGCCGGTGGATCGTCGCTGCGGCGGCGCCGCAACGGGCAGCGGCAGCAGCCACACGTGCAGCCCGGCCACGGCCCGCGCAGACTCAGCCACTACGAGAGCAGCCACAACCGCAACGATCTGGTTTCGTCCGATGCGGACTCGTACACGTCGCACGACGACGACGACTGGGAAGAGGAGGAGGCGGAGCGTTCGTCGACGGGGTCGCAGCGGCCCAATCCACAGGGGATGCTGCGCTTCGACGCGTACATCTAGAGCTCTTTGTTTTTAATTGATGTCTTTGAGGTGAGGAGAGAGATGAAAGGCAACGAGGCCTTTGACTAGAGTTGTGTGCAGCTGTATGCGCCTGAAGGATTTCTGTCCACTCTGCTGCGGCGCACCTGCACCTCGCCTCTTTTTTTTTTATTATAAATTTCTCTTTCTGCTTTTTTATGGCGGTGTCGTAGTTGTTAGATGCGTTTTGGCGGTCCGCCCTACTGTGTGTGCGTGGGTGAGCACCTCAACTATATTTTTTTGTCTTTTTTTTTCTTCCTTAGACTCCTTGCTTGAGCAAGCTGTGTGCTGCATAGATGCGCTTTACATAATGATCTGTGTTACTGGATAAGGCAACTTCAAGCAGCGAGGTGAGTAACACGCACTTTTTTTCCTGCGATGAGCAGATTTGCGAGGTCAACATCGTAGTCCCTCCTGCTTCTGCGTCATGTGCCCTTTTTTAGTTCTGCTTTTGTGTTGAATTACAGATGGGAGGCGAAGCGCTGATAGACGCCTCGCCTGTGTGTGCGTTTGCGCTCGCTGCTTGTTGGTTGATGCCCTATGAATAAGATGAGTTGTGTAGACCAGTGTGTGTATATGTCTGCGTTTATCATGTTTTTTTCCTGTGTCACCCAACACACTCGTCTTCCCCCCTTCTCTTCAACCTGCTGGCTTCCTTCCACCATCACTCCCCACAGTATTCAGCTTTTTTTGTCGATAGTTGTTGTCGTTGTTTTTTGCTTTGAGCTGCGCTGCTGTTCTTGCAACTGACGTGACGGAACTCAACGGACACACACACGTACTCACCTACTTGCTTCCCTCTCGACACACCCGCGCGCACTAAACAGACAAAAAGAAAAAAAGTCATTCACGTATTGGGTGACTCTTCGTTGGTGCTGTGTAATTTGTGCCTTCTCTTCCTCATCATTTTCTTCCTTTTTTTCTTTTCATTCTTTCATTTCAGTGACTGCGTCTGTGCGTGGCCGGCGTAGAAACTTGCAGTGCGTCACATTCTCTCTCTTTCTTTCTTCCGTTTTTTTTTCTTTCCTCTCTTCTTCTCATAAGAGAAGACGGCAATCGCGAAAACGTTTCGGTTCCCTCGCGTTGCTCTGGTGCCTCTCGCACTCCGCACCGCCACCACCACCATCTATCTTCTGCCTTCTTCACCACTGATCCCCGCGTACACGCCACGGCGCACGATGAGCACCAACGGCAACGGTACATCGAAGGTGGTGTCGGGGCTGAATGGCACGCAGCCGCTGAAGCGCGACCGCCACCCCGTGTGGTACCCGCCGACGCAGGACGACGGCAAAGGCCTGCGTGTGGCGAACTCGTTGACCGAGACGATTGAACCGTTTGCTCCGCGTGAGGGCCGTCTCGTTCGCTGGTACACCTGCGGCCCCACCGTCTACGACCTCTCACACATGGGCCACGCCCGCGCCTACCTGACCTTTGACATCATCCGCCGCATCATGGAGGACTATTTCGGATACTCGGTGATCTACCAGATGAACATTACCGACATCGACGACAAAATCATCAAGCGCGCACGCGTGAACAAGCTGCTGGACGACTTCAAGGCAGACGAGCTGCACGGCAACGACCTCGCGAAGCTGCAGGCCTTCACAACGAAGGCGGTGGCCGCGGCAGAGGCGAGTTTGGCACGGCGCAAGGCGAAGCTGGCGGAACCGATTCCCGACGGCGCCAACAGCCGTGCGAAGACCGACCGTGAGGAGAAGTTGATGGAGGCGGAGCTCAAGACGACGCAGCTGGTCGAGACGAAGGAGAAGATCGCGGCAGCGCAGGGCGACTTTGAAGCGCTGTTTGCCGCTGCGAGTGGCGTGAACGGAGACCTGCTGGACGAGCAGAAGGGCGACAGCATCAGCGACCAGCAAATCTTCGAGGACCACGCCCGCAAGTACGAGCGCGCCTTCTTCGAGGACATGCAGCGTCTCGGCATCCGCGACCCTGACATCGTGTCGCGCGTCACCGAGTACGTGCCGCAGGTCGTGACCTTTGTGCAGAAGATCATCGACAACGGCTTTGCCTACCAGGGAGAGTCCTCCATCTTCTTTGACACGGAGGCGTACATCAAGGCCGGTCACGACTACCCGAAGCTGAAGCCCGGCGGTGATAAGAACACAACAGAGGACGAGATGGCGGAGGGCGAAGGCGCGCTCTCGAAGGGCGTCGAGGGAGAGAAGCAGAGCCCCAACGACTTCGCGCTGTGGAAGTTCTCGAAGCCCGGTGAGCCGCGGTGGCCGTCGCCGTGGGGGGAGGGCCGTCCTGGCTGGCACATCGAGTGCTCCGTCATGGCGTCCGACATCCTGGGCGAGAACATGGACATCCACAGCGGCGGCTGGGACCTGAAGTTCCCTCACCACGACAACGAGTGCGCGCAGAGCGAGGCGTGCAACCTGCACAACCAGTGGGTAAACTACTTCCTCCACTGCGGGCACCTGCACATCAAGGGCCTGAAGATGAGCAAGAGCCTGAAGAACTTCATCACGATCCGGCAGTCGCTCGACGAGCTCGGTGTCAGCCCCCGTACGATGCGTCTCCTCTTCCTCGCCAACCCGTGGAACAAGCCGATGAATTTCTCCGACCAGTCCCTCGACGAGGCGAAGGAGAAGGAGCGGGTGCTGCGCGCCTTCTTTGGCAGCATCGACATCGTGCTGCGCGGTGACAACTGGTCCGCCACGCAAGGGGCCAACAGCCAGGATCGCGAGCTGCTGAACAGGTGGGTTGAGATCGAGGCCGCCGTCCACGCCGCGCTGCAGGACAACTTCGACACGGTGACGGCGCTGCAGCAACTGATGGCGCTGGTGGCCGCGACGAACCAGTACCTGCTGTCTGGTGAGCGGCCGAGCGCGACGCTGCTGCGGAAGGTTGGCGCGTACATCACGAAGATGTTCCGTGTCTTTGGCGTGGTCGAAGGCTCTGATGTTGTTGGGCTGCAGCAGCAGGCGGGTGGTGATGGCGAGGCCCGCTTCATCGAGGTCGTGAACACGCTCGTCCGCTTCCGCGATGACGTGCGCGACGCCGCGAAGGAGCAGAAAGTTGCCCCCGGCTTCCTTCCTTTGTGCGACAAGGTGCGCGACGAGTGGCTTGTGGATGCCGGTGTGCGTCTCGAGGACAGCCCAGCCGGCCCAACGACCTGGAAGAACGACGAGCCGGCGTTGCTGCGCAAGGAGCTGCAGGAGCGTCGCGCACAGGTCGAAGGGGACCGCCGCAAGAAGCTGGCGAATCAGGCGGAGACGAAGCGCAAGCTGGTTGAGAAGTGGGAACAGTTCACGTACCCGCCCAGCGAGTTTCTCCGCCGCCAGGACGAGGAGCGCGGTGCTGCTCGCAAGTACGCCGCCTTTGATGATGCGACGGGCTTGCCGACGAAGACGGTGGACGGGGAAGAGGTGGCCGAGAAGGAGACGAAGAAGCTGGCGAAGGAGGTGGCCAAGTATGCCAAGTCGTACGAGGAGTTTGTGGCGAAGGGCGGCGAGGCGTGGCTCAAGGAGCAGCAGGAGGAGCTGGCGGCGATGAAGGTCGAGCTGGCGAGCTTCTCTTAAGGGCACAAGACAAAAAAAAGGGGAGAGGGAGATTAATATGTGTGTGTATGTGCCACAGGAAGAGGCCTGATGTTGACGGTGTCGTGCAAGCCCTTCTGCTGTTCTGCTTCCCCTTCTCGTGTGCTTCGTTCAGCAGGCAGCGCACGCGGCCCTTCCTCTCTATCTTTGAGTAATCTTTTTTCTTTTCTTTTTTTCTAATTCTCCTCTACTTGATTGCCGCATGTGCATGACGTGCATCTAACTGTCTTCCACACGTGTCTGCGCTGTGTACGTGGTCCGCAGTTGACCCAGCACGTACTCGAGGAAAAGTACAGGCATCTTCAACGGCAGCATTTCGCCACCAGGTAACTGGAGGGGCAACGGAGAGAGGTGTCGAGAGGAGTTGGAGTGGTGTGACGATGGTCGCAGGGAGACAACCGCTGTGACAGCTGAAGCACACGGTGAGCTTACAGTGACCGCAACCTACAAATAAAAAGAAAAAAAGTGCAATGGGTGAAGAGGAAGACTCTGTGCGAAATTCATCTTCCCCTGTCTTTCACTTCGCGGTTTTTGTTTTATTTTTGTTGTTGCTTGCTTGTTTGTTTTTTAGGCGAAGAGGAAAAAAAAGGAAGGAATTGGCCTCTCCTACATTCCTTTCCTGTCCTCTTTTGTTTTTTTTTCCTCTTTTCTTCCACGTGACTTATTTATCTAACTATATGTGTGTAATGCTGAATTAAATTTTTTAAAAAAAGAAGTTTTCGTTCATGACGTTAGTTGAAGTGGAGAGGGACGGCTCCAGTGTTTCTTGGTAGCGCGCTTCTCTTGCTTGCTGGATCGCGGCTGAGCGTACATGGCCAATGCGGGTGGTGAGAAGGCGAGTGTACGGCCGCTTCATCGGACCAAGAGAAAACTAATAGTTTTACCTTTGCAATAACCTCTGAAGGCAGTTTACCCTACCTTGACCAGAGTGCGCAGCGTTTAATCAGGGCACTCTAACTTATGGTCCAAATTAAAAGAGAGAGAGAGAGAGAGAGAGAGAGAGAAGAATTGCCTCTGCTTGATATCGGTATCACTGACTTCTCCCTTCTTCTGCATCCCAACTTATTTTTTTTCTTCTTACCATCTTCAATACGCCCACCTGCTTGTTTTAAAAAGAAACCTGTCCTTTCGCTCTCAAACACACAGCGCTCTCTCGCACGGAACTCTTTGGACCTCTGCAATAAAAGCTTCTTTTTAGCCAAAGCACTTCCTTCTCTCTCTCTCTCTCTCGTTCTACATTACCCACCTTTTCTACTTCCTCTCCTCCGGCACAGCCTTCACCTGCCACCATGGGCTTCGACATGAACTGCATCTACCAGCTGTGCGGCGCCGCCACCAGCAGCCGCGGCGCCGACGGCAACGTGAACTGGATGCAGCTCGGCATGAACCTCATCAAGGTGGCCGGGCCGTACGTCGTGCAGTACATCGGTGAAGTCGCCCGCCCCGACCCCGTGAACGTTGACCAGGCCTTCCAAGACGCCGACAACGCGGAGAGCTTTCACCCTTACGAGGCTCCGTCTTACGAGCACGGTGACGTGCGTGCATTGCTGATTGGCATCAACTACTACGGCTCCTCGGCGGAGCTGAGCGGGTGCGTCAACGACGTCCGTCAGGAGCTCGCCACGTTTCAGAAGACGAAGTTCCCGGTGGACGAGATGGCGATCTTGGTGGATGAGAGCGACTTTCCCGACGTGACCGGTCAGCCCACTCGTGCGAACATCATCAAGTACATGGCGTGGCTGGTGAAGGGCGCCAAGTCTGGTGACGTGCTCTTTATGCATTACAGCGGGCACGGCACGCAGACCAAGTCGGTTGATCAGTACGAGGAGTACGACCAGGTGATCTGCCCGGTGGACTACGCCTCTGCGGGCACCATCGTTGACAATGACATCTTTGCCATTCTCGCGCAGGGCCTGCCCGCTGGCGTGCGTCTCACCGTCCTCTTTGATTGCTGCCACTCGGGTAGCATGCTTGACCTGCCCTACACCTTCGTGGGGAGCAGCGGCATCAGCAGCAGCGGCTCCTACCACATGCAGCAGATCCGGCAGAACAACTTCTCCGCTGGTGATGTGCTGATGATTTCGGGCTGCATGGACACGCAGACGTCTGCGGATGTCGGCAACACCGCAGCGATGGGCAACGGCACGACGGGCGCCGGTGGTGCGGCCACGCAGTGTCTCACGTACATTCTTCTCAACACGCAGGACCTGACCTACACCGAGACGATGGTGAAGACGCGCGAGATGCTGACCAAGAAGAAGTTCGAGCAGGTGCCGCAGTTGAGTGCGTCGAAGCCGATCAATTTGGACTCGAGTTTCTCGTTGATGGAGCCGTTTGCCGTGGACGGGCAGATGAAGCGCACGCTGCCACGCAACCTTCAGTAGTGGACATCACATCGTTGCTTTTTCTCGGGTTGGACGTGTGCCTTTTTTTTCTTCATTTCTTGACGCTTTTCGACACTCTGCGCGGTGTTCGCCTCTCTCTCTCTCCTCCTTTCTTCCCCTCTTCCTGCACTCGCCTCCTTTATGTACGAGCGCGCAAGAGTAGCAGAGAAGCTCTTTGGTTCTTGTCTGTTTTGTTTTAACTGCGCGCAGCCTTGGCGCTGACTTCCGCTTTTTTTTTTCTCCTTCTCTCTCTCTCTCCTCTTTCATGTGGATGATAGCGTTAAGTTGGCGGTGTAGAATTATCTTTTTCTTTTTTGCGTGTCAAAAATCCACCCCTTTTTTCGGTTTTGACCGGCGTAGATATTGAATTTACTTTTGTTTGTTCCCGATGTGGCTTTGTACCCCCCTCGACCCCCCTTCCCTCTTTTTTTTATTCCTTTGTTTTCTCTTTTCTTTCGCTCTCCCTCTCACGGTGCCTCGAGCGCAGCATAGTCGGTAGACGCACGCACTCACACACACCCGCACGGCAAATCCCACGTACAAAGCACGAGAGCCTTTTTTTTTTTTGTAATTCAGACTCTTCCACTCCACCTTTTGTGTGTGAAGGTGATACAGCTGTTTTTCTTTTCCCTCTTGTAGAAGCACAAACGCAAACACAGACACACAGGCACGGCACCACTTCTTCAGTGCCTTCCAGTCCCCACAAATGTTCACAGCACTCTTCCATCCGCTGGTGTATTGGATCTCAAACACTCTCTCTTGCTTCTCTTTTCTTCCTCTCGATTATCCACTCCTTCCCCAATTGTTTTAATCGCTCTCCTTTTATTTCTTTTTTTTTTAGGAAGAGGTGGCCGCAGATATGATTATTATAGTTTCTACATTTATATGAGTTTTCTGTTTTCCTGCATGTAGACGACGATGTATGTGTGTCATCGTCTTTCCTGTGTGGCATAAGAGGCAGCTGTAGCGTCGTTGCGGCTCGCTTGTCGTGTGTGATTTAAAGCTAAGGCGGTCGTTTTCTTCTCCCTGCACCTTTTTTTATCACGCTCGACAAGTTTCTTCATATACTACCACTGCACGCTTATGACTTCTCTTTTTTTTTTTATCTTGATGTGCTTCTCGTTGCGCTTCTTCTGCGCATATTGAGAGAGGGAGAAATGGAAGGAAAATAAAGAAAGGAGTCAGCGCCGTCTTCTCGTCGGCTAACGTGCCGCCTTTCACAACCGCCATCTCTTTTATTTGTTTGTTTGTTGCGCAAAAGGTTGTTAACTCCCCTTCCCCGCACTCTGTCTTCGCCAACGATCTCTGCCTTAAACCTAATATTGTTGTGGATGCGAAGCACTTGCACAACAAGAAAGTGGCGAGTGACACGCACGCACTTCACAACGTGGCGGTAAAGTTGGCAGTGGCAGTGGTGGGCCGCGATGTAGAAAATTTTTTGTTGATGATGCTGTTGTTCCCCTTTGCGCTCTGTGTCATGGAGGGAACGCGCTCTGTGTTTTCTTTTTTTGTTGTTCATCTGGAATTGAAAAGGGTATTTAAAAAGGGCATGCTGCATGTGTGCTTGTGTGAAAAAGGGACGGCATTTGGCAACACACGCAAGGTTGGCCTTTCAACTAAGGTGGCGCGGCAATGCCGGCGAGAAGAGGACAGCTGGAAGCGGGGAAAAAAATCGGTTAAAGGGAAAAAAGGGTATACAGTAGGGGACTCAGGAAACGCTCTGTGAAATTGTTTTCCCTTTGCTCTTTTCTCCCCTTACTTTTCCCGTTGTTTCAGCTTCCAGCTGCGTGAGGCAACGTCGTTGGCCTTTTAATGCGCAGCATCGATGAAAGCCATCTGCCTCGCCGGAGAAGTTCGTTATGCATCTTTTGAACCGGACCACTTATCGATAATAACAAAAAGATACACAATAGTCTCTCAAATTTACTTTCTCTCATCTTTATTTGCTCTCGTCTCCTACTACCCCTTCACGTTTCATCAGTAAACTAAGTGCTTATGAGCAGACAAGGATAGCCGCACTCTGATTATACACACGCATCGCTGAAACACCTTCCCCGCATAATATTGTGCGACACACACGCACACACACGCGTAGTCTCTTTTAAGCGTCGTATCAACGCGGCGACGCTCCTCCGTGAACGTCTCTGACCATACGTAAACACCGTACAACTAAGAATAGAGGGCTCTTCTAGTTTTTTTCTCTTCTTAATTGTATTGCACGACATGTGGAATCGATGGTGGCGCCGCCCACCACGTCGATCTGCAGCACCACCGCTGCCACTTCTGCCTCTTCACCTCACCGCCGGCACTCCGCACACTCCTTCGCAATTCCGCCAGGCAGGTGATCGCCACAGCAGCCATGCACACCACACAATGCGTCCCGCACTGCGGTGCCCCTCTCCTCTGCGCTGCTCCCCCGTTCTTCTGTCTAACATACGCAACATAGACGGCAGCAGCAACGCAGACGGTCGCACCGCAGAGCTCCTGCGCAGCATTGCACGTCGTGGCGGTGGCGTCGTACGCCGTACTCGCGGTGACGCGTTTCCTGCGGCATCCCGCACAGCAGCAGGTACGAAGGAAAAGCATGAGTCGCCCCTCGCACGCCTCTTCGCTGCACCACCGCCACCAAAACCACAACAACAACAACAGACACCAGCAGCAACGACAGGAAAGAGTAACATCGCGGAGAAAGGACCCCTGTCGCACGCCACACCATCGTCACCTTCTCACGCAGCAGCTAGCACGCGCAGCGGTGAGAAGACAGCAGGTGCATCAACTGACTCTCCGCAGCCGTCCGCCCCGTCTCGGGCTCTCCTCGCGAAGCTGCTGCGCACCATCCGGGAAGAGAAACGGGTGCCGTGGGACGCCGTGGCACGCGCGCATCCGGAGATTCTGCGTATGCCCCTGTACGCCTGTCGCGACAGCTGGATGGCGCAGCTGTGCACACCGTGTGGCGCGACGTCTCCTCCTCCTCCTGATATCACGAGAACTTCATGCGTAAAAGACATGCCATCATCACAACGACCGCCGCCGCCGCTCGTGCTGTGTGCGGCGCCGACTGGTACAGGTAAAAGCGTGCTGCTACCTCTCTTCGCGTTGGATGCACACTGGGCCGCTCTCGAGGTGCGCCTGCAGCACACACTGGCCGTGTATGATGACGTCGTGAACGGAAGCCGCGACACGCGCAGTTGCAGCACGCACAGGGGCAACAGTGACACGTCAGTGCTGCCCGGCACGCCGTTGTTGTTGTCATCATCGGTGCGGCCGTTTGCGCTGACATCCCAAAGCGATTTCATTCGCGACTTCACCGCGTGCAGCCGGCTCTGTATTGTGGTAAGTCAGCCGACCCGCGTGGCCTGTGCGGAGCTGGCCCGGTACACGAGCACTGTGCTCACTCTCTCTTCACCCAACGCCTCAGCCACCACCGCCCGGTCCTCTGCGGACGCACAGACTGCAGTAGCACGCGGCGGCCGTGACGAGCGGGATGCGCTGACGGGCAAGCGCGTTGGCTTTGCCGTCGGCGGCGAGCCGCGCTTCTGCGCCGAGACGGAGCTGATTTATGCCACGCCAGGCTACATCGTCAACGCACTGCAACACACAACACCTGCCCCTTCTTCTTCTCCTTCTTTTTCCTGTCAGTCGCCGCGTACACATGCCTCTGTGTTGTCCCCAACCACGTTACTGGTGGATGAGGCACACTGTCGCGACGTGGAGACGGACGCGTTGCTGGCCTGGATGCAGCTGTCGCGGTGGGGACGGCTCGCTGCTCCACCTCTCCGCCTGTACGGTGTCTTGTCCGCAACGATGCGCTTGACAGCGATGGAGGCGTATTTGGCCAAACCCCCGCGTGCGAGCAGCAGTAGCAGTGCGCTGAGAAGGGAGGAGACAGGAGAAGACGAGGTAGGCGAGGGGAAGCACATGCCCAGTCATTGCCAACACCCGATGCAGACACGTGAGGTGTGCAGTACTCGTCGTGGTGGGGCACCGATACTGCTTCTCTCACCGGAGCAGCAACAGCAGGTGCAACAGTGGTGGTTGTCGACACACCGCAGCAGCAACAGCAACGCTACTCTTACCTCGGTTGAGAGTTGGACAGCGCAGACGCTGCAAGAAGATGGTCGAGTGCGGAGAGCGGTGCTGCGTCTGTTGGAAGTGAGTGAAGGCGAGGTGTGCAGTCCAGGCGATGGCGTTGCCCCTGCCGCCGTTGCCTCTCCTGCTCGTGGGATCTCAGCAGACGAAGAGATGCAGCAGGACGCGTTGCCGCAGGGGATTGTTGTCGCCACCGCCCCGCACCGAGTAGAGCGCTTTTTCATCGACGACCTCGATCCGACTCGAGGCTGCTTCGCCCAGTCACACGTCCTTTTCGATGCGGCAACGCGTCGAGCCGCAGCAGCTGCAGCAGTGGCGACGGCTTCTCCTTCTCATCACGGAGATCAGCAGAAGAAGAGCGAAGGCGGCGGTATGAGCAGCGTACCACTCTGCCTCACCGACGAAGGCGTATCACTGCGTCAGCTTCTCCAACAGACCTTCACGACGCGCAGCAGCTCCTATCAGCTCTTCGCCGGCCAGTCGCGTCTACTTGCAACTCTGGTGCTGCAGCTCGTGCAGGCGGCACGGCTACGGTGGGCGTCGTCGGAGAAAGACGAAGAGCCCATTACCATTCTCTTCTTTCTTGCCGGTATTGCGGAGATGTATCAAGTCAACCAGTCCCTGGAGCGGCTGTGCGAGCGCGTCCTGCAGCAGCAGCCAGACACCTTTGCTGCATCGTACGACAGCGCTGCTGGAGCGGCAAACACGTCCCCCGTTGAAGTGCTGCGCAGCGGCAGCGAGGTCTTCTCTCTGGGTTTGCTCCACGCATCGGCTATCGGCAATCCGCAGGAGCAGCTCGCCGCCACCGCCCGCACCGGTGTACCGCTTCGCGTGCTGCTCACCACGAACGTCGCTGAAAACTCACTGACCATACCGAACACCCGCATCGTCATCGACACCTGCTTGGAGCGGCGCGTCTGTGCTGATGCGGTTACAGGGGCGACGCGCGTGCAGACGGCCTTCGTGTCGCCGAGTAGCCTGCGGCAGCGTTGCGGGCGCGTTGGGCGGACGTGCGACGGTGTTGTGATCCACCTTGCACCTCGGCGGTATGCGCTGCCACCTGCTGCAGCGACACCGCAGCTCGAGCAGGGGCAGCAGACAAGGGAAGACGGCGCAACAGCAACAGCAGTAGCAGGAGAGCCCTCCAACACGGTGGAGAGTGAGAACGAGAAGGACGAGGAGGATCGATTTGAGGTGGAGCCGCTGGCGGATGGTGTGCTGACGGTGCTGCTGCGCCTCAAATACCTTTTTCCGCGCGTCTCCGCCGCCTTGGCAGCGCTGCCCTCTCCCCCGCCTGTGCAGGACCTGCGAGTGGCGCTGCAGCAGGTGGTAAACATGCAACTGCTGGCGCTGCCCACATCAACACCGCAACAAACAGATGGGGAGAGTGCTGCTGCGAATGCATCATTACCACAACAGCAGCAGCACCAGCAGCTGGAGACACTTTTAGATGGCAGCGCGTTCACGGCGAAAGGCCTCATCGTTGCTGCGCTGCCCCTCCCCGCTGAAAACGCCGCTCTTGTCTACCACGGTCTGCAGTTCCTCTGCGTTGAGGACGCTATTCTCACTGCGTGTGTCATGTCCGTCCCTACGCTCTTTCTTGCCCCTCGCATCACCGCACACAGCATCGTGCGGGCCGGAACGCGGAAAGGATCGGCCTCCGACTTCACCTGGTCGCTGGGGGCGGCAGACATGATGGCTGCGCTTTCCCCGCTTGAGGCGTTTTACCGACGACTCGCCGTGCAACGCGAACTCGCCGGGTTCGGCGTGCCGGGCAGCGCGTGCTCTGCGGAGGAGGCAGAGAGCGGCGGCCAGCTGAGTGAGCCGCTGCTGCTGCTGGCGCTCCTGCGTAGGTGGTACGCGCTGTCGTCACCGTCGGAATCGTCGTCGTTTTTAGTGTCACTCAGCGTGAGCGGGAGCGCCATGCGGCAGGTGGATTTGATGGTCGAGCAGTGCTGTAGCCGCCTGCTGCATCTCATGCCGCAGACACACCCCACGTCGACAAGCAGTGAGAGCAGCGAGACGGGAGGACAGACCAGCGTGGGGATCGAGAAGGACTTCAGCTCCTACGTGTGTGCCACGCGCGAAGATGGTAGCACGAGTACGCGTAACAGCGCTAGAGCAGCACAGCAAGCTGTGAAGCTGCCGTTTGTGGATGAGTGGCCGGCCGGTCTGCGTGAGCAGTTGCAGCGGTCCCTGCGCCGGCTGCAGCGCGCCGCATACGCACGTGTGCACCTCCGCACCAGGTCGCGGTTGGTGCGCACCGGGCTCGCGCAGTGGCACGACGACGAGGAGCGCCGCATTCGACTGTGCAGCCAGCCCTATCTACCATCACCTCCAACACAATCGCAACGACGTGGGGGGCATTACCGCTCGGGAGCACAGCTAGGCGGGCGAGGCGCAGCCACAGCACCATCAGAAGCAGACGACCACGAAGAAGCACAGCAGCGGCTGCAACGTGCGGTGCGTCGACACCCCTCTTTTTTGTACTGGGGGAAGACGTCACCGCAGGCGCACCAGTCGCAGAAGCAATTTTATCCCTCGCTTACCACGCCGCCACCAGTGAAGCCTGGCGTCTCGCGCGCACGCAGCCCGACGTACCGCCCACCCCCGCCCCCGCCGTCACCCCCGTCCGTCGCCTTCGTACTCGGCCGCTCAGCTGACCGTCTCTCTGCCGCCTTCGTTGCCGCCTTCGGTCACCGCACGATGCGCGGCGAGGACGGCGGCCACCGCTTCCACCATCGCCGACTCGTGCGGAACCAACAAGCGCTGGAGCAGGACGCCGACCACGCGTGTACGGCGAGTTTGGAAATACACTCGACGGGACACCGCGCCAACAGCAGCATGAGCAGCAACAGCAGCGGAGAAACAAGCGCGACCGTGCACCGTACCGGAGCTTTCCCATTGTCTACATTATCTTTGTCTTCACCCCCAACGTATGAAACGCTGGAGGCGTTGGGTGTCACCCCCGACGTGGTGCACGCTGCCCTCGCGCCGTACCTGCGGGGGACGGGCCTGCAGCAGGTTGAGATATTTCAGTCCAATCGTCTAGCTCTTGCGCTCCGCTTTGCGGCGAGCGGCTTCGAAGGGCTGGAAGAAAGGGGAGGCATCAACACTTCTGATATTTCTTCTCCCTCGTCAGCTGCAGGAGCAACATCAATGCACGACATAAGTCGCGAAGGGGACGAGGAGGAAGACGGGGGAGACTTTGCAGGGCACTGCGCTGCAGGACTGAAGCAGCGAGGCGTGGCGTCTGACGTCGAGGAGGGACAAGCCGCGACTGCATCAACGTCACCAGCAGCAGTAGCAGCAGCAGCAGCAGCGGTGACTGGAAGAGCGAGCGAGAAGAAGGACAGGGATGCATCGGAGCTGCTGCTGCTGCAACCGTTGCCGCTCTCTGTTTTACGCCCGAATGCTTCGCAACAAACAGAAGGAGCACCGCCGACGCGGTTGTTGACAACCTCGACGAGTACGGCTGCGGTACCTGGTGGTCGTGTGCGACGGGGCAATCCGTACGTGCACCTCGCCCCCTTCGGTGTGAGCCTTCTCATCGCCGCTGCTGCTGCTGCTACCGGTAGTGGTGGTAGTGGACTCGGCGGTCTGCAGCGTATTCCGCTGCCCGTTTCTAAATTTACACCACAGCCCACCATCGCTCCTCCAAACAGCATGGAGACGGCGGTGAAAGCAGAGGCAAATACGCGTCGCGCTGCGGAAACGAGTTCGACACGTACGCTGCATTTCTTCTCGGCTGACAAGTCGAGACCTTCCTCGATGTGTGTGTCGTGGTCGGACAACTTCAGCTCACGCCGTCGCACGCTGCAGCGAGAGGACGTGGCGGCGTTGGGCCTCGGGGATTTGTTTCCAACGCCCCCTCCTCCTCTTCCTGCTGCGAAGGTGGTCGCGAATGCCGAGGTGGTGACGGCGGCGAGCAGCATGGCACGTGACGAAAAGGAAATCACTGCTGCTGCGTTGGATGACGTCTCAGGGAACTCAGCATCGCTGACACTGAGCATCACACATCCCATCTATATTGCGCGCAGCATCACCTGGAAGGTCCCGCTGCCCTGCGCCATTCACCTGCCCCCTGCAGGTCACAGAGAGGCGCACCGGCAGCAACCGCGCCACCACCATCAACGACATCACTCGCACACACGTGCACGGCCCTCCTTGCACTACTGCGTACTCTGCCAGCAGCTGTGCAGCTCGCGGCTCAGCTTCGCGCAGCACTGCCGCTCCAACGTACACGTGGAACATCTCTACCACGCGGTGCGGGTGGGGCTGAGTCGAGCGCGGCTGGAGCAGCTGTACGGCTATCCTGCGCAGGCCTCAACCAAGCGAGACGACAGCAACAGCAGCACGACTCTCGAGAATACGAGGAGTGGAGAGGAAAGATGTGGCGAAGACGGCGTGAGCTACAAGAAGAGAGACGTCGACTCCGCTGCGTCTTTGTTAGCCCCTAGTGCTGTCGCAACCGCCGCCCTTCCCCTTCTCTCTCTCTTCTCCCTCGACACCGACTCTAACAGCACACACGGACTCGCTGAAAAAGGCCATCACCTGCAGCAGTTGCAACAGCAGCAGCGGCAAGGCGTACCTCCGGCACCCGCCCCGCTTCGACTGCTCACCCAGCAGCTCCACCCGTGCGTCATGCACTCCCTCTCGCTCCTTAACTGTCTACAGTGGACACCGCGACGCGCATCAACGCAAGCAGCAGCAACAGCAACAACTGCTGGCGGTGATGCTGCTGCAGGAACGAGTCGTGAAGGTGCGCGGCAGGCGTCGCTGGTGTCGGGGGAAGACGTTCAAGAAGAAGCGGGGGAGCGAGCGACACCACTCGCCGTGGCTGGCGGACTCGTCGCCACGAGTAGCGCTGCCGACATCCTGCCCCCGCCCCACCTCCGCCCACGCTCACCGACACACGACGCACGCAGCGAGGGCTCGCCCACTACACCCGCTCTCTCATCGACGCTCGCAGCGCATCATGTGTGGGTGCTGGACGTCTCCTCGAGCAGCAGCAGCAGCAGCACAGCGCGAAGCTTATCTGCCTCAGCACCAGCAACACCACCTCCGATGTCGCTGCTCTTCGTCTTGGCCGGCTATATCGCAGCTGCGTCTCCACAGGCGATGATTGCGTTTTTATTCGACGCGTCCCACACTCACCTCCACGGGGTGATGGTGTACGGGCTCGGGGCGTGGCGGCTGCCGCAACCGCTGCCAATGAACGCCTACAGTGGCGTGCTGGAGCACGTGGGACGTGGTGGGAGCTGGCCGGGGCTGCTGATACCCATTCACGGTCGTGGACAGGAGCAGCAGGAGGAGCAGCAAGCGCACGAGGAAGAGAAGAAGGAGAAGAAAAAAGAATACGAAGGGCTCCACTGGTGCGTGCCGGCGCGTCAGTGTGCGATGTGTCAGGCAGGCTCACAGCAGCAGCAGCAGCAGCAGCACGGCATTGGGAGTGAAAAAGTGACAGTGTTACCAATCTCATCATCATCACCTGATACGACAGGGACTGTGGGAGAAGAGACTCGGCAGCATTGGCCCATGGTAGAAGCTGCGCTGCTGTTGGTGTTGCAGGAGTACGTGCAGGCCCGCCGCAACATGGTGACGCTTGCCAGCTACGTCGAGCGTGTTCTGCTGAAGCTGCACCAGTCTCCCCTCGTCGTCCACGCCGCAGACCTCTTAGCCGACTTCATGTCGCACGCGCGTGGTGGGCAGGGTATTCAGTCGTTACTGCGTGATGTGGGGTGTGTATTCGTGACGCCTCCGCACGCTCTCACCGCACTGCTGAACGTTGGAAGCAGTTGTGAGAAAGAGGAGGAGGACAAAAACGCCTCCGGCGACGCACGAGGTGTGACGTCCGGGTGGACACGGCGGCTCAGCACGCGTGCGTTGGGTGCGGAAGGTGCGGCGGTGGAGGTGATGTTCACCGTGCCGCCGGTGCTGCCCTCAGCACTGCCGCCGCCAAACTTTGCTGCTCTGCTGCGTCGGTTTTATGAAAATCGGCAGAAAGAGCGGTGGAGGGCGGGGGAGAAGAGCGGCGGAGAGGCAGAAGAACATGAGGAGCGGCTGGGGCAGACGTCTACAGCAGCGGCATCGAAATTGAAACGAGCTGGGGCGAGTAGGGCTGTTGATGGTGGGTTAGATGACCGTCTGCTGTTCTAGCTCACGTGCTGCCGCGCTTGAGAAGGAGAGGAGGAAATGTGCGAAGAGGGGGTTTTGGCGATGTTAAAGGGAAGGCATCTTTGACATGCCAGTGGCAGTGACGTGCTACTCCCGCTGCTTTTCTTCACAGAAACATATTTTTTTTTCTTTTCGTCAACTTAGTTTTCGCCAAGTCGATGATACTTTCAGCATCCATCTCGTAGAAAACGTGTGCTAAAGGGGAAGGAGAAGAGGAAGCCGATCAAGCAGTCAGCGCGTTTGTGCGGTGGTGATGAAGTGAACGAAGGGATGAGACGCCGCAGCCCTGTTCTGCGTCTCCCTCTCCGCTGTTCCTCTTTCTTTCTCTCTCTCTCTTTCGGTGGTCGCTGTTAAATTCACATAGGCGCAACACGAGTAGTACGGTTGACGTTTCGGGCCGCCTGCCACGATGCAGCAAAGCAACCAAGATGGACATGGTGTCGCAGACATACACAAACACTCTCTCCCTCTCACACACACTCTCTCTCCCTCCGGCGCTTTAACTTCGCAAGTGGCATACTGGGCTGCATCCACCATCAGGTTTTAATTTTACCTTTGTCAAGGATGATGAAGGTGTGCAGAAGGCTTTCGAGGAGCCGGCCTTTCCCCACGTGCGCATCTCTCCCCCTGTCATCGCCAACGCATCAGCAGCCCTTCCATCTTCGCTGCCTCCAGCGTCTCCCCTCCCTCACTACCCCACGTGCAGCAGTAACGCTGTCCACTCGCGCCTGTGCGACCTCTGCTGCCTCGCATGAGGCGTCATCGTCTTCATCGACAGCGACGGCGGTGCGACGACGCTCGAAGCGGCTGAGCTACGCCGATGCCGACCGTGTGTACTCCAGCAAACTCGCGAAGGACATGAGCAGCAGCAACGACGCCGCCGACAGCAGCAGCAGCGGCAGCAGCGCCACCTCACTCTCGGGTGTGTCCTTGCTGCTGCACCAACGCTCAATCCAGAACGTGCAGCACAACAACGGCACCGGTGTTCTGCGTCGTCTGCACAGCCGCGCTCAGCAGCAGTGGCAGATACTTCTTCTCTCCTTGCTGCGGCTGCCGTATGCCGGGGCACTCGTGGTTCGACTGCTGGAGGCGTACGCGTACGCCGCTTATGTGAGAGGCTCCGTGACGCTCTTCACCCGCCACCGAGTCGGGCCACCTCTCAGCAGCAGCAACAGCGACGCTCTCGAAACAGACACGTGGAAGTCTAATGCACAAGAGCCACAACAGCAACAACAACAACACCAATCGAATGAGGAGGGTGTACGTGGTGTGTCGGTACCAGCAGCAGCAGCAGCAGCAGTTGGCGACGCACCGCTGCTGCAGGCACACGCGCTGCCCTGCCTTTACATTGGCCAGAGTCGCATTCACAGCCGTGGTCTCTTCACCCGTGTGGCGCTGAGGAAAGGCACGCGCATTCTCGCCGAGCCGCATCGCTCGCTTCTTCTCGGCCCGCACTTTCTCACGCTCTTGGCAGACACACACGAAAAGCTGCCAGACACGTGGCATTACACGCAACCCACCGGCAGCGTTGTGGAGTTGGTGACGCAGGCGCAACCGCACCACCTGATGAACCACAGCTGCAACGCAAATGTCTGCAGCGGCCTCTCGCGAGTGTTCTGGCCTGCCGCAATGCTGACAGCGCAGCGCACACCCGATCCACGTCGTCAACAGCAGCAGCGACAGCAGTCGGGGCAGGAAGAAAGGACGCCGGTGCCGGTGGATGTGCACGAGCGCCTCACCCAGTGGTCTTGCTTCGCCGACGCGAACAGTTTCTTCGTGACGCGCGACGTCGCGGCGGGGGAGGAGCTAACGCTAGACTACAGCACGCGTATGGCGCCACTCTTCGCCGGAGAGACGCGACACGGCGTACGCGCGCAGGGGTGGCTGCTGTGTCGGTGTGGGCAGCCGTGCTGCCGCCACTACGTTTACCGCACCTCACCAGAGGCAGCGACGTTTCTGCAGTCGCTGCGTCAGCACAGCAGGCACAGCAAGAAGTCAAGCGCAGCCACCGCGCGAGGAAACAGAGGCACGCAGTCAACACCACCATCATTACAGCCACGGCAGCAACAACACGATGATGACGATGATGTGTTGATGGGTGGTGTGCGTGGAAGCGCTGCCGCTGTGGATCTGCAGGACCCATTGCACGTCATGGCACGCCTGCTTGAGCTGGGCTTCGATGATGAGCTCGTCCTCCTCTCCTACGCCGGACAGCCAGCCGATGTTGTCGCCTACGTCTACGGTCAACCTCTGCCTTCCTTCGCGGCGGACGGCGCCGTGCCGATCGGCATCGACGCGACGCAGCGGCGGGTATCGAAGCGCGAGTTGCTGCTGAGTTACCGACACGTGTTTCACCTGCTGAACGAGGCGGCACCAGTGGACGGTGCACGAGGACCGTAGTCAGATGGACGGTGAAACAGGCAAGGCGAAGTAAAAAGGAGGGGCGTTGAGCGAATGGGATGAAAAAAGGAAGTCGCCGGCTGGCGCAGCATGAAAGTGCAGCGCAGTGAGACAAGTGTAGGACTTCTGCACTGCCTTTATCAACGGGTATTTTTTTTCTCCTCACAGATGCCGTTGGCGTTGTTGTTCTTTTTCTTTAATATTTGTCAACGGCGTACTTTGAGGAGTAGCGCTCAGCACGTACCGGCACGCTGGAGAAGGTGGAAAAAAAAGAAGTAGAACCATTTTATGGTAGATCAAGCACACCTACGTGTATGTGTATAAGTGTGGGAAGCAGGGTGAGGCTGCATTAGCGCCATATTCTTTCCTTTAACAATTCTGAGCATTGGGCCCGACTCGATACGATGTGCACGACCAGTACAAAGGAAAACAATAATCACATTGCCTGATTTACATTACCCCACACCTCATCTCCTCCTCGTCTCTGTTCTCTTTCTTCCTGCACTGTATCTCTCCTTTTTTTTCCTTTCCCGCTCCTGTGACTACTACAACTGAACACTCATCCACATTATTATTTTTTCCCTCCACCTTGCTTCCTGCGCAGCGCACCTCGCCTTCCAAGCTAACCTAACACTCTCTCACTAACTCCAGTCTCTCTCTACAGCTCTTTCCTTTTTGAGAAGCATTTCGCCCCGCGTGTGTGCTCCTCCTTCCTTTTACTTTTTTTTCTTCGTTCCGTCTTTCTCTCTCTGCACTATTGCCTAGCTGATTGACGTAGTATACTTCTAGTCTTTCTCTCTCTCTCTCTCAGTAGTCATACCCTCGTTCACAAACACAACTCCCACTTCTTCTTCTTCTTTCTCTTTCGCTCGCGCCCGTCCTCTTCTCGTTTCCCCCTCCATCTCGATGAGTAACCATGACGTCTCTCTGAGCAACGCCAGTCACTACAACCACGCGAATTATACCGAGCTGGTGCCCCTGCCGACGATTGCCCAAACCCCCACGCACCACTTTGCCCATGACGAGAACCATGTCACCATCACAGAGAACGGTGTCACGATGACGACGACCGTCTCAGCTGCTGCCATGATGACCGCCACGGCTCCGCTGCCGGTGTCGCCGGTGCACGCCTTCGATGAAGCGGCCCAGCGGCGTCTGCTGGCGCGCAAGACGGCGCTGCTCGAGCAGTACCGCATGTACCCGCAGTCGGCTGACCGTCTCGCCCAGCAGCGTCGCCACCACGAGGCCAGCCACCTGCGCGACGCCGACGACAGCGATGGCGCTGCGCTGTCTCCCTCCCTCCTCTCTCCTACGGACTGCAACAAGACAAGCGCTGCCTATGCGCAGACGGTGGCGATGGCGACGAACGAGAAGGGAGGGGCGGACCGCCACACGCCTGTCGCGGCCAGTCAGGACCTTGTCGATCTCTTCTTCCTCGAGGGCAGCGACGCCGTGAACGGGATGAGCTTCTCTGCCTACCCAATTTACGGCGAGCGCACCGCAGCGGAGCGCCGTGCTGCCGTTCGCGCCGTCTTCGAGAAGTACGGTGTCGACATGCAGCTGCCCGCCTCGCCGGCCGTCCTCGCCGCCGCGCCAGCGCACCGTCAGCGCCGCCTCCGCACCGTCCTGCCACGCGACAGCGTGGAGACGCGCGAGCAGTACTGGCGCCGTCTCTCCAACGTGTACATCCAGAAGGGCGTGAAGGCGGCGATGGCGGCCGCGGCGAACCCGACCGGGTCGAACAAGCCCGCCTTTGAAGCCGAGGACCCCTTTTACATGATCGATCTCGGCCGCGTGGTGGAGCAGATGGCGCGGTGGCGGCACGAGCTACCGATGGTGCGCCCACACTTTGCTGTGAAGTGCAACCCGAACCTCGCTATTATGGAGGTGCTGGGTGCCCTCGGCGCGGGCTTCGACTGCGCCTCCAAGGACGAGATCCACCTTGTGCTGGACAACCACCTCGTGGACTCCCCGGACGACATCGTCTTCGCGAACCCGTGCAAGCAGCTTGGTGATCTGCGCGAGGCCCGCGCCTGCGGCGTCACCTACGTCACCGTCGACAACGTTCCCGAGATGGAGAAGATCGGCCGCATGCTGCCCTCCGCCCGCGCCATCATCCGCATCAAGACGAACGATGCGGCGGCCAAGTGTGCCTTCTCCACCAAGTTCGGCGCAGGCATGGACGACGTGGAGAGCCTGCTGCAGGCTGCGCGTCAGCACAACGTTGAGGTGTACGGTGTCAGCTTCCACGTTGGCAGCGGCAACGGCGACCAGTCTGCCTACGTGTCGGCGCTGCGGGACTCCTACCGTGTCTTTCAGCTCGCTGCGGGGTACGGCTTCAACTGCACGGTGCTCGACATCGGTGGCGGCTACCCGGGCACGGAACCGATTCCCGGCAGCGGCGAGACATCCTTCGAGACGATCGCGCGTGCGATGCGTCCCGTCCTGGAGGAGTTGTTCGGTGGCGGCGACGTGACGATCATCAGCGAGCCTGGTCGCTACTTCACCGCCGCGACCCACGCACTCGCCATGAACGTCTTCGCCACCCGCACGCTGCGCCTCTCCGACGTGGAGAAGGAGAACTGCCAGGCGTTTCAGAACGTCGTGAACATGGACGAGCCCGAGGAGTACCAGTATTACGTGAACGATGGTCTCTACCACAGCTTCAACTGCATCGTCTTCGATCACGCGCACCCGACGCTGCTGCTGCTGAACGACGGCGACGGCGCGGACGACACGGCGGAGGGGGTGGCGAGTGCCGCCGTGGACGACGTCGACAGCGAGGAGGAGGGTGAGCCGACGGTGGACGGAGCGCCCACGAACGACTCTCTCTTTGTTTCTGCGTGGGATCGCCGTCGCAACCTCACGCGCCGCCCGCTGCGCATCACCACCATTTTTGGCCCCACCTGCGACTCCATGGACTGCATCTTGAAGAAGCAGCCCTTCCCCGAGATGAAGCTGGGGGACTGGCTGCTGGCGCCGGACATGGGAAGCTACACAACCGCCGCCGGGTGCCCGTTCAACGGCTTCGCGACGCGCCGCCGTGAGTGGGTTTCCTCCGTGGCGTTGTAAGATAAGGAGGATGCATGAGATTGGAATTATTTTGTGGGAGAGGAAGCTGATACGCGCACTTCTTCTCCCTATCTCTCTCGCTCCTCTGTGCGATCTAGTGTCTTCCTCTTTTCTTATCCTTGCAGCCATCCCTTGCTCACAAAATTCAGAGAGGAGCTGAGAGAGCAAAGACAGAAAAAGGGTTACTTAGACCCATGTACACGCGCGCTGCCTCAGTACCACGAACAGGTACCTTCATCTTTCTTTACTTATAGTTTTTTTATTTATTTAGCTGTTCGCTTTCTTTCCGCTGGCTGTTGTGCGCGACTACACCACTCTATAAATGCACTGTTTTTTTTTTTTTCCTTTTGCTCTCTCCCCTGATGATGCTGAACTTCGGGCTTCTGCCTTGAAGGGGGCGAGAAGCAAAGAGTCTCGCTAATGTGGTGAAAATGGCGGTGGAAGGGGTACAACAGAAGAGCGGGTGATGGCGAGGCAGTGGACTACGCACGCGTGATCGACGCGCAGAGGTGACTCGAATCGCCATCGTTGTTTGTTGCCCGTCTTCTCCTTTGTGTGGTGTGTCTCCTTTTTTCTCTCTTTCTACTTTTGTTTTGCCTTCGTCAGCGACGTTTGGCTGGCAAAAAAACACGTACACACACACACTCACACGGACGCGTGCAAATTTACCGTGGTGTTGTCGACGACGGAGAGAAAAAGGGAGCGTGCGCGTCACTTGTTGAGGCGGAACCTTGTATGGTGTAGTAACGCGCCTCTGATTTGTTCACCCCCGCCATCAACATCCCCTCCTTTTATTTTTTCTCACCACCAACTTTTCTCACGGTGTGGCACTCTTGTTATAACTTTTTTTTTTCGATGGTCACCGCGGCGTTGTACATGGACATGCAGTTACGTATCTGTAAAAAACACACGCGTGCACAACGCGCAGAGTTGCACATGTTTCTTTCTTCCTTTTTCTTTTTTTCTCCAATGTGTTTCTCTCCTGTGTGTGCGCGCGTGTGAATGTGCATGTGCATCTCCGCCTGACCCATCATTGTATTCTCTTGTATAATAAAAAAAAAAGGAAATGTGCATCATGTAGTGTAGATCGGAGCATCAGCAGCAACAGCGAAAGGGCGATTACAGAGAGAAATTGCGAGTTTAAAGATCACAACAGGAATTGAAGACGAAGGAGAGGGGCAAGAGGGGCGATGGTGGGACGGAGAGACGACTTCTCTTCACTCCCTCCTTCTCTCTCTCTCTGCCTCCCCGACTTCTCTTATTTCTTCTCTGTTGCGCATCTTCGCGCGTGAGAGTGAGAGTACCACAGAAATCCAAGAAAAGGAAAGAAAGCGGATGCATCATCGCCTTCACTTTTTTTGTTTTTCTCTTCTGTGTTATACAATCAACCATGCATGCATGCTGAGGGGGAAATGGGGGAGGAAGATGACAAGGATGAGAGGGGAAGCGAGGCCTGGTGTTCCTGTGCGGTTCTGTCTGTATTAGTTTGGGTACCCGAACTTCAAAAGCACGCAAAGGAAGAGAGGGATGTTGAAAGCCTCGAGTGCACCATCAGACTTTTCCGCACAGATGAAAACATCATTTTTCTCCCTCTCTCATTCTTTCATTGCAAGAAACAGCTTTTTTGTGTGTGTGTTCACCCCTAAAGCCTCTCATGCGGTAATGTTGAGTTGTTGTTAGTTTTTTTTTTTCCTACGCTTCGGAAGCAGACCAGTCCTGCTCAATAATGCTCTACGGCTATACCTGAATACACGTTTGTCAAGTTGATATGGTGCAACACACACCCCGCACGTAAAAAAAAAAGTCGTCGTTCTCTGTTCCTCACTTTTTTTTTTAAGCATCTCTCTCAACAGGGGATGGGATACAATTGAGACGACGTGCAGTACTCGCACGTGTGCGCACCTTTTTTTCTCTCCTCGCTTTCATTTCTAATCAAATTCCTTGACTGTTTTTTATTTTTGCTTTCTGTTGCGCCAAATATTTCTTCCTTTTTCCGTGCTTTCTTCTCCCCTTTTCATCTTTATCTCTGTATAAACTAATTTGATTTCTCTCTCTCTCTCTCATTTTTTTCTCCTTTAGGATTTCTGTCATCGGGTGTTGAAGCTTCTGTACGTGTGCCTTTTCTTTTTTCCCTGTATTACGTGTCTGTCTTTTTTTTTTCACCGTCTTGCTCTTATCATTACTACTCTCTCTATTTCTTTCTCTCTCCACAGTAAGCGAGGTGCATTCGCGCCTCGTGCAGCTGCTAGGAGGAAGAGCGGTGGACAGTACGTACATAGCAGACTCGCACACAAACAGGCGCACAATACAGAGTTTTACACCGAAAAAGACAAAAAGAAAGTTAAGAACGAAGAAACAAATTAACAAAAAAAAAAGATATGGAGAGTGCCAAAAAGAAAAGGATAAGAAAAACTATTCATGGCGCTGAAAAAATAGGTGCATTTGAAAGTCTGTGTGTGTGTGGATTTACTAGTTTGTGCGTGCACTTGAGGGAAGCAGATCAACTTAACGACGAAACGTGTGTCCCCTCTTTTTCTCTCTCGCGCTCCCTCACGTCGTCGAAGTGTTGTTCTGCCTTCTTAGCAGTTGTTGGTGTTTTTGTTGTTGTTGCCGCTTGCCCAACAGCTATTTTTTTTTTTCTGGATCAGGAGGACTCGAAGAAAGACCAAAGTTCGAGAAACGGGAAGAAGTGACGATTGGGCATGTTTAGGAGACGCACACAAGGTGGAGGGGAGAGAATCAGCGACGTCCAGGCCAACGCATGGAGCAGCAGCAGTAGGAAGACGAAGAAAGGAAAAAAAGAAATTTTATCGCCACTACGACAGCAGCAAAGGAAAGTGCAGCATTAAGAGAGACGTACGACTTTGGTCTTTGAAACTCAACTGCGATAAGAGGTTCATGATAGTTTGTGCTGTGGCGTTTTACAATCAAATTACTAACCTTAACGCGTGGTACCTCCTTTTTTTTTCTCTTGGTGTATTGGTGTTGCTGCTCCTGTGGAATCGCCGGGTCTCTTCTCATCCTTCCGCCTTCTCTGCTCTTCTACTTATTTTCCTTTTCTCGTCTCAACATGGCGGACGCGTTAGTTTCGTTGTGGGTAACTCTTGATGTTGACTTCGTCAGGGACTTCCCTTTCTCTCTCTTTCTTTATCTCTGTGTCCTCTCCTCGATTCTCTTGCACGCTGTCATTCTGATTCACGTTGCGACTGCTTCCCCTCTTATTGCTCTTGCACTCATAAAACTCCCCCCTCTTTTATGTTTTTTTTCATTTCTCTTTTTCTTTTTAGATGAATGTGCTGACATCCCCTTCTCTCTTCCTTATTGTCTGATTGCGCAGCCTCCGAAGACTTTCCCACGGTGACTCCCCGCCTGTTTCTTGACTACCCACCTCACTCCTTTCTCATGACGGCGGAGTCGATCTCTCTCTTCGTACTCTATTTCTTGAAGCACACACACACACTTTGTCCCGACAAGAATGGCGCGATGTGCGTCGTCATCGACAAACCAAAATGTTGATTCGCCACCTCGCGCTTCTCTCTCTGCATAATATATATGTGTGTGTGTGTGTGATGTTGTGCTCTAGTGTTGGTCTCTCGGTGGGGGATGACGCTGCAGTATTCAATTACTGAAGAAGTAAAAGCTCTAATCCAGCTCCTCGATCCGTTGTCACGCCTTTCATTTTTTTTTCTTCATTTACTTGCTTCTGTTTTATTTTTTTTGGTTTGTGTTTTTGTCTTCTATTACCAGAATGGTTTGCATGTTTCTTTTCTCTTGTCCATTTCACTTCTACTTTCGGTCTACCAGCTCGCTCCTCTCTCTCTCTCTCTCTTTCTCCTTGCCGCTCTGCCTTCCTTCCTTCTTTCTTTCTGGTCCCTCCCTGTGCGACTTCACAGACGAGAGGGACGGCGCGGGGAAAAGGAAAGAGAGAGAGAGAGAGGGATAAGCGGGGCGGAGTTAAACACGAGTCGCGGTGCTTCAACGCCACGAATCGGAGTCACTCCGCGCCATTCTCTTTTCTAAATTCTCTTCCTCGCTTCTGAAAGAAAGAAGCGAACTTAAAAAAAAAATAGATGAGAGACGAAAAAAAAAAAGAAATTAACAAAAAATAGGAGCTCAAGCGAGGATGTGCGGTGGACAGAGCACGTGTGTGTATCAGTGTTTGTGTGGGAGACATCTCGTGTTGGACCCCTGCGCATCACCACTGCTAAAAAACAACAAAAAAACACCTTGCTCTGCATTCCGTCGCTGAACTTCGCGCTCTAAAAAAAGAATTCTCTTTCCCCCCCCACTGCCTTCCGAGTGTAAACCAGCGGCACTTAATTTTTCTTTTTTATTGTGTTTTCCACTACGCCTTGTTATTTTCGTTGTTGTTGATTCTTCCTCTCTCGACATCTCTCTCTGTTATACGCCTCATGAGAGGCCCCAACATGCAGAGATGAAATGACGAAAATTTTCAGAATAAAATACGCGATGAGTTATAACTGCAAAACAACATAAAATCTAAATGAGAGATTGCACCTACTTCGGCGAGATGCAGATGACTCTCCTCTTCTGTTATTTTTAAAATGTCCATCCACGCATCTGAAGTCGTCCGCAGTGCTCCCCTCTCCTCCTCTCGCACCCGCTCACGCCTTTTTATTGTTTTTTTTTCTACTTCTCTTTTTTCAGCTCTAAACAGTAACTTTTTTTCCCTATTTCTTCTTCTTTTTGTTTTCTCTTTCTTTCACGTGACTTCAGTGTATTGCTACTTTTTTTTTCTTTTCTTTTTTTCTCCGTATTTCTTTTTTTTTTTTTCCCCAGTCAACATCTTCGCCTCCGGACTCTCCCAAGAGCACACAAACCTCAACATCTTTTTTATTTTTGTTGTTCTCTCCTCTCTTTCTCTTTCCTGTGAAGGTGCGCGAGTTCAGTCGCCTATGTGCAAGCGCGTCGTCATAACGTTTTTCATCACCGTGTAGAACTTTTTTTTCTCTCTGTGCTCTCAACTTCGTTTTTTACGGTTTTATTTTAAAAAGAAGGAAGAAAGAAAGAGGAAGATCACATGAACAGATATGAACTGCATGACACACGCCAAGCAGACGCGCGATTGCCACAACAAACACCTTTATTCAGGCTTTCCTTCAGTATGCGAGGCATATCAATATATATACACACAGGCAAACACACACAGACAGAAGAATCTCTACACGTCTTCATGTCAGTGAGCCCCTGGAGCACCGCACGGCAGTGCCCTTCAGTTAAGTATGTCTGTGTACCTGTAACAAATAACAAGAGAACAAAATATGGAAAATAAAAACAATGCGGCTGAAAACTTGAACGTGTGACTGCACACACGAACCAATCAAGAGTGGATAGACTTCAAAAGAATAATAATCACAGGAGAAATGTGCGCTGAGCCTCCGTGACTATCCATCTCTTGCACGACGTGTGGACAGTACAAAGAGAGGAACAAAAAAAACTCGAAGCCTGTGCTTTTTGATGCTGCCCTTCACCGCCTTCGAACACCTGACGTGCTTGAAATATGTTGTCAAGTTGACTATCTTCTTTCTCGGTGCCTTCTCTCAACCACACCACCTTCATACCTCTCTCTCTCTCTCTCTCTCTCTCTCTTCCTTCTCATCTCTTTGCAACTCCTCCCTTTTCTCGCTGTTGTGAGCTGCTGCACTGCGCAGCTCTGATAGGAGGGCATCTCGTTTAACGCAGCGACAACACACACACACAAAAACACGCCATTTTGTTTCCTTCTTGCATATATAGACTCATAGAAAAAAATTAGAGAGAGAAGCGAAAAGGACTGTTGGGCCCCTTCGTGCGAGATCTTCTTGCTCTCCCTGTACTACTTCGTTTTCTGTTTCATTTTGTTCACTTCTAGATCAAATCTTCATCACACTTCCCTTTTCCTTCTCCTTGGGTCCATTCACACACACACACACACACACGCATCTCTTCTAGTTATCTCTCTTTTTGTTGTTTTTGTTGCGCAGCGTCCGTCTACCATGCTTCACACTTCGTCGCAGAGGAGCAACACGACCTCTCTGCAGCTCACCAGCCCCTTCATCCTTACTTCCCCATCGCCTTCACCCACACACGCAGCATTAGCGTCAGCAGCAGCAACTGCAGCCACCACAACAGCAACAACAACAACAATTGAGATGGACTCAGCAGAGGAGTCGGAGAGCCACACGGGTGGCGCCTCTCTCACATTGCCCACCGCCGTGGATCACGTCAGACACGACGAACAAGAACAAGACGGGCGAACAAGGCGGATGTCGCTCACGACGTACCAGCTCGCCTCCGCAGCGCTGCGCCGCTTACCAGCCCGACCTCCTCCAACAACGCAGCAGCAAGAAGTCGCGCAGGATAAAGTAGGCCGCATCAACCAAGGAACGGCGTCGTCTGCTGCTCCTGCTGCAACACCGTCGTTGTCGCTGCAGGCAACAAGTGTGCATCGGGATGGCCTCTCGTCACCTCTCACGTCGTCGCTGCCCACCGCGACGTCACCTGGAAGTCGCTTCCGCGTGCCGCCACCATCTGCATCCCCTTCTTCCTTATCACCTACCGCCACAGCAACTGCGCCAGCGGCCCATGCTCGCTCCTTTTCCCCCGCCTCACAGGCACGCGCCGTCAGCCACAGCGAAAGGTACGAGTACGTCGACGAGGAAGAGCAGCACGAAGTTGACGAGGAGGAGGAGGAGGAAGACGTCGCCGCACGCGTGCTTCTCTCGCTGCAACACAAGGACGATGTGATTGGGCAGCTCTCGCACGCGATGGAAGTGCTGCGCGCTGAAAACGAAGCGCTGCGACGCCGTGCCGGTGCCGCTCCTGCATCTTCTCCCCTTCCCACTGTCACTGGTGTGAAAATAATCACGAAAGAGGAGACAGGGCGTGTTAGCAACAACAACACAAACACACATACGACCCCTGAGAAACAACGAGTACGGCGTGAAGGGACGCACGGTGTTTCGTTGTTGCCTACTACCGCATCGCCCTCTCCACCGGTGACGCCTGTGAGGTGGTGGAAGCAGCCGAAAACGGATCTCGCTGCCACGGCAACAGCAACGATAAGCGCAGAGGAGCGAGGAGATGATGCTGATATTACCGGAGAGAGAAGGACTACGCGGGCGGACGTCTCGAATAATGTGCACACCTCCCCTCTTCCTTCGCGCGCTTCTTTTTCTGCGGCGCACGCAGCGGTGGAAACGGTGGCGGCGCTTCAGACAGCACTGACGCAGCGGGAGGCGGAGCTGGCGGCTGTCACCGCACAGCTGGTGCAGCTGCAGACGAGGCACAGAGAAGAATGCAGCAGCACCAGCAGCACTGCTAGCGAGGGCGGTGATGATGATGCTGGGGCGACGGCCCGTGTCATAAATAAAGGTCACAGAAGTGAAGAGGAAAGTGGCATGTCGGCGATGCAAGCTGCTCTAGATGCCGCACACGCCCACGCTGCTCGGCTCGAGTACCAGCTCGAATCCTTGCAGGAGGAGAAGCGTGAAGACCAGCGCACCCTGCGCGAACACATCGACCACCTCTCTCGTGAGCTGAAGACCAAAGACAAAGAGCTGCGTCGGCAAGAGCGGCAACACAAGCTGGAGCTGGCCGGGCTGCAGCGTGAGGTGAGCGCCTTGGCGGATCAACTAGAAGGGCAGCTGCGCACGGCAACAGCAGTGGGAACTTCTTCTGTGAGTCAGCAAGATGCCCTCCAGCGACAAGTCGTCGAGGCGCGGCAGCGAGAGACAGCGATGCGCCGTGAACACGCGGCAGCACAGCAACAGTGGCGCACCGAAGTAGAGGAGCAGAAGACGATGCTCGACGCGCTTCGAAGGCAGGTGCGTGAGACAGAGGCGCAGGTTCACACCCGCACGGAGCAGGAAGCAGCGCTCGTGCAGCGTCTTTCAGCGCAGCAGCAGCAGCTCGAAGCGCAGCTGTGCGAGTGGAAGGCGAACGCCGCGCAGGCGCAGACGTCGTTGGCGGAGCTGCGCAGCGTGCACCAGCGCACGGAGGAGGTGGTGGCGGTGCAGCGCGCCGAGGCACGGGAGCTGGCCGAGTCGCTGGCAACGACGACTCTGCAGCACGCACACGCAGAGCAGCAGGTAGTGCAGCTGGAAGGTCAGGTGCAGCTGCTACAGCAGCAAGTGAGACAACTCGCCGTCGATGCTGCAGCGCGGGAAGAGGAAATTGCAGAGCTGCGGCACACGAAGGAGACGGAGGTGAGCGAGATGCTGCAGCAGCACGACGACGAATATCGCCATCTTCTTCGGCAAGTGGAGGGCTGCATGAAAGGCAGTGAAGCGGTGGAAAATGCGCTGCTGACGGCCGAAGCACAACGACGCGAAGTTGTCTCGCAGCTCACGCAGGCACTGGCTGACAAGGATGCGGTGCATCAGCGGCTGCGCGAGACGTCGGTGCAGGCGCAGGCGCAGCTGCTGGAGCAACAGCAGCTCTTCCAGGAGGTCCAGGCGGCCCTGCAAGAGCGTTGCACACGAACGCAGCAGCAGCTGGCAGAGGAGAGCAGCGCGCTGCAGGCAGCACAGCAGGAGCTGCACGACACACAATCGGTGCTGCGGCAGCAGGAAGAAGAAGCCGCGGAGTTGGCGAAAGATAAAACACAGCTTTCCGGTCAGCTTCGCAGCGCAGAAGAGGCGGCATCGCAGCTCACTGCACGCCTGGTGGACGCAAAGGAAACGTTGAAAGACACACTGCAGTCGCAGCTGCTGACGACGCGGCAGCTCCAACGTGTAGAGCAGCAGCGGCGTACGCTGCAGGAGGCGGCACAGCGAGCGGCAGAGCGGCAGGTGAGGGAGCGTGATGCACTCCAAAAGGTTGTGTCACTGTTAAAAGGAGACGCCACGACACAGGCATCAACGCTGAGCACGCGTCACGATCGCTCTCGCCTTTCCACAACCACATCCGTGCCGGCGCGTACGCGCGGTGCTCTCTTGAACCGGACCGAGAAGAAGGTAAACGTAGCATATGGTCACAAGAATATGAACGACAACACAGCACGTATTTGCCACCTCGAGGTGAACAGCTCATCACGCGCCTCTTCTGCTTCTGCTTCTGCTTCTGCTTCCTCCTCCGCGTCGTCGTCATCGTCATCGTCGTCGATACTAGCGGCCTCCTCTACTGTGGAGTCGGTGCCTATGTCTGCCGTCGACACCATCAGCACCACTCGCACACCTCCCTCCTCGGTGTGCCACGACGCACGGGATACAGCGGGAATGCACCACAGCCGTCGCACAGCACGCGCTTCATTGCAGCGCATCCATGTCACGCAGGAGGCATCAATTGTGAAGAGCAGCGAAGGAGCAATGGAGACATCAACGCTAAGCGCACTCGCTGCCCTTCATCACGATCTACAGCACCTCCTCCACGCCCATCGTACGCAAGGAAATGAGCTGAACACGAAGCGCCTTGCCGTCCGCACCCTCGTCCAGGAGAGAAAGCTGCAGCAGCAGGCACTGGAGGCGGCACGTAAGGCGCTGATCGACCAACGCAGCGACGCGGAGAAGCATCAACAGGATCTCACGCTGGCCCTCCGTGCAGAGGCGCAGAGTGCCATTGACAAGCTCACTAGCGAGGCGGAAGGACGCCATACATCTGCAATGGAATGCCAGCGCGACGCTTTAACGCAGCAGCACACGCAGCAGCTGCAACATCTTCAGCAGCGCTGCGCCACACTCATCGGCACGCAGCTGACCTGCTTCCTCAAAGAGTTGCCGCAGACAGTACACAACGCGTTTGCCAATGTGACGGTGTTTGCTGCTGCGGTGGCGCCGACGGCGAGTGACATGGCTGCGCAGGCACACGCAACGGGTGGTGACGCACCGTGCTGCGTCCACCGCGACTCGCACGCACCTCTTCTTCGCTCCTCTCCTCCGCCCTTCGCGTATTCAGGAGCTGTGAATAGTGGCGGTCCTTTAGTTGTACTACAGCCGAAGGGCTCGTGTCATCAGCCAGATGAAGATGCCGAAGCTGCGACTGCCCACGCGGTAGAGGCGGAGTGCGATGAAATTGCGCGAGAGCTGTTGGGACTTGCAGGCGGCTGGGCGGACCTGACGACTGCTGCTGCTGCTGCTCCTCTTCCTGTCGACGACGCACCAGAAGATGTGTGGCGCAGAGCAGCGCTGGAGCTGCACGCACCAGTCGAGATGTCGCCTGATGAGTTGCAGGAGCTGCGAGGTGGGTTGGATAGCTACGTAATGCAGCTTCTCACTATCAATTCTGACGACAGAGCCTCAGCACCCACGCATCAACAGCGAGGCGTGAAGGTGAATCCTGTTGATGGAGAAGATGGAAAGGTGGAGGGAGATGAGGAGCTGTTGCTGGCGACGGGGCTGCTTCGATGGATGAAGTCGCTGCGGTGTCCTGACGGCGTCGCGTCAAGCCACACACTTCAAGAGGTGGAAGACAGCTCTGCTGCGGGTGTTGCTGCTGCGGGAAGCGCAGAGTCGAATTTACTCGCGACTTGGATGGCGGCGTGTGTGGCGCACGTCTGTGAAGCCACCCTGCGCTCTGCCGTGGTCCGTGTGTTCGATTGATATCCTGCTTTTTTTCTTAATTTTTTTCTAGACGTCTTCGCACCGACTTTATTTTTCTCTCTTCATCTCCCCTCGACACAAAGCCTTTCTTTTCGCCAAAAAAAAAGTTAAAAAAGAGAATACAGCGACTGTTGCGCATGGTGCTCACTATTCTCTTGAAGCCTCGGATATGAAAAAAAAAAAATACACGCCGCTGTGACGCATAGCAGAAGTACGACAGTTGCCGATTCTGCCTGAATGACGCTTAAGGTCCTCTCCGCGACTCGGTTCTCCACATTCACGCTCTCTCTCTCTCTCTCCTTGTCCTTATCTAATCTTGTTGACGCTGATCGCCACGATAAGATTTTTTTTTCCGTATTCACACACAAACACATAGAGAGAGAGGTAGCGTACACGTGCTCAATCAGAGCAACACGATGCAGTCCTCTTTCACACCGCACGCCTCACAGCCCACCGCTACGGCTCCGCACGCCAACACCCAGCCCAACAAGCACAACGAAGATGTCCAACAGCAACCGCTTCATCCTTATCACGATGCCGATATCGCCGCCACCCTCTCCCTCATGCCCTTCTCTGAGTACTGCAAGCTGCGCGACGTCTGGGCCGCGAAGCCACTCGTGCGGGGACGCTACGAGGGCCTCTGCGGCGGCGACCCGACGCAGCGAGAGCGTCGCGAAGACTTCGAGAACATTTCCCTCCGCACCTCGTCGTCCTCTTCACCAGCGTCGTCGTACGCGCCTGCGATTGCGGCGCAGGTGGAGCCCTACAGCCGCTCTGCCGCCGGTAAAATCATCGACCCACACTTTCAGCGCACGCCACTCGCGCTCGAGAAGACGATGCACTTCTTGGTGGAGCACTACCTGCGCTGCCCGCACACGCCGCTCGTGTACTCAGAACCCTTCCGTATCTGGGGCTACCTGTGGGATCGCCTGCGCGGGATTCGCACCACCTGGGCACCGCAGCTGCCCCCGAGCAACGTGAGCCTGAAGGGCTACGTGGACAGCGAGAGCGGGAGACAGCTGTCGACGAGTGGCCTGCATCGCGAGAGTGTACGCCGCGTGCGGTGGCTCGAGTTCACCGCCGCTGCCCTCGCCGTCGGCGGCGCCTACCTGTGTCTCACTCCGAAAGGTTGTCAGCGCTTCATGCAGGACAAGAAACAATTCCTTGAGTCGATGTCGCAGTGCTTTACCGACCTCACGGTGTTCTACCGCGCCGAGCAGCGTCAGCGCAACGCGGAGTTCTTCTCGGTGCTGCTGCTGCTCTACGGGCTGAATCAAGAGATGAAGGTTGAGGACCGGGCCACCTTCTGTCGATTCCACAAGGTCCACGTCAACGGGGAGGAGCGCCTGTGCCCGGAATCACCGGCGGAGAGCGTGAACCTCGCGCAGGTAAATCGAGAGCTGGAGCGGCAGCCGTACATGCTGAACACACAGCCGGTACGCGCTGCGCTGGAGCTCATCTATTGCTGGTCAACGCGACGCTGGTTCGACTTCTTTGCGCTGTGCAAGTCGCTGAAGCTGACGCCGCTGCAGCGCGCGGTGGGCTTCCAGTCCTTCACCTACGCGCGTTACCGCGCTGTGCTGGATCTTGTCTTGCCGAACCTCTACGTCTATCCCAACCTGCGTGTGCGCAGCGCTGTTGTGGTGGACGAGCTGGCATCGCAGCTGATGATGGAGCCTGCGCACTGTTTGCTGTTCTTGAAGGCGATGGGGCTGGCAGACCAGCTCGAGCTGAAGCTACCCGCGCCAGTAGCAGAGGGAAACGTCGCGCCAGCGTCTGCACCACAGCAGCAGCAGACTGCTGTCTGGCATCTGAACCTGTGCCACAGGAACTCAGAGCCGCTGGTGACAGCGGAAGAGTTGGAAGATCGCTGCCGCAGCAAGCACGCCCTCTTCTTCCCCACCTATCCAGAGTTCTTCGGCTTTCGTGTGTGGCACGACGCGTACGCCCGCTTCCCAAACGCGCCAGGGCTTGCGAGAGCCGGTGCCGCCGCTGCGAGCGCGAGTCACGCGCAGAAGAACGACGGAGCAGCAGCAGCAGCAGGCGTGACAGCTGGTCGCAGCGATGCATCTCCCGCTGGACGTGGTGCCACCCGCATGCGTTCTCGCCCCTCGTCCGAGAGTCCACGGAGTGGGAATGACCAGTACGGCGCTGAGGGAGAAGGCGAGGAGGACTACGCCGACGAAGACGACGAGCGAAGCAGAAGTGCGAGCGGCGCGTACGACAACAACAGCGACGACGACAGCTACTACAAGTATGAAGAGGAAGATGAAGAAGGAGAGGAGAGAAGCACGAACGGCACTCCCCCTCCTTCTGCGGCCACGCACACCGCACCGCCTTCTCCCTTCTCAACAACAGCGCCACCAGCAACAGCTGCTGCAGCAACGCCAGAGGCAGAACTCCTTCGTTGTTCTGGCTGCCCGGTCAATTTGATGGAGGTGTTAGAGGTGTACTGCCCACCCTACAACGCTGATGTGCGCGAGTTGAAGCTGGTCGATGCGAGCCCAGCTCTCTTTGCACAGCTGCAGAGTCACCGCAGTGCGATGCTGCGCCGCTGTCGACGCGTACGTCGTCAATCACGCAACTGGCAAGACGCACGCGCGGGGGCAGCACCAGATGACAATGCGACAGCAATGAATGAACGAGAAGAGGCGTGGGTGGAGGCGAAGGAGGCGGAGTCTGCGTCGACGTGCAGCAGCGTCGTGAATAGTGAGTTTGAGAGCGAAGGAGAAGAGGAGGGCAACGTGGATGACGAGGCCTACGAGCGTGCGCAGGCGGTGCTGCGGCAACTGCAGGGCCGCAGCGCTGATCACCACAGCACGAGCAGCGTCGTCGGCAGTAGTGATGCCTATGTGGAAGCCGCTCGTGCGCCATCAGCCACGGATGATGCAAGTGGTGTCGATGCGAGTGTGTTGGCGGTGATCGCAGCCGCAGACAAACTTGTCGGCGCGGTGAGTTCCAACACCCTTTACGCGGCCGCTGCAGCAGACAAGGCAGCGCAGCAGCACCAGGAAGCAGAAGGTAAAGCAGCAGAAGCTGCAGCAGCATCCACCTCCTCCGCACCGCCGCCGCCGCCCCTGCCACACATTCCTCGTCTCTCTCTCCCACTGACCGGCGTCTGCACGGTGGAGCCGCTGCCCGACTCCTACGGAAATGCAGAAGGCGGAGGGGCCGACACTGACAGCGCCAATAACAGCAGCAGCAACAACAACGAAGACCGCTGCAACGCGCAGAACTCACACGTCACGGTGGAGTCACCCGCCTCCGTCACCATCAGCGGCGGCGGCGGCAACAACGCGCGCGGCTTTCGTGCGAGTGGCAGCGAAGTTCGAGAAGACTCAGCGGAAACAGTTGAGCCTCAGCCACCCGCCACAACCTCCTCCTCTTCTTCTTCTCTCTTCCCTGGTAGGCCGGGGCAGCCGTCGTTTGTCTTCGGGGCTGCAAAGGCTGCTGTACCACCTGTCCGCTTCAACACAACGATGCCCACCGCACCCACCGGTGTGTCTGCGTCTGCATCAGTAGCATCAGCAGCAGCAGCAGCAGCAGCAGTGGGTGCGGACGCGTCCACTACACCCACCACTGCGAGTCGCGGTGCCGCACGGCACGACGACAGCGACAGCAACAGCCGGAGCACCAGCAGCGCACCGATGCTGGAGTACAGCCACCTGAAGCGTCGCTCTCGTGTCCACGCGAACCACGACGGCGGCAGCAACAACAGCAACAGCAGCAGCGACGTGGAGGAGTGCGACGTGCAGAGCGGCAACACGAGTGACGGAGGCACGTCGCAGTCAATGAGCAGCACGCATACGAACCATGAGGTCGACCTACCCCCTCATGCTGCTGCTACTGCACCTCAGCGTGCGGCATCGCCCGCACCTGCATCACCACCACCGTCAGCAGAGATTGTCTCGCAGAGTTTCACGCCGCGCGACGCAATGCCCACCCGTCGACGACGCCGCCGCAGTGGTAGCGATGAAAGTCGCGACGCAGCCGGCAGTAGCAGTAGCAGCAGTGAAGCTGGAGTTGCAGAAGATGAACGCGAGCGTTTGCTGAAGCGACAAAAAGTCGATGTCGCTGCTGACGCGCACCGCTACGCGCCGCTGAGTCTGTACCTGGCACCGAGCGAGGTGAATGTGTTCGCTGATGTGTGCGTCCCACTGGTGGAGGAATATTTGGAGCTGTGGACGCAGCTCACCGAAGGGGACCAGGCAGCGCTGCTGACCGCAGCAGATTGTGTGTTGCGTGCGCGGGCGTCGAGCAGCGTGACTGCGGCTCGCGTGCAGAAATTAGCGCGCACGCTGGCGCGACGCGCGAGGGAGCTGCTCACCACCACCGTGCTGCGTGGTTCGATGAGTGAGTACGGCCTGCTCCTGTGGGACACCGCAGCCCACGCTTCAACAACTTCGGCAGACTCTCTGGACTCCTCTTCCCTGCTACTCGGAGAGCTGTGGACGACGTCCACTGTCTCGTCTGACACGTCATTATTAATGTCGCAGTGTCGACGCAGTGCGCTGCATGCAGACTCGGCGGAGGTCTGGGCAGCACGCTTCAACCGTGGCTGCTCTGCCGCGCGCATCGCCCGCTATGAAGTTGAAACGATGATGGCGGTGGAATCCGGCACTGTTCCTGTTCTGCTACCCGCGCAAGCGTCACGACGCACACACGCGTCTACTGCTGCTCCCTCGGCGCTGTCTGCGTCTCGGCAAATGTCCGCTGCACAGCCGCACGCGCTCGGAAGTGTGAGGGGTCGCCGCGCGTTGTCTGTCGCCCTCGCAGCCGCGCTGAACACAACCATTGGCAACGGAGGACTCGTTGGCACGCAGAGTAGCTCGCATGGTGGGGTGCACGCCGATGCCGTGGCAAAAGCGATCGCAACAACGATGGATGCCGCCACGGATGCTGCCGCTGCCGCTGCTGCTGCAACAACTGCATTCGCGGGTGATGACAGCAACGACAGTGGCAGCGGTGGGGATGACCCGAGCGTCGTCTTTGACGCGTCGATTGGGCAGTACGTGACGTGGACACCTTCACGCGCTGCCGCGAGTGCGCCGCCACCGTCCGAGGCTGCCGTGTTGCAGCTCACGAGTACCTTTGTGCTGATCAGCAGCGAGTGGCACGCACACGCTTCCTCTTGTGTCGATAGCGAGGGAGATACGCTGCAGCAGCAGCAGTACGCGCTGGAGACGTTGTTTTACAAGGCAAAGGAGCGCTGGCTTGCACAGCTGCTGCTGCCCTCGCCCGTTCTGCTCGACGCAGCAGAAGAAGAACGCAGCAACGGGGACGACGCCGCACTCCCCTACGCGAGTCAGTACAACAGTCGAATGCTCTGCTTGAAACAGCCGACCAGTGCAGACGCAACGGGCGGACCGGTGTTGCGCCTCTACCAACGCGATAACCTCACCCACATCCCAGTGAATGCGAGCACCTCTTCTGTGTCTTATAAAACGCACGGGGGAACGAGGAGCCGTGTGCAGTGCAGCGTGCCGTTGGCGACGCGCGTTGGGTTGTACGCCTGCGATGCGCGTACGCTGCTGCGTCTGCGTGTGCGTCGCGATGGCGGCGTCCGTCTCGACGCGGAGGGCAACGAGGATTGTACGGCGCTGCCGCACACCATGACGACAACGCCCGCCATGGCACACGCGCACTACACCGCCGTCGTTGCTGTCGACGTCGCAGACGCCGCCGCGATTATTGCCACGCGACGTACGCTCATCTCGATTGTAGAGAGTCACGTTACAGATGTCAGTGGAGAAGGAGGCACAGTGACAATGAACAGCGTGGCGGGGGTACTGCTCTGTCTGCTGTCATCTCCTGGTTCCGATGACGGCGATGATGACGATGATGGTGTGTCGACGCCGACGCAGACAGCAGCAGAGCTGGAGGAGTTCTTCTGGCAGCGGTGGGAGCGTCAACATGGCGCGGTCGAGCAGTCCACCTCGTCTGCACCAGCGGTGGTCGCGGTGCACCTGCCCTACGGCGACGCAGCGGCGGCGAGTGCGGCGGTGGCGCGTGGGATGCGGACGGTGATGGCCACCTACGCGCAGCAGGCGGCGGCGGTGTTGGCTGAGGCGTAAACCACACGCACGCCTTTGCATCTTTTGTTCCTCTTTGGGTTTTTTTATTTTTGTATGGGTGTGCTATAAAAGCATTATGGTTGATTCTGGTTTGGAATAATGCGTGCTTCTTGCTTGAATTTTGCTACTCTTGAATGTTCAGCTTGTCAAGCTAGCCGCTACGCGCAGGTAATGCATCGAGAAGTTCTCGCTTGTAGCATTGAACAGAGGCAGACAATTCCGTTGCTATCTGTTTGAGGGCAGGCGAAGGAAGCTGCGGTGGGAGAGCCCTCTCTTCGCCGTCTATCCATCTCACTGCTGGTGCGTTTAGTGGTAGCAAATGATGAACAAGTGGTTTTTTTTTTCTGTTTTCAAAGGCATTATGAGATGTTCTTTATGCGCACTCTTCGTCTTGTATCTGGTGGATGTGCCCTCGTGACCTCCTCTTTCTCCTTTCTCTCTTACTCGCTGCATTGCGTCATGTGCTTTGAACACGGGCATCAGTACTGTCTTGCAGCTTCCTTTTTTTTTTTCTTAGCGCTGCTTGTATCTCATTGTTTAGTGTCTATTTCACGATTCACCACACAAACAAACAAACACGCACACACACACACGCAATGGTGTACCTACGTGCCGTCACACCCGCTCTCTGCGAGGTCATGGACGCCTCCGTCGCTGCCTCGCCCCCAAACACCACCAACAGCAGCTTAACAGCAGACATTCGTGACTTCATCGAGCAGCGTCTGCGCAGCCTCGTCCACACGCAGACGCCCTCGCAGCTCGACAACGCCGTGTGGGTGTATCTTGTGGCGCAGGAGCAGCTCTTGCTCCGGCACGAAGCCGGCGACGTGAACAAGGATCGAACACGCACTGCCTTGCCCCCGTCGCTGCAGCTGCCTGAAGCAATAGGTGGTGTGCAGGAGGCTGTGATGTGGTATTGCGGGGAGCTCACGACAACCGAGAATGCCTCCAGCGGAGCAGCGACAGCAGCGACAGCACAAAACGAGTCATCTTCATCTCCGTCTGCCCGGCCTTCTATGTTTCGTCGCAACGCACCCCTGCGACAGCGCGACGACTCGCACAACACCGGCGCACGGCTGGACGAACTTCTGCGTCATCGGCACCAACCAGCAGCCGCGGCAACAACAACAACAAGCACTCTGAAGCCAGATAGCGCAGCTGCTGGCGCGGAGACGAGGAGTTCCGTTCAGCCGTCCGCCACCAAGACCGGTCCCCTCGCCACACTCCGTCTCGCGCTCGAAGCGCTCGCCCATCCCAAACGCGCTGCGGCGCTGCGCCAGCCTCGCTCTCTCGCTCTCATCGTGCGCAGCCTTGTCTCGCTGTGGAGTGTGGTGTACCTCTGCAAGCAGCTCCGGCTGCATCAACTGCGCAAGGAGCAGGTGCTGAAGGGCGGTGAGATGGCTGGCACGGCCGCGACAGCAGCAGCAGCGGCAGCATCGTCAGCGATCGCGGTGTGCTTCAACGATTTTGACCTCCTGCTACCATGGGATCTTGTGGCTGCCGTGTATCCGGGAGAAACGATGGCTGCCGTGGCCGCACGCTGTCGCGAAAGCCGCCGTCAGCACAATGATGCGTGCGTCTTCGTAGATAACAGCAAGAAGAGTGACGTCGCACCCGTCTCTCTGGTAATTAATCCTGCGGAGACGGTGTTGGATGATAACCCGGATCGCCTGCGCAAGAACGCTCGCGTCGACGCGATCGACGAGGCGGCGAACAAGTACTACTACACGCTGCTGGCCACGCGAGCGCATGGGCAGGCAGAGGCGGCACTGCGCAACACGTCAGGCGGTGCCGCGCCGTCGACGTCGGGAGCCGCGGCGGCGGCATCGGCAGCTGCGCATCAGGAAGCAGTGCGCAGCTCCTTAGCGACGGTGGATCTCGGGGACTACGGTGTGCTGGACCCGTCGCGCATGCGTGCACCCGTACCTCTCTCCTCTCCATCCGGTGGTGGTGGGCTCCGCGGCAGCAACAGCAATGGTGCAAGCGCAGAACGCAACGCCAAGTCGTACGCGCTCTTCCTCCGCGACGCGTCCATTGGCTTCGATATCCAGATCATGGCGCTCACCGGCGCGGGTGTGGGTTACTACATCGGCTACCTGCGCAGCCTCTCCACGGAGTGGTGCACGCTTTACGCGGTGATTGGTCTGGCGACGATGATGCTGGTGGATGCCGTGTTAATTATGATTCGCATGGGGCGGCAGGACGCGGCGGCGCTGCGATCGCGGAAGCGCATTCGCCGGCAGCGAGAGAAGTTGGAGAGAGAGGGGGAGCGGCTGGTGCAGGCGATGCAGCAGGCTGCTGCGAGTGCGGAAGGACCGACAGACAAGGTAAGGCCAGCAGGAGAAGGCGATGGCGCTGCTGATACGGATGCCTTTACCAAGAAGCGCCAGTGAGCTGAGGAACATGCGCGCAGACTGCTCTACTCTTGTCCTTTTCGCGGAAGGTGTGTGATGGAGAGAGATTCGGCTCATGTGGGAAAGCTTCTCTTAATGTTGCCCGGACGTGGATGGTGCTGTGCGTTGAGAACTCCTCCCTTTTTTTTTTCTATCTTCACGCACCGTAGTCTAAGTGCTTAAGTATTGCGGTTGGGTGTGGTGTTTCGTATTGGAGCGACCTGTAAAAGTTTCTGCGAAGACGCACAGAAAAAGCAGAAGCGTAAAGAATGCAGAGTGCATGCTGCGGCTCTACATTCAATGAGATCCATCTCAACGAATCGACTTGTGTTTGCCGCATGCTCGACTACTCTGCGGCGATGGCGCTTCGACGCATTTGCGCCGTCTTCTCCCACAGGTATTTTCTTTTTTTCTTATTTTCACCACTTCTTTCCTCACACAATCATTGCTTCTCTCCCTTGAAAAAAAAAAATGAAACACACTGAACCGACACACAGCCCAAATAGAGAAGCACTCACCGCTCTCCGACTGCCCGCTGTCGCGCTTCCCACGCTCTTCGCGTTGCCATCTGTTGTTCGTCACCATTGTCTTTCATATTCTCGTTTATTCTTCTCTTTTTTGGTGTCTTTGTGTGTTTGTGTTCTATTTTTCCCAACCAGCGACACCATCGTGACCTTTACCTCTTCTGCAAAGCAATTTTAACATTTTCTCTCTGTGTATCGGTCGGTGCTATCGCAACGTTTTTTTCACTTTCTCTTTCTCTTCCTCCTGCTGCTTCTCTGTTCTTTACATACTGCTTCTCTCCTACATACGTGTTGTCTTCTTCTTCAGCCTTTTTTCCTTTTTTTTTTCACTATCCTGCTAGCGACTCTACGGTCTTGGCCGCCCACACACACGCGCACGCGCACGTACACGTGCAACGCCATTGTACCCCTCTCCTACTCTGGAATATAGACTTTATTGGAAAAGAACTTCTTTCATTCCCTTCAATCTGTGTTGTTACTGCTGTTGTCGTTGTTGCTGCTTCCCTGTTTGGCTTTCTTACTTGCTGACTGTATTATTTGCTGTACACTATTTTAGACAGAGAGAGTATTTTTTTTCTTTTTTAATATTGCTTGGCTCTTTGCCCTCGTCCCTCTCTCTCTCTCTCTCTCTCTATTTGAACCCTTTTTGTATTATTACAACGACTTAGCCATGCACTCCTCCATTGATTTCAATCCTTCGCCGCCGCAGCTGCAGAGCGGGTGCATCGCCGTCCCCGACCTCGATCTCGTAAACGTGCTTCTCATATTGGACCTCTCTGCCAGCAGCAATCGTGACGACACGAACAGCAGTGAGGCCACGTCAACCTCCGCTGTGGCGCGTGCATGGCAACAGCTCAAGGCTCTTGGCTTTCCTTCGTTGCTGATGGTACCTGCCGTCTGCGTCGCCAGCTTCATCGAAACCGCACACCCTAACACTAACACACAAGATGAGTGTCTCTACGACGCTTGTAAGTTGCAGCGGTGGTGCGCCGCGCAGCGTCAAACAAGCACTGACTCGCCTTTTTTTTCCACGCTGCTTCTCGCGACGGACGTCAAAGAAGTATGTGGCGAAAGCGGAAAAAAAGTACGGCGCCTGTTCGCATTTGCGCCGCCGAGTGCGTCTGCGCTGTCAACTCTGCTGCATCTCCTGCCACGACGCTCGCTGGCGCGTGTTTCCGGCGGTGACGCCGCCAGTCAGAATTTAAAAGAAAGCCTGAAGGCGCCAGCGATAGTCTTGTGCGCGTGTCGGGATGTGTGGCCGATCCCGCCGATGCAAGTCGGTGTGCGGCATGCGGAGAAGAGCGGGGAGGAAGCGGACGGAGAAGCGGACGATGATGCCGACGGCGCTGCTACTGCATCTGGTCCAACCACGGCATTGATGGAAGATCAGGAAAAGGCCGCGCTGTGCGTAGCAGCAGCAACAGAATCATCAGCAGCATCAGCAGCAGCAGCAGCAGCCTCGGGACAGCAGCACTCGCCCTCCGCTCTTCTCATTCACCTCAGCCAGTGGAACAGCGCGCTGCTCATCCATCTCGCACGCAACGCCCTTCACGTTCATCCCCGCTGGGCACGACGCAGCAGCAAAACGACCGGCAATGCTGCATCGCCTGCGCGTCCTTCGGTGCGCTCGCTGCTGCGCCTTCTCTTTGGATTCTGGCACCGGGTGCTGCGCATGCCTGTCGACCTGTGTGCAAGGAAGCTGAGAGAGGACACTAGTGGTGACGCCGCGAACGCAACAACGCCTGCAGCTCGCAGGTCACAGCAGCAAGGCCGGAGAGGCGTGGGCAACGATCATCGTCCGCGGCTGTCGCTGCAACGCCCGGCAGAAAAAGCGAAGACGACTCGCGATGCGGAGGAGGCGTCCGCGTTGTTTCTCGGCACCCCGACGCAAATAAGTCGAGCCTTCTTTCAAACGCGCGAACACCAGAAGTCGCCACGATCACCACCCCCGCAGCAGCTGCACGCAACGCACTCTGGCGATACCGGAGCGCCTGATGCCTCTCCCGTTGCTGCTGTGTCGAAGTCAACGACGCACGCGACACCGCGTACGTCTCCTCCTCCTTCTCCTGTGCCTACAGCACATTCTGCGGTGCCTGAAGCAGCTCCCAACACACACGTGGACGACGCATTGCCGAGCACTGCCACCACCGCTACCACCACCGTTGATAAGGTTCATGCCACACGTCAAGAAGCTTCGATGGCGGCTCGTTTTCACAGCACACCCGTCGTCGTGGTGGAGCAACTCGCGATGGGAATCGAATTTGCCTGCACCTACGAGAGGATAGAGAGCTGTGCTGCACAGGAGCGCAGTGTTCCGCTGGAGGAGGCGTGGACGGGCTTCTTGATGCGCCGACTGCGACACAGCCTTCAGGAAGCCGTCGACACCTCTAATAGATCGACCGCTGCCGGTGGTGGTAATGAGGAGTTCGCTGCACAGTTGAGCGGCAGCAGCAACGACGAAAGAGAAGGAGCTACGACGGCGTTGCAGACGTGTGATGTGGAGTGTACCGTGTCGGACATCTGGCGTGAGTGGGCGACAGCACGCCGCGAAGCTGAAGCGATGTCCAAAGCCGAGGAAGACGAGAACAAAGACGACGGTGGCGACGGAGAGGAAGAGGAGAACCAGAAAGAGAGAAGAAGGAATGGCGCCACTGCAGCGCAGGACCCACCTCAGCGACCGCCCACTGCTCCTGCTGCTGTTGCCTGTCCTTCAACGCATCCACCGCACGTTTTCTCCGCACCCGCGCACCTTGGCAGCACACACAACAGCAACAACACGACGGCAAGAAGCGCTGCAATGGGTATGCTTACACCGCCGACTGTTGCTGCGGCAGCTGATGGATGTCAAGACAGTCCGTCACGCGGCACGGCGCCGTCCGCCGCCTCTCCCATGTCGTCTCCGTCGTCGCTGCTGCAGCCGTCTTGGCCCGTGCCTCTGCAGCCACGGAAGCGCAGCGCATCGCACGTCAGCTTCTCTGTGTCAGACGTACGGCGGCCCTACACGACCACCACCATAACAGCAACAGCACCAGCTGCACCACCATTGACAGCACGTGTGCCTCAACGCACGCCAAGCGCACCGCTACACGCACCAACCATCCGCGCACCAATCCCTCATCACGTCAGCTGCCCTCCTGTGGATTCTCGTTCTACAGCAGCAGCAGCAGCGGCAGCGGTGGTGGAGCTCCTGCACGTGGTGCCAACGCACAGCTTAGAGTTCGCCTGCTGGAAAGGAGTGGGGGGCAGCGCACGTGGTCCATCGGCAGGCGCGACAGCGGCAAAGCACACGCGACCACTCAACACGCAAGCCGGTGCCCCGAGGAGCGCGTGTGTGAATTCTGGTCTACCCGGCTCCCTACTCGCTACCGAAGCTGTTACTACTTCTACTACTCGATTTGGTGGTGGTGGTGAAGCTTCGCGAAACCGTCCTTCGCTGGTGTGCGGCGCCTCCTCCTACTCTCGCGCGCACTCTGAAGTCCCGTCTGTCGCGCACACCGCCCTTCCCCTGCGCTCCGCCCCTCCGTCATCGCCGCAAGAGCGTCCACCGCCGCTGGGCAGCGTCGAGTCGTGGGAGAGTAGCGCGAGCGGGAGTGAGCACGTTGAAGCTGCTGCTGCTGATGCATCGACAGGCCCGCAATCAGCGCAACCAGAAGGGCAACGAGAACAGCACAGCAGCATTGCACACATCGATGCAGCAACAGCAACATCAACACAACGCGCGTTTTCAACGAAGTCGACTCTCGCACCAAGCGCCGTCTTCACGTCCACTTCTTCCTCGCTCATCGCGTCAGAGCACCGTGTCTTTCCTTTGCTGGACGACGACGACGCAGAGAGCGATGGCGCGAGTGGCAGCCGACCACCACCGCAGGAGGTGAAGCATGAACCACACAGCGCCTCAGCCTCTCACGCAGCTCCACCGACAGCATCAGCAAATACAGCAGGACCCCCACCACCATCACCATCACCACAACCGCGACGCACCGGTCAGCACTGCGCTGCCGCCTTTACCGCACTGCTATCTGATCTGCTGGCAGAGACGCTCTCCGCGTCGGCGCCAGCAGAGTGTGCAGCGACGCAGCGACGGCTCCACGCCATCCACCGTGGTGACTTTCTTCCCTCTCTGGCGACGCTCGACGCACTGAACGTGCTCCCGTACTACGTGCAGGTGTGGTGCTACACGTTTGACCCGCTGAAGCTGAAGCGCCGCAGCATCGTTGGTGGTGGTGGTGGCGGTGGAGCCGCAGGCGGCAGTGCGAGTGGTGACGTATGCGGGCGAAACATGCAGACGTACCTGCAGCGCTACGAAGTCCGCGCCGGTGGCGGTAGTAACGTCAGCGGTGGTGGATTTTACAGCGACCACCTCCACGGTGGTGGGAGGGGACGTGGCGGAGGCTCTGCTCTCGGGGCGTCGTCGCCGCAGCTGCTCTTTGGCTTAATGCGCGATGGCGCTGGCGTGCTCTGGCGTGGTGCTCGCGGCGCCGTCGCACGTGGAGCAGGTGCGCGTACGCCGTCTGCGGGTGATGGGAACAACGCCGCAGGGCTTCCACCTACGCCGGCTGCCTTTGCGCAGGCGATGGATGTGACCCGCACGGCAGCTGCTGCAGCTGCTGCTGCTCCGAGTGTGGTGTACGGTGGAGGTGCTGGTGGCGGCGGCGGTCATCGCGGCGGTCGCGACCCCACGCAGGCCCCCACGCTTTACAACGCCGTGTGTGGGCTCTACGTGACGGAGCAGGACATCGTGATCCGCTCTCTTCCCACGGCGGAGGTGCGCAAGCGGCGTGCACAGGCGCGGCTCCGCCAGCAAATGCAGCGTGACGCAGAGCGTCGAAGTCAGCAAGCTCCATCACAACAGCAGCAGCAGCAGCGTCTGCGACGTCAGCGCTCCACTGTTGAACTCAACGAGAGACGTGTGTCATCGAATGCGGCCATTGCCGATGACATGACAGAGTCAGAAGATGGAGAAGACGACGAGACGGAGGTGGAAGAAGCGGAGCTGCTCGTGCTGCCACGTGTTGGACTTCTCGCCGTCACCGCCTGCTCCGTGCACCGCACAACTACCGGTGGGGTCTTTTCCGAGAGCTACGCCCACAAGCTCTTCTTGGACCAGGAAGATCAGGTGATTGCGCTGCGTGCGGAGCAGCAGCGGCTGCAGCGGCACTACGTCTCGCCGTCGCCGTCTACTTCGCACGCCGCCCTGCCGCGTCACCACAGCGTGAGCGGCATCGACTGCGGCAGCGTCGCCAACAACGGAGCTGCGACGAGTGGTTCGGCTGCAGACCTTAGCGGCTCCCCAGCTCCCACGCGCGCGCACATCACGCTGCGTCCCTACCTGGAAGATAAATTACACCGACAGCAGGCGCTGAGCATGGGCGGCGAGGATACGGCCGCATCAACAGCACCAGGTGACACGGAGAGTGGTGAGGGTGGTGGTGGTGCTGCAGCAGCACAGGTTTCTCGATACGGCGTGCACAGCTACCTGGGTGGCTTCTTCCGCTCCGGTTATGCATCGCGCACCGCAGACCACAGCGGAAGCCGCCCCTCTCGCTCGGGCACATTCATCGACTTATTCTCCCGCGACAACATCGCTGCTGCTGCTGCCGCCGCAACACCAGCAACAGCATCCGGCGCACCGTGCAGCGCCACCGCCACCGCCTTCACCGCAGCAGCGTCCGTCCTCGCTGCGTCTGCGGCTGCCGCGCTGCCCAACACAACATCGACGCAGCCTACGGTGGTGTTGAAAATCGAATCGAAGTCGCAGCCGACGGTGTGGCTGGAGTTTGCGGACGAGGCAACGCTGACGTACGTCTACCACATTCTGGAGACACCCCTGCGATCTTCTTCTGCAGTCGGGCAAGAGAAGGGACGCCGGCAGTCGACGAGCACCACTGCAGTTGAGGGAGAAGCTGCCTTGCCGCCGAGTGCAACCTTTTCGGCAGAGCAAGACAAGTCGACACGTCTCTCCGCCACGCCCTCCTCTTTTTCTTCCCCCTCCTCTCCTGGTACCAGCGTTGCGGCATCAGGCGGTGGCAGCACCGCGTCCCTCCCGTCCCCGCCGTCGCCGTCAGCGGCAGCCGTGCGACGGGCAGGTCACGTCGCAACGCCCCTCTCCTGCTGGGGCAACCGCTTTCTTTCCAGCGCGCGACGGCCCTGCTGCATGGTGCCGCTCTTACTAATTGCGGCAGAGGTGCTGCCACGTGGAAGCGCTGCCTCACCCTTCATGGTGTCCTTCTTGAAGAACATCAGCGTCGCCATGGCGATGCTGCACGCGGAAGGCGACAGGCGAGGCACGAACGATGCAGCGCAGCCGACCACCACTCCCGCTGTTGCTGCACCGCAGCGTAGGTTGGCAGACACGTGGTGGCTTTACGACCCCACACGTGAGTTCATCCGGCAGGGTTTGTGCCCTGACAGGTGGGCTCTCACGCGTGCCAACGAGGCATACGCCCTCTGCCCCACTTACCCCTCAGCCTTCGTCGTGCCCGCCCCTGTCGCGGCTGCGATGGAATGCGGCGAGGTGACCGGCGAGCACCGCGTCTCGCGTCGTGTGGAAGCGGTCTCCTTCGTCTACGCCCCAACAGGTGGTGTGCTGGTGCGCAGCGCGCAACCGGCCATCGCGCACATCTTTGTCCCATCAGCTGCAGCAGCGACGACAGCAACAACAACAACAGGAGCCGCAGCAGCAGCAGCAGCAGCAGCGGCACCACCCACAACTCCTCTGCCCTTGACCGATGTGCCTTTTCTTATTCTCAACGCCTTTGCCGCCGCGGCTGGCGTGTCGCCGCAGCAGTTGATTGTCATGGATCTTCGCATCTTCACCCACGCCGTGGCGAACACGGTGCGTGGTGGCGGCACCATGAACATGCTCTCCTACCCATTCGGTGCTGTCGAGTACGCCGGGCTGCCAAACATACACGAGATCCGGCATGCCTGGCTGCGCGTGCGGCACGCCGTGCTCGACCTGCCCTACAGACTCAGCACAGATAGTGGAGCACGACGGGGCGGCGAGGTGTCATACGTGCTCTCTGCTGGGGAGCCGCCGTATGCGGCGGTGGTGGCGGCGGCGGAGCGCTGTGCCGCGACACCGCGTCCGGCAGCGTCGCTGACACCACCCACGCTGCCTTCGTCGATCCAGCGGGAGCGGGCGACACCGGAGCAGCCAGTGAATTGTGGTGTGCAGCAACAGCAGCAGCAGCAGCAGCAGGCGGTGCGCGTCGCAGACGGTGAAGTAAGAGACGGAGAGGAGGAGGAGACGGAGGTGAAGGAAGCGGAGCCGCGGCCGCGGTGGCCCGGGGTGGTGCAGCAGGCTCCACTTGCCGCCCGCTCCGGTGTTGACCGGACGTACGCCACAGCAGCAACATCGGGTGCGAGCAGGTGTGATGGCGGTGCTGGTGGTGGTAATGTCCAGCTGCCAGAGGACACGAACAAGGACGGAGAGGATGAAGGGGAGAGGAGTCGTGGGAGTGGTCTGCCGGGGGCCACAGCGGGAGCCTTCTCCCCAACGTCACGGCTTGCTTTACCCTTCAGCAGCGGATATAAGAGCAGCGGCAATACCATCGATGCAACCGCCGCAGAGCAGGCAGAGCAGGAGTGGCTATCGTACCTCGCCCGCTTGATGAACACCGCCGTTGTTGCAGCGCGTCGCGTGTGTGGTGTCCCTACCGACCCGCTCTACGTCCCTGCCATGGCGCACAACGGATCGATGGAGAACTGCTTCTCCTACGTTGTGGGGCACGCCTTCACACGTCTGTGGCTGCCTGTAGGACGTCGTGGTGGGGAAATGAAGGGTGATGAAGGAAGACGTACGTCGCGGGTGAAGCAGCCCAATGCAGCCTGGTGGCGGCAGCACAGCAACGGCGCTGCTGCTGCTGCTGCTGGTACTACTGCGCCACCCTTCTCTTCCACCACAGCGTCGTTCGCGGCGAGCGCGCATCGCTCCCTCGCCCACGTCGTGCTGCTCAACTGCTCCGACGGGTGGGACCGCACCGCGCAGGTGAGTGTGCTGACGCAGCTGCTGCTCGACCCGTACTACCGCACCGTAGAGGGCCTTTGCATCTTGTTGGAGCGGGAGGTGGTGTGCTTCGGGCACCCGCTGCAAAAGCGCTCGACGGCGGTGCGCGGCAACGTGAATGGCGGTTGGGAAGGGACAGGGGAGCGGGACGATGTTGCTGGAGGCGGTGCAGCGCCTGGTGCGTCTGAAACCCCTGCGGCTGGATTGAGTGAAGACGCAGCTCCGAGACCGGCAGCAGCAGCAGCAGCAACAACGACAACAGAAGATTGTGTTCTGGACGACAGCGCGGACGCCTTGCATGAGGACGACCTCGGTGGCTGGCAGGATCTGTGGGACGAGGTGATGGCGGCAGGGAGCGATGGTTCAGCGCTCGACGGCGACGCGCAAGACGCGCAGCAGCAGATGTGGAAGACGTTGGTGCGGCGTGTGATGCGCACTGTGAGCGGCGGCACCGCTGCGCTAAAGCAGAAGATGGAAGCACGTGCGTCCGCAGCTGCGGCCTCGGCTGCCTCCTCTGCACGCGATGGCAGCGGTGGCGCGTCATCGTCGTCTTGTCTGTCCGAGGCCTCACCCATTGTCGCGCAGCTGCTGGATGCCATCCATCAACTCGTGCGTCTCTACCCCGCTGCATTTGAGTTCACGGAGCAGTTCATGGTACTGTTAATGGACCTCGTCCATTGCGGACTCGTCGGCACTTTTGCAGTGAACTCTGAGCGGCAGGTTGAGCAGGAGAAGGTGCAACACGGTACGCTGTCGCTGAGCCAGTGGTGTGCTTTGCTGCTTTCCACAACCGTGGCGCCAGTGCGAAGTCCAGCCGCGTCAGCAACAGCGACGCGTGAGGCTGGCGCTGTTGTCTCTGTTTCCCCTCGTCACTCGTGTGGCCCAACGATGGCGCCACCACACCCATCACAGAGCACAACGACAGCAGCAGGTGGCGCACCAGACGCGAGTCTCACCGCAACACTCAGCTCCGTCGAGGCATCTTTTCAGCGGCTCGACTCGCAGTTCTTGGTGAACGCAGACGACGATGACGACGAAGAAGAGGGAGCGACAACACACGTCGCAGCATTACTGCGCACACCGCCGTCGTGTACGCGACATGCAGGAGCCGCAGACGACGCTGACACACCACCCGCGGTGTCGATGCACAAAGTTGACACGCCCGCGCCTGTCTCGTCTCCACAGACACCTCAACAACAACAGCAGCAGCAGCAGCAGCAGCAGCGACAGCAAGAACACACGCAAAGAGACGTGCCCTCGTCACGCGCGGTGTACTACTTCGATCACACCACGCGGTGGTACAGCGGCGCAGCAGGCACACCGGCTACAGTTGCAGAGAACAGAGTTGGCGAGCGTAGCTTTCACCGCCGTCTGCTTCCTCTCTCCCTCGACGCGCTGTACTCGTCGGGGTACATCAATCCAGAGTTCTCTCTCCGTCACAACCGTGTTGTGGTTGGACCGCTGGTGAGTTTTATTCTCCCCGCGCAGCTCACGCTCTGGCGAGACGTGTACGCGCGGCACTCTTTCTGGCACCGCCGCTCCGTGCAGCTGCAGCACGGTGTTGCCCCGGTGAACCTCTGCGGCGAAGGACAGTTATCAAGTAGTAATAGTAGTGGTGGTGGGGCGGACGGTGCGCACACGCCTTACGGCCACAGATGTTATTCTCTGCACCCGCAGCACCGCGGCGGTGTTCGTGGCGTACCGAAGCCGTCGTCTGCTCCCTCGCTGAGTGGCGCGTCAGACGCAAACTTAGCAGGAGCAGCAGCAGTAGCAGCAGCAGGCACCTCTCGCACGTGGCAATGCACAGGTGAGCCTTGGGGTCGCCGAGGCACTCACAGCAGCAGTGGATATCTTGCCGGTGGACGTGCCGAGGATGACGGCCGTGGTAGCTGCACGGAGACGCCGCTCTCGTCTGGCTCGCTGCCGGGCATGCTGAACTTTCACCTCGCCTCTGGAAGCGATGAGGAGGGAGAGGGGGAGGAGGGCGGTGGGTGACGCCAACGAAGACACGTGTGCATCAACGCAAACACTTTGATCGGCGTGCTTCAATAGAATTGTGTTTTTTTTTCCTAATTGTTCTTGTTGTTGTTGACTCTGTTTTTTTTTCCTGCTTTTTGGACATTACAGCGTCAAAGCTGTCCAACACACCACAAAAAGAGAAATAGGATTCGGACAGTAGAGTGCGTCTCCTGCTCGCTGTGGTGGTCTTCTTCGCTGCGAAAAAAAAAATCAAGAGAGGCGGGGAAAGGTGCAGGGGCAGAACCACTTGCCTGCCGCCTGAGCTGTCGCCTCCCCTAAACTAGCACCCCTTTCTTTTGAGACGCGTAAGGCCGCGAGCAGAAGGATAACAATCACGAACGGAGTCAGCGGCATGCCCGTCAAGAAAGTGTTGTTGCTTTGAATTTTATGCCTGTCTCGGCTATTGCGCAGCGTCTTCCAATTTCCCCTTTTCCTCTCTCTCTTTCTTTCTTGTGTCGTTTGTCTTTGCCTGCTTTTCTTTTTCCCCCACATTGTCTCGACATCTCACACACTCTCACACACTCACGTCGTGGGTAGTGTGGGTTGCCTACACGGCACCAGTCCTTCTCTCTCTTATATGAACTACTAACGGCTTCTGTTTCTCTTTTGTCCCTGACCACCCTATCGTCATTCCTTTTTTTTTAGCACACGCACGCAGACACGCACACAACAATTCGCCACCTGGCTTTTTTTTTCTTTTTTCGGAGGTTGTTGTTATCGATGAGCGATGCCGCGCAGCCGCTGCTCAGCTACTCCGCGTGGCGGGCCGAGGCAGCTCGTATCAGCACTATCGCACAGTCCGTCGCAGCTGATGAGCATCTCGCCTCCTTGCTGACTGCTGTCATGCCGGCCGGAGGGGCGAGCGCCTTAGCCGCGACACCCGCAGCCCCCACCTCCTTCTTCTCTCAGCTCTTTGCGAGTGCTGCTGCTCCGGATGCTGCGCGTGGCGTACCGTGGTGTGCATCTCTCGCCCATCTTTTAGCCTTGGCCGAGCTGCCGCCTGCGCTGACCGCCGAGACATCTTCGCAGGAGAGCGCAACAACAACAGCGCCACATCCCCTCTCCTCTGCTCGCCGACACCTTTCGCGAATCATCGCAGCCGTCGCGGCGTGCAGTGACAACAATACACCACACGCGACTGCGGCTGCTGCACGCACTGAACCCACACTCGCTTCCTCCTCGCACGCGCTAATGCCCACGCTCACCACGTCTCCTGCTTCAAGCCACGACACGACTTTCCACACGACGTCGTTGGCAGAGCGGACAACAGCAGAGGGAAGCCACGGGAACAACACCGCTGTTGTGTCGAGAGTGTCGGTGTACGACGACCGAGACGACGCAGAAGATGACGGGGGGTTCGATCGGATGTTTGCGCGGCTGAAGCAGCAGGCAGTAGAGCGCCGTCAGCAGCAGCAGCAGCAGCAGCAAAAGTCATCGACGCGTCGCACAACAGACACCGGGGCAACACCCACTACAGCTGCTGCACCACTACCACCACAACTGCGTCGCGCTTCAACTGACGCAAATACCACCAGTAGCGGTGGCGTCGCAGCACCATCTATTACACTTGCTGGCCAGCAGGCCGCACGAGCAGCGATGGATGCCGCTGATGCCCTCCTCCTCCGCGCACGGCAGCAGAATCAGCTTAGCACGACACCGAGTGGGCGTATCGTTGAGGCGGAGACCGTGCTGCTGCACGCTGCCGTCTGCGAGGAAAGCATCGTGTACACCGATCGCATTCTTCACGCGGTGCGCACGCTGCTGGAACGCGAAGGCGGCTATCAAGTGGCGCGTCGCGAGAGTGAAGATGGAATGCGTCGACGACCATCGACGTTAAGTGCATCGAGAGACACCACAGATACAAGCCAGGCAGAAGACGACTCCTGTGCTTCATCGCATGCATGGGCAGCAGCGGTCGCGTCGAGCTCCCCGCGACGTCTCACGGGGCTTCTACGCAGCAGTACGGCAGCTAGAATGTCAGGCAGCTTCGCTGCCTCATCACACGGCCTCGACTCCTCCTTCGATCACCGTCTTCGCAGCTCAATGAGTGCGAGTAGCGCTGCGGTTGGTGGGCCGAGTCGAGTGGCGAGTCCGGTCGGCGCACCTGCCACGATGCTCGCAGCGAGCGCCAGCGCATCCCCGGCGTCAGCTGCGTCGGCTCACTTTTACCGCGCGTCGCCCACCGCAACATTTGCAGCAGCAGCTGCCCGGCCGCGTCTGCCGCACGAGTTGGTTGCCCTCCTCGCCCAGTGGCGGCAGCTGACAGAGGCACAGCAGCGCTCCGTGCGATGCGCGGAGGTGCACGACTACGTTCATGCCGGTCGTCTCTTCCTGGGTGCGGCGGCAGAGCGGGCACAGCTGGGCTGTGACGCCACCCCGACGGGGAAGAAGGAGAAGGCGGAGGGGCTGGTGTGCGGCCCTGCTGCCGAGCTCGCCGCACACGGCGTCACACACCTACTCCGGGCGTGTGGAGTTCTTCTCGCTGACCCGCTGCTCGAACAAGACGTTGTCTACCCACCATCGCTCCTCGAGGAGGTGACAGTGGCAGTTGCAGCGGCGGCGAAGGAGGACTCGGCTCTGGACGCTGCTGTAGTGATACCGCCGCCACTCATTGCCACGCCGCACGCGCCACGAGTGTGGCTGCTGCTGTCCCAGCTCGCAGGCTTTGTCGAGCGCCATCGTCTTGAGCTTCCCTGGGACACACCCGCGTCACAGCATCGTGGGACATCGGGTCTTAAATCATCTTCTGTGACTCCCCTGCACACGCCCATCGCGTTGCCGCGCGGTCCGACATCGACAATACAGATGCTGTGGGAGGTGGCAGCAGCCGCGCTGCTGTGTCGCACAGAGGACGCGCTGCGTATCATAAACGCCGCTGTCACGCACACCACCATCACCAGTGCTGCTGCCGCGACGTCAACATCACCACGACAAGCATCGCACTCCTTTATCTCTTTACACGATCTTTTAGCACAATCTCTGGAACGAGGAAAAGAGGTTCGGCCGGTGGTGCGGCCGGTGGTGCAGCCCGGAACGCTGCCGCTCTGCCTGCACGCCTTGCGACATGCGAGTGCGGCCGCGGTGTGGTCGAAGCACTACGCAGAGGCGCTCCGAAATGCTGAGCTGGCCTTGCTGCTCCTCGACGACGCATTCACACAGTGGAACACAGAGGGTGGTGGCAGTGGTGCTGATGATGCAGCGACAATGAATCAGAAGAAGAAGATGATTGACTACCGCAAGGTCGCGAGGTGGTCTACCGTAACGGGAGCAGCAACTTGTGTGCCATCGCTGGCGTGGTTGGAGGCTCGGGTACACTTTTATCTACTCCGCCTGCTGCTTCTGCTCTTGTCCGCTCCGCTGACAGCCGGTGATGCAGTGACGCGGTTGTTGCGGCAGAGTGAGCTCATGAGACCGCTTTCCACGAAGAGAACAGCGACAGAAGGGGAAGAAGAAGGCGGAGGAGCTGCCGCGAAGCAGGACGAGAGCGATGCAGTGGGAGAGCCCATGCGCAGCAGCAGCAAGAGCAACAGTAGCAGCAGTGACGTGCATGCGCAGTATGTACCGCCAGGGCATTGTGTGTCAGAGCCGTCGGCGGTCGCTGAGGTGGCCACTGTGCTTCAGCAAACCCTCGACGCCCTGCAGCGCATCGGTGACGAAATCCGTGTCGTGGAGAGCGAGAGTGGCGGGATGGCGGTGGTTTTAGACGACAGAGACGGGAGGGATGGCGAAGGGCAGCAACAGCAAAGAGCCGTGTTGGCGTGCATGCCACTGCCTCGGCCAGCGCAGCGTCTCTCGGCTGCCCTGAGCACCGGTGATGAAGCAGTAGACGCCGATGGCATCGCCACATCTTCCGCTGGCGATGCAGCTCACAGCAGCACGGTGGTGTTGTCTGATGAGGCCACGCTCGCCTTCGCCACAACAGCAGCACGCCGCGTCACGTGTCGTCTCCCCTCTTCTTCTTGCTATCAACGCTTAAAGCAGAAGTACCAAGGAACAGAGTCGCAGCAGAAGGAGGTACGGAGTCTCTTCTCAACAACTCCGAGCGATGTTGCGCAGGAAAACATTGCGTCACCTCTGCAACAGCCCTCACCATCGGTTGTTGCCTGTGAGACCAGCACGCCAGACGGAGACGACGATGCACAGACGACGCCCGCTCCGCTTTCCCACGCAATGACACAGCTCCACGAGGTGATGCGTGACGTGCTCGTGGTGGTGTGCCTCTTGACCATGCCGCTTCGCGCACGCTCCACCAACACCATTACCGCAGACACGCTGCTGCCGGCTTCTTTCTGTGGTGGTAAGGTGAGGGAAGAGAGCACAGGGGAAGAGCGGGGCTACGACCGGCAGTGCACGCACGCCAGACACGCACTAAATGAAGTGGAAGGGCGGCTGGAGCGCTGTCTGCGGCGGCTCGGAGCACGCGATCGAATTCTCTTTACGCTGCTGCGTCGACTGCGGGTCGAACTTCTTTTCCCTGCCGCGTGTGGACCACTCGTGTGATGCTTCCCTCATTGTGTGAGTGTGTTTATATGTGTGCTGAACTCATTGCTTTTTTTTTCTCCTCTCTGGCCACTTCACGCCGCCGTGATACACATGATGGTATTAAGCTTTGTAACGGTATTCTTTATTTCTTAGAGGCACGTGTCTGTGCTGTCAAGTGCGTAGAAAGGAGAACCGAAGCAATGCGTTGCCCCCACCGCGACGATGTTGGGAAGAAAAGCAAAGAAAAAAAAAGTATTCAGCTTCACCGAACTCGCACGAGTCCGTTTAAGTGAGTAGTGACGAGACGCGGCTCTCTGTGTGTGCTTGAAGGGTGCAGCTTCGGGCTTCCTCCTCTGCCGCTCGTCGCCAACGAATGCACAGCACCTCGACGCACTAACAGAATTGCCACTTTTACACGCACGCACGTCTTCCGTTGCGACGCGTTTTCTCTCTCTCTCTTTTTCCTCAACCTCCTCCACACTCCTCTCTCTATCTCTCCTCTCTGCGTGCCTTTTCATTCTTTCTCTCTTTTTTTTCTTTTTGCAATCGTCAATTGCCCTCACCACCCGCTCCATGTACAACACACACACACACGTTCCATGTGGCTTTGCTCCTCGCGGTGGGTGATGGTACGCACACTATCCTTGAAAAAAAAAATTATTGCCACTTCGGTGCTCTTCTCGTTCGCATCTGCGACTTCCCAACGACTTCTCCTTCACCGCTTTTCTTGTGAAGTCTCCACAACTGGAAAGAAACCCACATACACACACACAAACAAGTGGTAAAACAGAGTCAGAAGTGGGGCTTGAATAGAATATAAAATAAAGAAGCAAAGAAGCGCTGTACTTCCGCCCCCGCGGACAGCGCAATCGAACACGCATTTGTGTGGAGGTGTCGTTGACAATTGCGTCTCGGGTACTCGTGCTTTTTTTTTTTTTGAGAAATCCTGCGTGTCTGTGTGTACTTGACTGTGGTTGCTTCCCCCGAGTATTCCTTCGCTGCGTTCGATTTTTGCCGCTACCACTTCCATAGCTCTTTTTCTTTTGTATCTTTCTCCCCCTGATTCAGACTTTTCAGTGAGTTGTGGCTGTAGCCCGTGTGTTCTCGTTGCTGCCTTTCGTTGCCATTGTTGCCTTCTCTTCCTCTTTTTTCTTTCTCTTCTTTATTTTGTTTATGTACTCTACTGCCACACGCGCAAGTAAGCAAGCAAGCAAAACAAATATTGAATTATACGCATCGCTTCGTGAGTGGCGCCTAAACAGCTGAGTCCCGCACGCTGCGCCACTCGGGTTTTTTTCTTTCGTTGTTGCGGTTGTTGTGTCCATTCTTTCTTTTAGTTTTATTCTTCTTTCTTTTTGCTCCTCGACTTCAATCTGCTGATTGCTCCTAAACGCTTTGTTTCAACACCCACACACACTCACACACAGAGGTAGAGAAGCAGCTGCCTGCTCTAATTCTTGACTTTTTTATCTCCTGTCCTTTCCACAAGAAAAAAAAAATAATCTTTCTCTTTTTTTGCCATTCTTCGAGTAGTGCACGTTGTTAGCTATATTATTATTCTCTTCTTATTCGTGTGTGTGTATGTGTGTCAACTCTTCGTCATCGTCGATTATCACTCTTCTTCTAACTTGCTCTCTTCATCGATCGCTGACGAGTCTTTATCTCTTTCTTTCTTTTTTTCGTCTGCGCCGCTCATCAGGCGGTAAATCACTCCTCGTTCTTTAAACACCTCTGTTTTCGTTTTCTTTTTATTCCCCCTTGCTCGTGTGCGTGCACAACTCTCTTTTCTTTTCTTTCGTGGCTTTCCCTTCTTTTTTTTTCAATCGTGTCATCTCTGGCGCTCTCCACTCTTGTTTACTTCTCTGTTGGGTTACTTTATTACTTTTTCTTCGTTTATTGCGCGTAATTCTTACTTCTTTCCGGTGTCGATCGGCATCTTGCTCCGCTCGTGTGCTTCCGTGTGGGCTACTCGCTTCATCTAGTATCTCTTCAACTCTTTCTCGAAAACACACACAATTCATTTTTCTTTAAGACGTACACACCGCCAGTAAAAAATATTCCTGCTCTTGCCTCTCCTACTTGTTCTCTTTTTTCATTTTTTTTTACATTGATTTACATTTACATTTAGTTTTGAGGGCTTCGAATTTTTTATCTGGCGCTCGTTGCTTTTTTTTTTCTTTCTGTAATTCGAATTCTTTCTTCTTTTTGTTTGTCTTTCTCTCCTCTTCGACTCGCTTCGTTTCTCCTTTGAGGTGTGGTGCGAAGGTGAAAGTCGAGAGAGAAAAAAGAGTTTGCGCACCTGTGCCCCGGTGTTGACTGTCCACGTAGACGACTAAGCTCACCCATCTGGAACCTAATTTAACAACCACAACACAAACATTTAAAAAAAGAGGGCAAGAGAAGTGGAAGGTGTTGCCAAGTCAAAACGACGTGAGTAGCAGTAACCATTTTTTCCCCACCTCTTTTCTTTTCCTCTCTTTTTTTTGTCGGCGCTCTTCACACATAACAGCTCGTATTTATTTATTTATTTTTTTACTCATTTTTGCCTTTTCTCCACACTCTCTTCACTGCCAGTGGTGAGAGACACGACACCGTTCTCGCTTCCACCTACCACTTTTTTCTTCTTCTTTTTTTTTGTAGATCCCACGCACTTGGAAACACAAAAGAACTCGAAACGTTCCAGAGGAGGAATAGAAGCTAATAATAATCTTTAAAATATCAGGAAAGGGAGAAGCTTGGTACTGTCAGACACTATAGCTGCATCCCCTCCCTCTCTTTTCTTCTTCTTCTTGTTTCATTTACTGTGACCGCTGTGTGTTTATCTCCTTTTGCCCGATTACCCTCCTTTTTTTCCCTCCCCCTCAGCTATCCGTCCGCTCGTTGTGCAGGCGTGTGTAGCTGCATGTGATCAAGACCCACATTAACCACCTCTCGCTCGTCGGTGTGCGTTTACTATACCTTTTTTTTTTATTTATTTTTAGCTGTGTTTAGTGCTGTACTTCGCTTCTTTTTTTTTTTATTCTTATTTGTTTCTTCTCACCTCTACTATCTGGAACCTTCGACTCTTTAAGTTTTCTCATACCCTGTGTACTTGTGCGTGCGGTGGTGGTGGCAGCTCGTTGCTGCTCGTGATAATTATACTTTTTTCTCATTTGTTGTTGTTGATTTTCTTTTTCGCTGTTAGGAGCTGTCGTTGCCGTGCGCTTCCCTTTCTTTCTCGCTCTCTTTCTCTCTGCCTCCTCTCACAGGAAAACAAGGCCCTTCACTCCCTGCTGACTCTCTTATTTGGTCTCTCTTTATTGGCCCGAATTAACGGTGTCTTCTTTCAGGCATTCCTTCCTTTCGTCTATTTCCGAAATTCTTTACTTTTTTATTATTTAGAGCTCTGTGTGTGTACCACTACTTTGTGCGTTTTTTTTTCTCCCTCTTTCTCTCTCCATACTTTTCTACGAACGCACGTGTTAGCTGCTGTGCTGTCCTGCGTGCTGTCTGTTGAGTATTTTGCTGTTTTCGAATTGCATCGGGTGCTTGGACCTTTCCTTCCTCGTTTCGTATTTCCTTTTGTTGGTCTGACAGATCTTTATTAGTTTTCAACATTTCCTTTTCAGTTGTCGTCGTTGCTGCCTTCTTCCTGGTTGTTAGATTTCTTTACTCGTCATTTTTTTTTATTTTTTACTTTCTTTTTTATTCCCCTATTTGTAGCTTCTCATGCCGCAGCGCACGCCGGCGCAGCGACGCACGCCGACCGCACCAACAGCAGCAGCACCAGCACCAGCAAGGACACCGAAGGCCACGGCAAAGTCTGCAAGCGCAGCGCAGACGTCCGCCTCGCAGCCGACCGAGACGAGCGCGCAGGAGAGCGAAACAGCCGCGGAGTCGCAGAATGGTGCAACAGGTCGCGAGGCGCCGCCACGCCGCTCACCGCGCCTTCCGCCACGTCATCAGAGTCGCCCCGCTGCCTCTGGCACACCCACATCCTCATCGGCCAATCGAAGCAGCACAGAAACAAAGAAGCGCAACAACAGCAACAACGGTAGCAGCAGCCCTAGTAGAGGCAGTGGTGGGGCTGCACATTTTTCTCCGTCGTCGACGTCTTCTTCTTCTCCGCCGGTGCTGCAGACGCAGAGGCAAACCCACTCGGAGTTGCCGCCGGTGCAGTCGTCGCGCGCGCCACCACCGCTGACGTCTCCCTCACCGACCGGCGTCGATGCCGTCTTCATGGCCGACTCCCCTGCAGGCTCCTCCATGTCTTCCTCCTCCGCAGACGGTGATGCGGGGCCGCTGGTCACCCCCTCTCCGCCCCCGTCGTCGTTCCAACGAGCCGCACTGACAGCGTCGACAACAGCAGAAGACGTGGACGACGAGGACGCGCTCTCTCCGTCCTCGCAGCGCAGAAATTCACGCGGTGGCGGCAACAACGCGCCATCCATGCCGCGGCCCATAACGCGACACGCCACGATGCCGCTCATGTCTCTCCCCTCAATGCAACCACGCCCGGTGCATCGCAGCAACAAAAACACGTCGCTCTCGCTGTTGGAGACGTCGGCAACCGCAACGGTGAACAATAACCAGAACAACACCACCGTGGCTGCTATCACGTGCTCCGACTTCACTCTCACATCGAACGCGTTGCTGCAGCGCAGTGCAGCTGCGTTCGACAGCGAAGAGGAAGACCTTCTAAATGGCAGCCTATTGCCACGCCGTAGCAACACGATGGCGGCACTGCCGACCCATCGACAGCAGCAACGTCGCCGCCAGCAGCAGCAGCAGCAGCAGCAAGCGACGAGAAGCACGCTGGCTTCGCCCATTCCAGCTGTGGAGGTGTCAACGCCACCCCTCTCAACATCTCGCGTGTCCACTAACTCACCCGCGGCACGCGGAGAGTCGCCCGTCGTCGCGCTGGATGCCGCCGCGGGAGTACGGCGTGGCACATCGCAACGTATCGCACGGCCCGTGTACTTTGCTGGCGTAGTAGAGGCTGTGAGAGAACCGGAAGGCAAGGAAGGGGCGATACGATATACTACTGCTGGTGGTGGTGCTGATGCCGTACGTTGGCGTGGTAGTCCTCTGGACGAGTCGCTGACATACTCGGGGGACAGCGTGGTGGTGTTCGAGTCCGCAGCGACCCCCGCAGCCGACAACGAAAAAGATCGACGCGAGGCCGTGCGCAGCCCCCCGCCGCCTCTGCTCTCCCTCTCGTCTTTCTCCACCGAACACGATGACAGAATATCCGCGCCGTCAAGCACCGTAAAGGGATCAGCAGCTGCCGCCACGATCAACACCGCTGCAACTGCAGCAGCTCTCTGTGCCTCTCCGCCGACGCGTGCGTCCTTGCTGCCCAGCCGCCCACGCCGCAGCAGCAACGTGCGCAGTGAACACCCGACCGGCACCTCCCCTCTCGTGCGCAAAGCCGCGGCGGTCGAATCGGTGCTGCGTGTCGAGGAGGAAGAAACGGCGGAGATGGACGTGCCACCGTCACTCGCACACCGCCGCCCCTCCGTAGCGGGTGTGGATGGCAAAGGATGGCGCAGCAGCGATGAGAAGAAAAGCAACAGCAGCAGCAATGGTGGTGGTGGCGGTGCGCAGAGGGCTGAAGACAGCACACAGGCAGCAGCAGTCGCAAGAAGCTCGTCTCCCGTCTTGCCCCTACATGCCTCCTTTGAAGGCTTCGGCGGTGTCGTGAGCGCCGATGCATCGCTCGTATCTTCCTCCTCCTCCTCTTCTGCCTCGTCGCCGCCGGCTGTGTCCTTCGCTCCCGTGTCGCCGACGAGCCCCACGGTGATGGCGGTGCGGCGCACCAGTGCTGCCGCCACGAGTGGCGCGGGCTCTCCTCTTGCCCCTTCCCCGCCAGCCCCGCAGCGCACGTCACGACGGCCCTCTGTCGCTGCTGCTGCTGCTGCTGCAGCTGCTGCCGGGCCGCACACGTTGCCGTTTGTTGCGTTGTTGACAGAGGCGGTGCGCACGCCGCGTGCATCGGCGAGAGGGGCGAGCGGGAGCGCAAGCGGCAGTCATGCGGCAAGCAACACAGCAGGGTATGAGCAGAGCACCGCGACGACACCGCGGCGTCGTACATCGTTCAAGCTTTCTGCCTTGTTGGACGCGGCAGCAGAGAGCAGTAGCACCAGCACGAGTGGTGTTGGCGCTGCTGGAGGTGCAGGTCAACGTGTCGCTGACAGCGCTGCCTTTCATCACAGTCGTCCGCAGCAACAGCAGCAGCGTCTCTCACGCGCATCGACCTTCGCACTCTCCTCTGTGTCACCCGGCTCGTCGCAGTCGGTGTCCAATCGAACCACCGCACCGTCACCGCACAAGAACACCAGCGGTGGCGGTAATGGTGTCGGCGGTAGTGTTCGCTACGCCTCCTCCCTCTCCTCACCATCAGCAACAACAGCAGCAGCGGCAGCAGCAGCAGCGGCAGAAGAGGAAGACAGTGAAAGCTCGGTGGCCAGCCCCAGTCGCTGCGGCCACGATGCCCTGCGGCGCTGCAGCCACGCAAAGGGATTCCTGCAGGCGAGCACCGAAGCCCTCTCCCCTGCCTACTCCGCTGGCGCTGCGACCACTGCTAGTAAACGACAGAGCACAGCGGTGGTGTCCATGGCACCTCTTACACACGGGAAAGAAGGCGCGAACAACTCTTTCCCATCTGCGTCGGCTGGTGCTCTCTCTCCTCTTCCCAGCACCACACTGCTGAACCTCATGTTAGGCGATGGAGCACCACCAGGACCACCAGCAGCAGCAGCAGCAGCACGGAAAGCTGCGGGTGATGAGAAGATATACGCCTTTTCTTCGCTCCCGGCAGAACATGACTTCGCAACGCGTGCGTCGCTGCCAACCCTGTCGCTGGACTCCCCACCACCGATGTTGATGGCAGCCGTTGCAGCATCGATGGAGCAGCCCTCTCTGGCGCCGTTGCCGACGTGGCTGCGCAGCGCCTACGACACACCTCCTTCACAGTCACACCAGCAGCAGCAGCAGCAGCAGCAGCAGCCGATTTCCATGCCACCGACATCGCAGTGGGCCGCAGGTACGGCCCCTGCCACACCACCCACCGATCAGCAACCGCAACAGCAACAGCAAGAACAGTATCAACGCCCTCGCACGTCCTTTTCTGATGCGTCACCTGTGATCCACGACAGTGGGGGCAGCCCAGAGATGGAGAGTCTGCAGAGTATGATGGCCGCGGCAGCCACCGTCGTACCACGAGGTGGTCGGTTCAGCGCCGAAGCGCTCTCCACCCCTCCTGCAGCGGTGCTAGGGAAGGGCGTCCACAACAACGGCGCCTCTTCTCACCCACACGAACACGTCTTCGTGCCAGCGCCAGCGGTGCGGACGTCGATGACACCACCCCGTATGCTGTGGACGCCTGAGCGGTCACCGATCGAGCAGGCAGAGCAGTATTTGACAGCGCCGCGAGACGGATGGCGTGGGCAACGAGCCGCTGCCACGCCGCCCTCACGATTCAACACGAGTATTACCTCGACGGGGAATGCTACCATTGATGGCGACGCCTTTGTACACGCCGTGCCCAGCGCGTTGCCACCGCGGCGCAGCAGCGTAAGCCCGTTTTCGCGCCTCTCGCCCCTCGCTAGTATTTCGCCCTTTACCGGAGTGGTTGCTACGTCTTCACCACGCGGATCTACCGAGAGGCCCACAGCAGCAGCAGCATCGTCCCGTACCGCTGCTGGTGGTGGTGGCAACGGCAACGTCATGGCCACGAGCAGCAATCGCAGCACACCGTCCCCGGTTGGCTTCCGCAGCGTCGCGGGGCTCAGCGGCGGCGCCACTCCCTTCACCCGTAGCGGCATTACGGCGACCGTCACGGCAACGAACGGCTGCTCGCCGACAGCGACGCCACCACCACCAACAGCAGCAGCAGCAGCGCTCACCACGCCCGTCATGGAGAGTAGGATGGCGGCCACGGGCAACTACTCCACAACATCGTTTACGAGTAGTCTGCGGGGCGGTACACCCGTGCAGAGTGGGGCATGCGCTTCTCCCCTCTTCGGTGGTTTTGGCTTCGCGCCGCACTCCGCACGTACCACCAGCATCCCCGACAGCGTTGCCCGCTCCTCCCCGCCTCCGCCACGGCGTACGAGCAGCAGCATCGGCAGCCCAATCAATGCACCACCTGTAGGACTCCAGTCCCTCACCGCCACCTCTCAGCTTTTCGCCACGCACCGCAGCATGGCGAACTCCATCTCCTCCACCTCCTCCATGGGTGCGTTTGTGTTGCACGGCGGGAACACCGCGATGATGCTGCGCAGAGGGCTGCCGCACCGCGTGACGGCCATGTCGTTGCCGGAGGTGAGTGGCGAGAGCAGAAGCGGCAGCAGCCACAGCAACACCGTTGTCGCCGCCGGAGAACACGACGACGGGGAAGATGAGGAGGAGGGGGAGGAGGGGGAGGACTTGATGTCATCCACCACGCACCGGGCAAACCGACGCGCGTTGCAGCTCTCCAAGCGTGGAGCGACGAGTCGTGTGAAGAGTGCGAGCTACAGCCGTCGCAGTGGTCGTGGTGGCCGTCGGCGCAGCAGCCTCGTAAAGCCCGGCACCGCGATCGAGCTCGCCATCCTGAACGGGGCGTACGCACGGCGTCCTTCTGCCATGTCTTTTTACCCACCGGGTGGGGCACACAGTGCGATGGGCCGCAGTGGCGGCTACTACGCCAACAACGCAGGTGGCATGAGCGTCGGTGGTGCGGAAGCGCTGAACGAGCTGCTTGAGATCTCGCTGTCCTGCGCCGCCAGCTTCACGGCCTCGTCGACGTCGGCGTCGGAGAGTTACATCTCATCCTCCTTCGGGTCGATTGCGCGGGTGACGGCGGCGCACGAGCGCTCGCCTGCGTCGGGTGCGTGGGCGACAGAAGTAAGTCGCGGGCAGGGTGGAAACGGAAGTGAAAAGAAAAGCAGCAGCAGCGTTGTTGGTGTTGGTGGTTCACACGTGCTGGACACGTCGCACAGAGACGTGCCGCCGTCTTCCTCGCTGCTGCACTCCCCCGTCGACGCGGCCCACTCGAGCAATGTCCCTGCTGATGGTGTTGGTGATGCACTGACCTGTGCGCTCTACGCGTCCGCTCCGAAACGCTACCACTTTTACTGCGCAGTCGGCGCGAAGGGCGACGACAAACATGGCTCGCCACTGCCGCAGAGCCAATCGCAGCTACGGCATCCGTCAGCAGGACCTTCTTTCATTCTGGACAGCTCCACGCCCCTTGCACACCAGCAGCAGCAGCAGCAGACGCGACACAAGCGTCACCACCGCTACGTCCGCGTGCACCACCGGCGAAGAGTTGACACGGCTTTCGGGAACGGAAGTGGGTCGGCGCGGTGGCGTGCAGCGTCCACGAGTCCGCCCGTGTCGCACATCACAAATGCCACGTCGTCGCTGACGGCGGTGGTGGGCGGGGCTGCAGCGAGACGACGGCCATCGTTCAGCGTGGACAACGCGGACAATAGAGAGGCGGAAGAGGCAGCCGCACACGCAGAGGTGGCCACGCCACTGCCCTTAAGTCTTGTGTGCGCTCCTGGACTGCGACCGACACCAACTTCTTCGGCAATGAGAGGCGAGAAGGCGGCAGCGGCGGCGGGTGGTGTGTCGGTGGACGTGCGCAGCGCGAGTGCAATTGCCCTAACGTCACCGTCGTCGACGTCCTCGCCACCGCCCGCTGGTGCGGCCACAACCCCACGTCGCGCGTCTACATCCCCACAGACACCTCAACAACAACAGCAGCAGCAGCAGCAACGCGCGATCTATAGCCCGCACCTCTCCACCTCCTCCCTCCTGTACTACGACGACGTTGACAGCGATGCGGTAGATGACGTCTACTATCAACTAGAGAAACGACTCTTCCCGGTCAAGGCGGAGGCGGCGCTGACGGCGCTGACGCACAGCGAGGCGGGTGTTGCTGCCGTTGCAGACCACGAAGACGACGGGGACGCCTCGGGAAGTATCAATGCACTCTTCACCGTGCTTGACGTCCCGCTGCGGCTAAACCTGCGCGGTGGCTTTCATCTCTCGGACTACTACGCCCCATGCCCTGTGTGCCACCCGGTGATGCAGAAGCTCGCCGCCGCGGCAGCAGAGCACACCACGAGCACGTCGTCCTCCTCCTTCACCGGCAGCACGTCCTCGTCATCGTCGTGCTCCACCGCAGCCACGACGGCAACCGACGTGAGCGCGGAGGGAGAAGGGGATGTGTGCAGTTGTAGTCGATGCAGTTGCACGTCCCTGCACGACCCCACGCGTGCCGGCGTGGCCAAACCTGCTGTCGGCGGTGGTGGTAGAAGCAGCGGCGAGAGCTCGCGCGTGAGTTTTGTGTCAACGCCAAGCTCGTCGTCGTCCTCGCTCTCACACTCGCCCACCGCCTCCACGCCGTCGGCCGAGTCGATCTTTTCCTCTGTCATCTCCGCCACCGGCGTGGGCTTTGCCTTCGGCTCCGGGGCCCGTCTCGCCAGCGTTGCCCCGCCGCCCTCCCACCGCGTTGTGGCGAGCAACACGAGTATGGCTGGCAGTAATCATCAGCACGCAGCGCAGCACCAACACGACGTGCGGCGGGTCGGTAGCAAAGGCAGTTTGCACAGCTTCTCTGCCGCCGCACAGCTGCCGCGCACCTTCACCGGGCTGCGCAGTGGGCACAATACCACCACCAACCCTGCAAGCGATGCTGCTGCTGCTCTGTCCTCTGCCGGTGGTGTGGGAGGCGGGACAGGACGGCCCAGCAGCGTGCGTGTAGTGTCTGTGAAAGACGATGACGATGACGATGACGCGGTGGAGCCGCTGACGACCGATGCAACAGCAGCGACGATGAAAACGGTCTCACCGCGCTCTGTCAAGGACATCCCTGCCGCCCCGCTGCGCCTTCGCGGCGATGGCGAACACGAAGAAAGCCGCGCAACACGCAGCACCACAGTCAAGCGTGAAACTGCGATTGCGGGTGGAGAGGACTCGGGTGCCGCCATCGATGGCGGCTTCCGTGCTGCGTCCTCGACATCAACCAGCACCACAGCACCACGTGCAGACCATCCTGTTGCGTCGATTCTGCAGCGTGGCGGCTCCGCAGCGAGTGGGACGCTCGTCAGCACCGCGACCGCGCCCTGTCCTTCACTTCCCTCGCTGCCTGCGATGGGCTACGGTCAGCCACCGGCCACCTTCCACTCTGCAGCTCCGAGTGTGCGCGAGGGCCAAAACCTGTCCGCTGCACACGGAAATGCGGCTATAAATGCCATGGCAGCTGCGTCACGACGCACAAGTCGATCCTTCACCGCTGCTGCGTCGTCGTCGTCCGCGCGTCATCTTGCGCGCTACCGCCGACAGCGTATGCGGCACCGCCCTGCTCTCGCCGTCGCGCGTCGCCGTGGGTATCGCGCCGGTGGTGGCGGTCTCGGCGGCGCTGCGCTGCGCTCGCAGTACAGCAGTCTCATGAAGCAGCGTCTGCTGTGCGTGCGCATCAAGGACAAGTTCACCTACATCGATCCAAAGCGCGCTACAGGGGCGATGAAGCTCGTCGCCGATGCCGCGTTGTTGGCGGAGCGCCAACGAAGGCAGGAGGAGAAACGACAGCGGCGACGTGCCGAGCGGCAACGCGTACGGGACGAACGACGAGCACGGGAGAACAAAGACGGGGAGAAGAAGAAAAAAGTTGCGCAGACGTCGTCGCGTGATGTCTGCCCGCGTTGTCAGCGACCGCGACAGCGCAGCAGCACCACACGCAGCGCAGCGGCAACAGCAGCAGCAGCGGGCGGCACTGCAGGGACTGAAGTTGCCTCGGCAACTCAGAAGGGTCACCGTCACCACACACACAGTCGTTCGCGGCACGACCGCCGCCGCCGCACGAGCGTCGACGCCGGCAGCGATCTTCTCTCTCAGAACGCCAGCGGTGCGTGGGAGCTGCACGGCCTCGCACCCGCAGCAGGGTTAGTGCGTAGTAGCATCAACGGCACTAATGGTGTGGTAGGAGGAGCGAGGGCAGAAACGGTGACGGGGGGTCTGGACAGCGACCTTAACGAGGATAGCATGCGCAGTGGTAGCGTGCTCGCCGGAGCGCGACACACACACCAACACCAGCAGCTGCAGCAGCAACAGCAACAGCAGCAGCAGCAACAACAATGTCCCTTCGGTGGCGGCCTCGCCTGTTTTGCTGCGCAGCACAGCCCCGCTCCGAAAGCGCCAGCTGCTGTTGCCGCCACCACGACCACCACCTCCGTCGATGGCGGTGTCAGCAGTGGCGGTCTCGCCTCTGCTCTTCGCCGCGCAGACGCCTCCGCCGGCTCGGCCCGCGCGGCTGCACTGCACTGTCACGTCATCGCAGGGGAGAGTCCGCCGCGACCGCAGCGTGTGCAGCTCGTCAGCCGCACCGCCGGCCGTGCGATGCACCCCCGTGTGCCCTCCGCCTCGTCTGTTATCGCGCCATCGCCGATGGGCAGCCGCGCGTCTGCCACCGCAACATCTTCCGTCCAGTGCAGCTCCTTGGCGGCGGGGCGGGTGCGCAGCAGCAGTGGGAGTGACAGGAGTGAGGGCTTCGAGCGACGGGAGCGGAGCGGCGAGAGTGTGCGTGACAGCTCTCCGTGTTCGACTACGATTCTGCGTGGCGCAGACGGACGCGTTGTGCGTCTGACACGGGATGGACAAGATGAGAGCCACGGCGGCGGCGGCGGTGGCCAGCAACACCAGCCCCAGCTGGCACACCAGCAGAGCGAGTCTACGCTGCTGTCGGTGTGCGGGAGTGGGGATCAGCTCGCGGCGGTGGACTCGACCGTCGCGAGTGATGTGATGGTGATGGCGGTGGCAGAGGGGGAGCGCGAGAGTGTCTTGTCTTTTGGTAGGCGCCCCTACAGCACGCCGCTCTCGAGGGACCTGGAGCTGTCTCCTGGCGGCGAGTCGGCCGTAATACGGAGCGGCAGCAGCAGCAGTGGCCGCGGTGGCGGTGGTGTTGGCGGTGGTGCGCACAATGAATTGCGTCGGAGCCAGCAACAGCAGCAGCAGCAGCAACAGCGACGGCGGGAGGAGATGCGAGCAGCACCGACAGGCATTGCCTCTCACACACGTGCCATGAATCACCCGTACGTCTCCCCGCGGCCAGGGGAAGGTGAAGGGCCACGATCCGGTGGACGACCTATTGCTGCGGCACCCACGCTGCAGCCTCCCACGCAGCCTCACGCCATGAACAGTGGTCGCAGCAGCAGCGCGCTCTCGACGCCACCGCTGCCCCACCCACAAACCTTTCTCCTTCCCGCACAGAATGTCAGCAGCGACGCTGTGGCTGACCTGTCGTCTCGCCACAGCAGCAACAACAGCAGTAGCGGCGGACGAGAACCAAATTGGCTATGGTGGTGCACAGCGCCTAACCGCCGCTGCTTCTTCCTCGTCTGTAATTCCCTTTGGCATTCCTGGCAGCACCACCAGTGCCTTCTTCAACCTCCCTTCTCGCTCCACGTCACAGTCGGGCATGCTCCTGCAGGACGCCAGCGGGACAACACCGCGGTCGCACCACCACCGCCATCATCAGCACCGTGCGCCACGCAGCCGCTCTGGTCACTCACGCTCGTCGCTTCACTCCGCACGACACCGTCGCTCGCTGACGAGCCGCAGCCACTCGCATCACCGCCATCTCTCTTTCACCCATCACCGGGGACCGTCGTTGCTGAGTTTGCCGCCAGAGGATGAAGAAGCAGAGGCGGAGCTGCTGAACACCGCGCTGGCGGAGTATCCCGAGTTCGTGACGCGGTCGCGGCATGCGTCGCCCTAGACGAAAAAAAAAACCAAATGACATATCTCTCTCGTTCACACTTTTTTTATACCTTCCGTCTAACGTTGAAATTGAATATCTGGCGGAGGGGAGAAGGAGAACAGGTGGCGTGTTCGCTGCCTTCTGCTTTTTTCTGTTTTTATTGTGTATGTGTGTATGTGTCCGCTCCTTTCCGCAAATCTTTGTGCATTCTTTTGTTACTTTAATTATTATAACTGTTCTTATTATCATCTTCTTGTTGTTGCATTAGGATGTTGTTGTTTTGTTCGTCGTCCAGCTCTTATCAATAGACAATCAATGATTGCGTCGCGCCATCAGTAGCGCTGCACAGTTTCCTCTTCGTCTCTCTCGTTGTAGAGGGTGAAAGAAGAGAAGAAAGAAGAAGTGCGGTGCGGTCCTCGTTCCCGTCTCTCTGCTACCAAACCTGCGCTGCGAAAAAAATAGCCTTTATAGTCGCTGCGCGCGGGTTGCGAAACGGACTTGTTTGGTGAAGCCTCCACGACTGACCCCCGATAAGATGAAGGGGCGGCGTTCGGCATCGTACAGCGGGGTAGGTGGTAATGTACATGTCTTCCCCTTTCACCACTCCCACAACGCTCTCTCTCCTACTGCTATTCATACTTTCACTGCTTGTTGCGCTTTCCTTTTCTTCGCCCCGTCAATGCGCTGGTACTCTGACTGGACCCTTCACATACCTCTTTTCTCTCATTCTCATAACATACCACACACACTCAAACGCACACGCACATGTCACTTCCTTTCAGCTACATCCAATTTGAAAAGCGCCTATCAACCACGCACACTCTCTCTGCCCACAGTAGCAGCCTCTTCTCCCCCTCTTACCTACCTTCTTCTGTGCTGCGCATTGGTCTGGGTTGAATATTGTCGCTCTTGATTTTCTTCTCTCCTTCGAACCTCTTTTTCTACTATTTTAATTTGTTTTCCCGTTGTCTCCTCTATATCTCCTCTATTGTTGTTGTTACTGTTGCTGTTTAAACTGTTGCAGTAGTTGGTAGACTGGCCTGACGCTTCCTTCCTTTGACGTGTGAACTGTGAACGAGCTTCTTGTGGCTTCTCACTGAAACTATTTTTCTTGTTTGTTTGTTTGTTTTTCTGTGCTACCTCCACCACCCTCGCGTCAGCGTACTTCTGTTTTAGTGATTTGCGAGGTGCACTGTGCTGCCATCTCCTACCCCTTCCTTTTTTTTTCTCTCGCAGCTCTTTGCTCTTCACCTTTCCGTACGGTTTTCTCCCCAGGTTCGTACACACACACACGAGTACCGCCGCACCAACAGGCACAAACACGCAAGCACCGATCAGTATAAAAAACAAAAAGAAGAAAAAAGATGGCAAACCGAATGCCTCTGCAGCCCGGCGACGGCAGCGGCAACCCGGGAGGTGCTCAGCAGTTCTACTACCCCCAGAACGGCACCCCTCCGCAGCAGATGTTCGTCAACTACCCCATGCAGTTCACGCAGCTGCAAGCCATCACCGCACAGCAGCAGATGCAGTACCAGAGCTTCTTAGAGACGCAGCGGCGGGCGCAGACGGATATGCGGAACCGCGGCCAGCAGCAACAGCAACAGCAACAGCTTGCGGCAGCGCAGCAGATGCAGCAGCAGCAGCAACAACAGCAGCGGATGCAAGGCATGTCGGCATACCCCGCCCCTCACCTCCCTGCTGGGATGGAGCAGGGCGAGGGCTTTGATCAGAAGTCGCAGGCAGAGAAGGAAGCAATGCTGGAATACATTCGTTCCCAGAGCGCAGGGATGAAGCTGTATCAGCAGCAGCGTGGTCCGATGGCGCCTCAACAACAACAGCAACAGCAGCAGCAGCGGATGCCGGGGAGCATGCCTGGCTATCCCGGTGTGACCACCGCTGGTGGGATGGACCGCGAGGATGGGCACGAGCTGGACCCCATGGCGGAGCTCCTGCGTGCGCAGGGAGCCAACGTGAAGCAACAGCAGCAACAGCGTCAGCAGCAGCAGCGCCTGCCGGGAATGCCGGGTTACCCTCCTGGTCTCCCCTCCGCTGGGGGTAACGAGCACGGGGACAGCTTTGAGCAAAAGACACAGGCAGAGAAGGACGCACTGCTCGAGGTGCTGCGGACGCCGAGCGGGCCCGCAAAGCCGAACACGCAACAGCAGCAGCAACAACAGCAACAGCAGCAGCAGCGTGGTGGACCGCAGCAGCAGCACAGCAGCAGCAGCAGCAGCATCGCGGTGCAGGGTTAGGCGCCGGGGCAGCCACGATGCTGCCTGCGAGTGCTGTCGGGCCGCACCTCGACCCTGCAATTGCCTCCGCCATCGCCACCGGCTCTCCCGCTGCCGCCGGGGCTGCCGCAGCGAGCACGGCACATATGTCGCCCAACGCGGCAGGCGCGAAGGCTGCTGCTGGCGGTCCTGCACGTGGCAAGATCGAAGTGGATGACGACTACGGACTGAAGCCGCTGGTGAAGGTGTTGACGGCGGCACCGCTCATGTCAGCGACACCGCACGTGCCAACAGCTGAAGAGCCAACAGACCCGACGACAGGTCGCCCCGTCAGCCAGCAGGAGGCGGATGAGCTGAACTTCTCCTTTATCACGCGTGGGTTTGACATTACGCAGCTCGGCCTCTCCGTGTCGCAGCAGGAGTGGCTGCACCCGACGCTCGCCACACTGCCGCTCGACACACATAACTACTTTATCCTGCCAGAGTTCAAGATCCCTGACAGCTATAAGAAGCCCCGCCCGCGCTCCCTCTCCATGAAATCCTTCCACCAGTTCAAGGAGGAGACGCTCTTCTACATCTTCTACAGCATGCCACGCGACGTCCTGCACCTCGCCGCCGCACGCGCGCTGTACGAGCGCGGCTGGCGCTACCACAAGCGCGAGCAGCACTGGTTCCACCCCGTGAAGGCCGAGGACGGCTCGATCATGGAGAAGGTGACGACCGGCCCTGACGGCGTCAAGACCTTCACCGGGGTGTACAACGTGTTCCACCCGAACGAGTGGAAGCAGGTGCTGACGGCAGAGAACTACACGGTGTCGTCGAACGACGTGGAGGACCAGAGTGTGCTGGTCACCGCGATGGAGGAGGCGGCGCGGCAGCAGGCGCAGCGCACGCGGGCCAAGGCGACGACGGGTGGCGCGGCGGGCAACGGATCGGCCGGCTCCGCAAGTGCCACTCCGGCAGCGAGCGCGTGAACGCCCTTGACTGTTCTGTTCTCGTGTTGCGTTGTTTGATGCGTTTTTTTTTTTTATAAAACTAGAGAAATGAGTGAAGGAAGAAGAGAAGGCGCGGGAAGGAGCATCCCCATTTTTGCTCTTTCTTCTTTTTGCAATCGCTCTTATTTGACTGCAATCAGCCTTGATGACGTTATGGCTCGTGGTGGTGGTTGTAGTGTTACGGTGTTTTTGTTTTCAATTATTTGTTTCTCTAAATCGCTGCTTCGGCTTGTGTTTATGTACCTTCTTTTTCTTCTATTTTCTTTTTTTTCTGGTGAAGCCTCGCTCTTGTTTGTGATTCCCGTTCGTGTGTGTGTCTGTGCGTACTTTACTTAGTGCTGTTTGCTGGCAGCGTGTGTGGCGTTCATCTTCGTCTGCATAACGCGAAATATTTGCTCTCTCGTTGTTGTTGTTTTTCCATCTCGTCCTACTCAGCCACAGCTAGATCGAAGCTGTTGTCTCCCGTTTGTGTGATCTTCTCCTTCCCCGTTGTTGTTATTGATCTCTATCCCTTTCTATTTATCCTCCTGTGCTTGTGTTGTTGTTGTTCTCTTGTGGTTTAACGTCGTGGCTATTCCTCTTTGAGGGAGGGTGAAGAAAGTGCTGTGGCACTCGTTGCTGTTTGAGTGTTTTTTTTTTTTATTTTTTTGAAAGGGGAAGGATATTTTCACGTCTTTTTTGTGTACTTCCTTTCTTTTACTTCTTCTTTTTGCTGAAATTGGCCTGCAGTTTGGGGGCCACAGATAATAACAACAACAACAAAACGAAAGTTAAAACTTAAAAGTATCCCAGAGCACGTCGTTGTTGTGCGCACGGTAGAAAGAAGAGAGGAGAAACTTCTGATCGGGTGTGTGAAGGAGAGGGAGGAGTAGTACGAACGCTGTTTCGTGTACTTGACTCCTCTTTCTCTTTCGATATGTTGATATTCTTTAATTTTGAGTTGCGCGCGGTGAGCTGCTTTTCTCACTTTCATGAAGTGCATCTTGTCAAGTCGAGAGGCGTAGAGTGGCGGCTACACGCACGCACACGCTCTGTCACCACTGAGGGTGTGCAATGGCAAACGATCAGGCTCAAACCCTGTGCCTTCGAAACTCTCTCCCCGTTGTAACCGTGTCTGCGTCTACCTGCCTTCAAAAAAAAAAAGTGCCGCATTGATGCATTTCGTTCCTCTTGGCCTCTTTGATGAGTAACCGAGCTGCCTTTCTCTTTACCACTGCTTCCACCTCCTCCGTTTTCTTTTTCTCTTATACCTCCTCTTTGTATACGACGCTGATTTACATGTGTACTTGTCACGACTGATAAGTTTTGGTTTACTGTTGTTGATCTCTTTTTTGCAAGTTCACCTGCACCTGCACTCCGCGTGTTTGGGTAAACATCTTCTCTACTCTTTTTTTTCCCTTTTTTTTTCTTTTTTTTTTTTCCCTCTCTCCCCTTTCATCACCGCTCTTCTCCTCGTGCAAGAGGACGAGGCAGTAGAAATCAATTCTCAAACAAAACAAAAAAACTTTTATTTTTACACAGACCAGTGACCGCCGAAACCACAAAAAAAAAAATGGTTCTCTCCCTCATCGGCAATCTCGAGTCGCCCTTCGTGCAGCGCACGCTGCTCGTCGCCGCGTACGCCGGCATCGCGCTGAAGCTCGTCCCCATCACCACCGGCAACGAGAATGAAACAGAGGAGTATCGCCTCAACTGCCACCCGATGCAGCGCATCCCGGTGCTGAAGACCGCCGAGGGCTACCTATTCGAAACCAACGCGATTGTGCGTTATCTGGCCCGCACGGAGGTGATGCTGGTCGCGGTGAACACGGGGCTGGATGGTGGGGCCAACAACGAGAAGATCCCGCACCCGCAGTACCCGGTCCCCTACGCGATGTATGGCCACTCGCTGCTCGAGTCGACGGCGGTGGACAGCTGGCTGGACTTCGCAATTACCCACATTGACCACTACACCCGGCAGTTCTTCATCCACGAGTTCAAGGGCGGCCCGAAGCCACCAGCGGCGGAGAAGGAGAAGCTGTGGAAGGCGCTGGAGGGCCTGGAGCACCGCCTGGCCTACTTGAAAGAGTCGCGACGCGTCCTCGTGCAGCAGGCGGGCTCGCTGACAGCACGTACCGTCATGACGGACGAGGACTGCCTGTGGAACGATGAGGAGTACATGTCCAGCCGCGCCACGCGTGACATCCGCCTCAGCTCGGTGTACAACGTTGCAGGTTCGATTCGCAACCGCACCTCCGAGAAGGAGCGGCATGAGCGGGAGAAGCAGCTGGAGAACATCAAGAAGACAACAGACGAGGCACTTGGCATCTCCGAGGAGGACGTGCGCTCGTCGCGGCGCATGTCATCGGCTCGCGACAGCGCGATGACGCCGCGGATGAGCGTGATGTCCCCCCGTGCCTCGGTGCTCATGTCTGCACGTGGGTCGGTTATCGCGGGTGGTGCGGGCTCTCTGGTCGTGCAGCGCCAGGACCTTCTCTTCCTTGTCGGGGACTCTTTGACAGCCGCGGATCTCGTGCTTGCCATGGCGCTGCACGGTGCGTTGTCGATGTCGGAGCTGAAGGCCGACATCATTGCCAAGTTCCCCAACACCTTCAAGTACTACCGGAATGTGTTGACGCTGCCGGTGGCGTCGGAGGTGGGCAAGGCGATGCGGCTGAACGTGGTGAAGGCATAAAACGAAAGAGACGAAAACGTTTTTTTCCGTCCGTGATGCGAGAAACCAAAAAAAAAATGCATTTGTGAACCGTGGCAGTGATTGTGTGCAGTAGTTGTTGGTTTTGTTTTTTGTGTGTTTTTCTTTCTCTCTTTCTTTACGTAGAGGTACGCCGCGTGTACCACAGCGCGAGCGTACACCATGTCGACGTGCCCTCATCGTGTCGTTAAGCCCTTTCGACACATATTTCTTCTCTTTCCTCTTCAACGGCGTTTTTTTTTTCTCTTCTCTTTCTTCTCTTCTTCATAGTTACCCCACTCTTTCCTTTGGCTAATTTGTGTGCTTTCCCTTACCTCTGCGCTCTCTCTCGTCTCCTCCCTACTATCGGTGTTGTCGTATTGCGCTGTGCGCAGCGCACTCTACGAAGCTGGACGCGAAGGTTTTTTTCTTCTTCGTTGTTGACTGGTTGTTTTGAATGACGCGTAAAAGATGGTGAATTGGGCTGGCGTAGGTGCGACAGCGCTTGAGTAAGCCGTGTTCTCTTGTTGCTGGACAAAGCAATGGCGCGTCTGTGTTTTCCCTCTTCACCTTTCATTCTTTCTCTCTCTCTCTCTCTCCCTTCACGCTTTGTTGTCAGTGTCGTGAGTGTGATTTGGTGGGTGTCTGGTTTTTTTTTCTTCCCAAACGGTAGATCATTGTCGCGTGCGCAGAACGCAGCGCTTCTTCTTTTCTTTTTCATCCCTATTTGGATGAGCTGGATGTCGAATACAGGAAGAGAGAAAGAGGTTAGAGCGATGCGTGCAAGCGTGTGTGTGCACACGTACTTACGGTACTCTAGCGACTCTCTTTCTCTCTTTTCCTACAAAAGCCACGCTCTTGTTGGATATCTTTTTTTTTTTTTACTTTTTCATTTTTGTTGGTTAGTCAACTCGCGTTCGCGTCCACCTCTGTGTTGTTGCTGTCGTTGTTGCTACTACTTTCTTTCCTTTCTTTACGAACTCTCAAAATTAGCGCGCGAGCGATGCGCTATCCTACTTGTCGGTGGTCGCGCCTGCACCTCGACGTGATTCTATTGTGCATGAGCGGCGGCCAGTCGAGCGTGTCCGCACGTTGTTGTTGTTGCGGCGGTGGTGGTGATGACGTTGTTTTTGCGCGGGGTTTCTTTTTTTTTCTCAGACAATTCCTTTTTTTTTCTGTGCGGTGAAAGATCGCAACGGGTGGCAAAATAAAATATAGAAAAAAAAACTAGAATAGGGACAGTAGGAGCTTCTGTGGCTTTTAAAAGGGATGTGCGTGCCTCTGATAGGGGCATGAAGGTTGCACTTCTGCTGGAAAAGCAGCGCAGAAAATCTTCTCCCCTCTCTCTCTTTCTCTCTTCTTCCCTTTTGAGGCTAAACTTTTCCCAGTGAAGCGAGCGGCGCAGACTCAGTGAGCGAGCGGCACACCCGCCGCGCGCGAAAAAAAAAAAAAAAAACGCCCGCCGCGGGCGAAAAAGGAAAAAAAAAAAACAGTGGATCTCGTTGTCGTAGAGCGGTCGGCCACAAGCGGATAGCGTTTATCGGGAGAAGAAGAAAGTCCAAAAAAAAAAAAAAAGGGGAAAAGTGTAGCAGAGGATGTTGCGCAAAAAAAAAGAAGAGATAAACAATTTTGTTTTCTCTTTATCCGCTCATACAATAACTTTTTTTTTAGTATGATTTTACTATGCCACAATTCTTCCTCGCATCCCTCTCTTAATTTGTTTTTTTCTTGTTTCAAATACTTCGTTCATTTTACTATTAGTTTCAGAAAGCGGCCGTGCAAGTGTGATTTTCCAGTGAAGCAGAACCATGGCCAGTTCGAGCAGCACCAGCACCGCTGCCACCACCGCAGACTTCGCCAGCACCTGCGAAGGCTTTGCGGTGGACAGCCGTCTGCTTTACAACGACATCGAACACCTCTCCAACAAGCGCTTCCGTCGCAACCGACAGCTCGTCACCTGGACGCGCCTTCTTGCTTGCGCTGCTGTCATGTCTGCCGGCATCGGCGGCGTCGCAGCCTACTACCAGCGTGCGAAGATTTACCGTGTGTGGCGCCTCCGCAACCCGCATCGTGTGCGCCAGCTTTCAATGGCAATGATGATCAGCGGCGGCTTCAGTTTTTGTACGCTGCTCTTTCTCATTAGCCCGATCGGCTTCATGCGGATGCACGACATGGAGACGAAGCGGACGCATCAACTCGATGCGGTTGCCGTCGCGGCGCTCGTGCAGGAGCAAAACTTTCGGACGCTGGCTGCATGGGGCACCACAGCGAAGAGAGAGGAGGGAGGAGGCGTATCGGCGCTGCACCGACCATCTTCTTCTTTGTCTGTGGTACCGCAGGAAGAAGCAGCAGCAGCAGCAGCAGCGCAGCAGTGGGTGTGGAAGGAGGTGGTGCTCGACGCTGCTCTGCTGCCAGGTGCGTGCACACCGACTACCGTCTCCGCCTCGTCAGACGCAGAGGCTGCGGAGAGCGCAGAACACGCCGGCAGCGGCAACGCGCAGGAGGAGCGCGCGGTACAGGGCGGAGAGGACGTGGCAGCGCTGAAGAAGGAGATGGCTGCACAGCTGCTTCTCCCCTCTTCTACTAAAACGACACCAACCACGAAGTCGGTATCAACGGTTGCGCGTGCAGAAGCGAAGAGCGAAGAAGATGATATCAGCACAAACGGTAGCCTGCACGCACCTCGACGTGTCATCGCGTACACGAACGATGCGGCAGCGCTGCAGTCGGCGTTGGTGGCGACGGTGGAGATGTGGGAAGCACTGGTGAAGGCGAAGGCCGACATCGTGGCCAAAGTGATCTAAAATGCGTCGCTTTTCTTGAAAGGGTTTTTTGTCTACGTGGTGATGACTTGCGTGTGTGTATGCGTTGTTGAAAAGTCTGAGACGCTATCACGGTGTTAAAGGAAAGCAATCTCAAAAAAATAAAAGGTCAAGATTTGACAAAAAAGGCGCGCGAGAGTAGTCATGCGCTCCGTTCTTTTCTCGATAAGTGTTTTTCTCATTAAACTCGCATTTTCAATTACAGAGTGCTGAGTATGTGACAGCATATGTATTGAGCTGAGCTGCGCAGTCGGCTCTCTACTCCCTTTCCCATTTTATTCACTCTCCTTTTCCCCATCTCCTCTCTTCCTCTTCGTGTTGTGATGCACTCGCTTACCCTCGACCACTCTCACAGGAAGTCCAACCACTATTTTGTATTTTTCTTTCTCTTTTATTTTGTCCTTTTATTCGCGACATCTATATCCGACGCTTGTTTTTAGTTACTTTGTTTGTTTGTTTTCATCATTACCTCTTCCCTCCGTTTGTCCAGCTGACTCTCTCTCTCTCTCCTTCGCTCCCCCTTCTATAGAATTTAAGGAGAACCGGAAACACCGGAGGACCTGAACAAAGCAAGCGAACTTTCGTACCGGGCACACACCGCACGCCCACACAACGCTCCGGCCTCTCGCGCACACCACGTTTTTTACTCTTGACTCTCTCTCTCTCTCTCACTCCCAGAAGCTTCACCACACCTTTTTTTTTCCTCGTGCCATTTTCCATTTGAGTTAGAGATCCTACACTCATTTTTTAGAGCTATCCAGCCTCTCTCTCTCTCTCTTTCTCCGCCTGTACACGGCAGCTTGGTGAACTTTTTTGGTGGTGTTGTCGCAACAAGCGCAAAGTCTATTTGTTTGATTTTTTTCGCTCTCCACGTCACTCCCACAGAACCAGAAACGCCGCTTTTTTTCTTCTTCCTACTCGACTCCTGTCGTGTCTCGCCTTCTCTCTCCTGGTTTTCTTTTTCCTTTTCTTTGTTTCTCTAACCTGTTCTCCTTCTATTTCGTTGCTTTATTTTCTATTGCTGTTGATTGCACAGAAGATTGGTGAAGGGGCAACGTTTTGATTGTGTTTGTGTCTGTGTGTAAGTGTTTCTGAGCTACAGACACGTAATAGCATACCACGTGTGTTCGTCGACACACGTTCCGCTTCCGAACCAAAAAAATTATATATAGCTATATATTTATTTAACCTTTAAAAAGAATTTCTCCGCACCTCTCACTACATTCAATTTTTAATTTCTCTTTTCTTTTTTGTATTTTCACCTTGCGATACGACGTTGTTGAGTTGGCATTCGACACCGCCATTTTCTCCCCTTTTTCACTCTTCTCTCTTATTGTACGTCTACTTCTCTCTTTCTCTCTCTCTCTTTCTTTTCCCGTCTTTTCAGAATAAGTGCTGCAGCAAGAAATTGTTTTTGTTCTAAGTGTGCGTGTGTGTGTTTGACCTCGTGTTGTCGAACTCGCTGAGATTCCTTTCGTCGTGTAGTGTGTGGCTAATTGAACTCATCTTCTTTTTCCTTCTCCTTCTCTCTCTCTCTCTCTCACTCGCCACCGTTTTCTGCCTTTTGTGTTCCTCAATACAAAGCCTTAAAGCCTCGGCGTCGTGTCTTTCTCCTCCTCGACTTCTTCCAGCCCCCCCCCTTTATTTTTCCCCACCCCCACCCCCACCACCATCTTCTCTCTCCGTCTCGCTCGCTTTCTCCTTTACTCTTGTCTGTTCCTCTTTTTTCTCCAAAAGAAAAATAGTAGGCTCTTCAAACCCCCGCTTATTACCTGAAGGAGCAACAGAATAAAAAGAAAGCCTTGAAACGCAAAGATACAGAGAGCGAAGGAAAAAAACATAGAGCGTGATCTGGATACCTCACTACTCCACTTTTCCTTTATTGTTCTTTACTTTATTTTCGTCAGTGAATATCTTGTGTGTGTGTGTGTGTGTGTGTGTGTTTTAAGTGTGTATCAGGCTGTGAAAGTCAATTCTGTTCTTCCACGAGCGCTCTTTTCTTTCTTTTCTCTCTTACACAACACCGTGCTCACTCTCCTTCTCTCTCTCTCTGCAGCACCTCCATTATTTTCTTAGCACAAACACTAAAAATCAATTTGTTTATTTTATTTTTCATTATTACCACTATTGTCACTAACGCAGTGTTATTTTTACACTCGGCCTTTTCTTTTTTTTTTGTCTCAGCGTCGTCTCTCGCCTACACACACTCACTCTTTATCTCTCTCTTCTTCCTCTTGGAGTGTTAAGCAAGTTTTTACGTGTGTTTGGCTGCCGCACCAAGGCTCGCCACTCTTTTGTGCATTCTTTTTTCTTCTTTTATTTTCCTTGGGAAGCCGTCGACACCGTTGTCCACCATGTTCGCCGAGGCACAGAGCGAGGAGTTGCTGAACCTCCTCTCGCAGGTGCGCCTCGTCGCAGACGAAGAAGAACGCAGCGATGGCAAACAGCAGCAAGAGCAGCAGCAGCAGCAGCGTCGCACCGCAGACTTTGCCGACACGCAAAGCAGTCTGAAGTCAACGATGTCGGCGTCTCTCACGCTGGGCTCCGGCAGTCGTGCGATCAGCCCCACGAGCGGCGTTGGCCGCTACACGGCGTCGTCCACCGCGCAGCAGCAGCAGTGAACTGGACCGTGCAGGACAACAGCAGTTGTGGGAACAGAGGTGGGGACGGACAGCCACGGCTCACGTCACCGGAGCGAATAGGTGGTGCAGGTGGTGCTGCTGCTGCGGCAGCGGCGGTGGGTCGGCGCACGCCTGCAACGGGTGTGAAGGTGTTGCATCATAGCATCAACGCTCCGTTAGCCGCCCCACCACCTGACATGGAGACGGAGTTGTACGACGTGCTGCGAGAACCGAAACAGCTTTTCTTCGTCGACGCGCACAAACGTGCCGCACTACAACAGCAACAGCAACAGCAACAACACGTGCACACGACGCCGACTTCCCCCTTCACGTCAAGCAACGCCGCGACGGCGAACACGATCGCTGCGTCGGGCTTCTCACGCAGCGTTACGTCCTTCTCCCCTGACGCCTCGATAGGGGCAGCGGCGGTGGTGGCGTGCGACGACCGCCCCCGCCCTTCTCCGCTGCTGATCCGGAGGGCATGAACGTGCCGACATGTGCGACCGCGTTCCCGAGTGCGGTGCCACGTGATCGCGTTACGTCCCCCGGCGGTGCCTCTGTCTTGTCCACCGTGTTGTCGGGCTACACGCAACCGACGACGCCGCCGTCGCAGCCGCGGCAGCGCGGTGGAGTGAGCGAAGACGGACTCGCACGCATCGCGGCGGAGTTCGAGAGGGTGGCCGCCTTCGACGAGCGCAACAGCGAGGCGCAAGGCATGGATCGGCGTGCTCGCTTGTCGGCGTTGGCTGGCGTGGGAGGAGTCGCGCGCCGCGTCTGACGTCTGGACCCCCGCCTCTGCTACGCCGGCCGCGCCGTTTGCCCCGGCGGACCGCAGTGCTCTCTCTCCCTTCACCTACACCCATCCACAGCCAACACTGCAGCAGCAGCAGCAGCAGCAGCAACAGGCGACGCGGCACGTCACGCCCTCCAAGGCGCCGTCCTACTCCGTCTCCGCAACCGATCTCTCTCCCTTTTTGAGCAATGCAGGGGCGTCCGCGCGAGGTCACGCGGGGTACGTCGATCCGACGAGTGCGCGGGTGGCACGTGGCAGCACCGCGACGACGCCGTTGACGCTGGCAGCGTCTCACACTTCTCCGCCGTCGCACACCAGCCATCCTCCGCATGCGTCCATCACGTCTGCGGCGGCTTCCAGTGCTGCAGAGGCAGCCGTTGCGAACTTTTTTCGTGCGAGCAGCGCGGGGCCGGAAAACATTACCGGCGGTGTGAGTGGCCTTCGCAGAAGTGCGCAAGAGAACGATGCAGCGTGGCGGCTCAGCGTGGAGGCCGAGCTCAATGATCTTCAGCGCGGTGCACACCCACTGTACAACGCGACCAGTACAGCAGCAGCAGCGGCGGCAAACATCGCGACGCCGACGACGGCCATCTCTCCCTTGCCACCCACATCCACCACACCCTATCATCAACTCCTCAGCCAGCTGCGGTACAGCCCACAGCAGGGCACCACAACCACCATCACAGGGAGGTGCTGCAGGGGTGCGGGCCGCACAGGCAAATACACCACCAGAGCGCCGTGGCTTCGTGCCGGCACCGCAAGGTCAAACAGATGCCCGCCGAGCAGCAGCAGCAGCGGGAGGCGTTGATAAATTTTACCCCGCGTTGCATCTTGATGGTCCTGCCACGGGGTCTGTGGCTCGCTACACGGCTCATGTCCCTCGTACGAGTCCCTTTGGGGGTAATATCGATGGCACCCACCACCACCAGCAGCAGATGAGCGGCGGCGGCGAGAACCTCAACGCCCACCGTGAGCCTCTCCGCAGCTGGCCCGCACACTCGAGCTCCTTCGCTGGCGGAGACGTCAGCCCTGTGGGACCGCGTGAGCCCCTTCGACAGAGCAGCAGCAGTCGCAGCAGCGAACACCAACGCAGCGGGTGGTGCAGCAGCGCTCTTTCACACGCCCGATACGGTAGCGAAGCCCGTCACGCTGTCGTCGATTGCGGCTCAGCTGCAGGGGCGGGAGATAGCGCCGCTGCTGGACGAGGACGTTGCCTACTCTTCCTCCTCTCTCCGTCAGCAGCAACAGCAACAGCAACAGCAACAGCACCACGCTGGGGTTGGTGCTCTCGCGTTCCGCAACGCCGTTGAGCTGTCTCAGCGCTTCCCGACGCCACCGAGCTTCACAACAGCGGCGACAGCTGGTTCTTGCCTCTCCCCGCAGCAGCAGCAGCAGCAGCAGCGGATGCCTCTCTCACCGTACCAACACGCAGCACAGCAGGCATCCAACTACACATCCGGTGGGCCTCAACAACAACAACAACAACAACAACAGCAGCAGCGTGCTTCGGCAGCAGCAGCAGCAGCAGTCACTGGAGGGTCGCAGCGCGTCTCGCACCCCTCCCCACCACGACAGGCACCGGGTCTCCGTGGCAGCCCCGTCGACGCCTCCGCCACGAGTGCCCTCCACTCGCCCCCCTCGTGCAGCCTCCGCCCGTCACCGCAGACGCGGGCGGCAGACGGCAGCTCCCCGGCGCTGCGGCGGTACGTCATCACGACGCCCAACACACGCGCCAACGCAACGAACAGCGGAGGGAAGCGCAGTGAAGGCAGTCCCACCGGCACCTTCGGATCTACCGGTGGCGCTGGTGCTGCAAGGGATGCGCGGCCGCGTGTGCAGCTCTCGCACGTCACCGGGCCAACCACCACCAACCCGGCCGCGCTGCGCTCCCCCCTCCGCACACCGCGACGTCAGCCACTGCCACCCCAACCGCGGGTGCTGGCTACGGCGTGGGCGGTGTCACGAACACGTCACCCTACCACCACAGCCACCCTGCCAACATCAACAACAACAACGCGAACAGCAGCAGCAGTGGTGGTCATCATGCAGGCCAGAACACGACAGGGAACTTCGGGTCAACAGCAGCAGCATCGGCGGCAAGCGCGGCGGGCACGTCGGTGTCCTCCTCTGCGGTACGCGCCTTGATTGAGCGGCTGCAGGCTCTCGCACCGGTGGTACTCTCCTCGGCAGCGCCAACGCCGACCAACAACAATAACAACAACGCAGAGGCGTCGGCAACCGCGACAGCGACGTACACAGCAGCAGAGAGTGGTGCAATGGGCAGCGCGATTTCAATCCCCGACGTGGCGTCGGCCGCGGTGATTCTGGCCATGTCACACGACCAGCACGGCTGTCGGCTGCTGCAAGCCGTCCTCGACGCGGAGTGCGACGGCGACGTCGATGAGAAGAACAGCAGCAACAGCAACGAGGAGACACGCAGCAGCAGGAGCCCGACCAGCACAAACGTCAGTGCTGCTGAGCGGCGTCGTCAGCGTCGTGCCGAGGCATTCTACCACTCCACCGCTGTTCAGGTGATCCTGCGCGCCATCGAGCCGAAGCTGGACACCGTCATGGCGGACGGCTACGGCAACTTTCTCCTGCAGAAGGTGTTCGACATGGCGCCGGACGCAGAGCGGCAGCGTCTGCTGCGGCTGCCCTCGCTGCAGCACCACCTCTGCGCGGTGGCCTGCTCGCCACATGGTACCTTCGCGGTGCAGCGGCTTGTCGAGACGGTGCGCAACACGGAGGAGGAGCGCTTGGTGTTCGTGGCGCTGGAGCGTGACCTGCTGCGGCTGCTCACCAACGCGAACGGCGGACATGTGCTGATGAAGGTCATGGAGTGCATTCGCCGGCAGTACACCGCGCTGACAACAACAGCGACAAACACCGACGCGGTGCCTGCCGTCTTTGCAGCCTCGTCCACCACTCTGAGCGGGAGTGCAAATGTGTCGTCTGCGGCGCCGCCGCTGCGCACGTTGCTGCTGGAGCGCGTTGACGCCCTCTTCGCCGCCATCGCCACAAATCTTCTCTTCGTCTGTCAGCACAAGCAGGGCTGCTGCATCGTGCAGAAGTTCTTGGACTTTTTGAACGCGTGTGCGGGCCTGGCCCCGAGCGTGAACTCCGTACCGGCAGAGACGCTGAGCTCCCCGCAGCAGCAGCAGCAGCAGCAGCAGCAGCAATCATCGGTTGACTATTTTGATCGTATGTCCGCGCTGCTGCTGCCCCACATTCACGAGCTCTCTGTTCACCCCTTCGGCAATTACGTTGTAACGCGTCTCGTCGACGTCAGCTACGCACGCGGCAGCACCGCCACCATCGACGCCGTGGCGACCGCGATGCAGCGGGATTTGGTGCGCATGTGCACGAACAAGTTCGCGTCGAACGTGGTGGAGCACATCCTGCGCCACTGCAGTGAGCGGCGCATCCGATCCGTGTGCCAGACGTTGATGACGCGACCCACCGGCCCGCACGTCGGTGCCCTCTCGCCGTCCTCGGCAGCTGCCGCAGCAGCGCACCCTTCGATTGCGCGCCTGCCGCTCACCACCGTCGTGATGGACTCCTACGGCAATTACGTGGTGCAGACACTGCTGACTGTGGCGCCAGTCGACGAGCTGGCCTCAACAACATCTGTGGATGGTGGCATGTTGCCCGTCTTGCAGCTGCTGCTGCCGCTGCTGAGCTCGCGCAACTTTGGCCGCAAGCTGGAGACCAAGACGGAGCTGGCGGTGCTGCGGGTGGAGCAGTATCAACAGCAGCAGCAGCAGCAGCAGCAGCGTCGACGAGGAGCGTAGTTGTTCCTCCAGTGTTTGTGAACACGGGGAGAAAGTTGGCTCCTTTTTTTTTTTTGGGGGGGGGGGGGTTTTTTTTTTTTTTTTTGTCCCCCCCCCCCCGGGGGGGGGGGGGGGGGGGAAAAAAAAAAAATTTTTCTCTTTCTCTCCTTTTCCTCGATGCATGTTTAGCCTCCGCGACTTTCTCGTTGTTGATGATTCTTTTATTGCTCTTCTCCCCACTCCTCAGAGCCCTTCTGTATCGTACGCTTCAGCAGGCGTATGACTTCTTTTTTTTTCTTTTTGTGTTCCTTCAGCACCACAACTGGGTTTTTTTCGTTTCTTTTCTTTTTACGCTATGTAGCAGCGTTGAAACCGCAGCGACAACTCGATCGATCCCTTTTTTGTTTGTTTCTCTCTTAGTTGATTGCTTGTCTACTCCACTTTCACGCAGTCTCTCTCTCTTTCTATCTACTCTCTCTTGATTGATGCTTCGTTAATACCACCTTCTTGCTCTTACGCACATGTTTTTTTTATTATCTTTATTGTTGGTGCCCTGGACGCGATGAAATGCTGCAAAAGCACTCACACTCACATTTATCGGGAAGTTTTTGTTATCGTTGTCGTCGAATGTGCTTCACAACGCCTTCTAAGGTGTTTTTTTTTTTAGTTTCACAGCTTCTTTAAGAGCTTCTTTGTCATCATTTTCGCTTCTTTTTTTCTCCGATCCTACGAGCTTCTATTTCCCTTCCTCTCCTATCCTATGAGCTCATCATCCTCTTGTACCACTTCGAGCCCCTTGTACCTCCGCCTTTCTTTTTTCCTTTTTTATGTAGTCCTTCTCCTTCGGTGGTTGATGTTCTTATTGTTTTCTGTTTTGTTTTTCCTTTTTTTTTTTCGCGTAGCGCGTTCAGTGGCGTACGCACAGTCGTCTGTGGACTTCTCCACATACGACAGCTGATAGATGGCGCGCCACTTCTCCGCGTCTGGTTTGCCACGCCTTAGAAGGAGAATTCAAAAGAAAAAACTGATCGTTGTCAATTATAAAATTGAAGATTGGTGCTGGTGCTCTGCTTGTTTTGTTGTTGTTGTTGTTGTTGTTGTTGTTGCTGTTGGGTGCATCAGCAGGGGAAACGTATGTGTTTTTTTCTCCCTTTGAATTTCCCAAGTCCAGCTTCATCTATGGACGCTGCCTTCGTACCTTGTGTTTGTTTGTGAGTGTGGATGTAAGTGTTCATCAACGGATGGTTGACTATTGCTGATGCTGCTGTTCTTGTAGAGTTGTAGCAGCACATTTCAATTGCCCGATCGATCTTTTTTTTTTTCTTTTCCTCTACTCTCTGTCAAGTGATGCTGAACCGAAAACCATATACTAGAAAAAAGAGTCTGATATACAAGCGAGGAAAAAGTGAGAGGGACGCGGTGATGGACGCCTCCTCGCGTCGTCTCCTCGAGCATGAGCCCAGCCCATTTTGATGTAGTGTGGAGAGAGAGAGAGAGAGAGAGAGTAGCTATCTTCTCTTAATGCAGCTAACGGTACTCATCTCTTCCGCGTACGGCTTACCTCCGTAATACACCGTTAAAGACGGAGCGCGTTTGGGTGTGTATGTGTGTGGGTGTGTGTCCGACTCGACCTCTCTTGTAGCTCATGTACTTTGTCAGCTTTTACCTGCGCACAACCCCTTCTCACACTCCCACCTTCTTTTTTTTTCTGGCTCTCCCGTGCTGTACAACACAACACACACATCACACGCCTCTCATCAGGTCTCACACGTCCTCAACAATTTGCCTCAATACTGCAGCTCTATTGATTCTTTTCTCTCTTTCTTCACAACAACAAAAAAAAAGTCACTATACCCCTCCTCCCCTCTTGTACCCTTTTCCTTTCAAGTGGTTATACCCCACCACCTGCCACCACACCTCACCTCGATTACATCTCCTGCTTCCTTACTTGCTTGCAATATTGCGCATACTCTCTCTCTCTCTCCCTCTTTGTTTCTTTGCTCGGTACGATCCATCCTCACTTCGATTTTTGTACTTTTTCCGGTCCTGTGTCAATCCTTATCGCACACACACGCACAAACACTTTCTCTCTCTTCTCAAAAAAAAAAAAAAATGGCGTCGCTGATTGTTGCGGGTGCCACCGGTGCCATTGGCCGCACCGTCGTGCAGCACGCCATCCGCCAGCCCACGATCCAGCGCGTCGTCGCCCTCACCCGCAGTGCGAACGTGACGGAGGCGCACTACGAGCAACTGTTCGGCGTCATCACGCGTCCCTCGACGGCAACAACCAACGGCGCAGACAAGAAGGACACAACGCCGTCCGATGTGGTGTACGTGACGCCGGCTGAAGCAGCGAAGATTCAGCCGGTGACGATGGATTGGGAAGCCTTCACAACGCAGTGGTCGGCGACGGCAGCGGCGGCCGCAACTCTCGCCCCTTACCAGGAAATCTTTGCGGGCCACACGTATGCGGCCATGTGCCTCGGCACGACACGGAAGGATGCCGGCAGTGCCGCAAAATTCACACGATGCGACTACGACTACGTCATTGCGTTCACAGAGGCGGTGCTCGCCTACTCGGCGCCGGCCGGGTTTGACCGTGGCGTGCGCTACATCCACACAATTGGCGACAACGGTGAAGTAAAGGCTGCAGCGGCAACAGCGGCAACCGCCGCAGCCACGCCGCCCTCCGCGACGAGTCCCGAGTCGGCTGCGTCGACCGGTACGCTGCGTGTCTTTGCGCAGGTCAGCGCCGGTGTGGCGGACAGCAACTCGTGGCTCCTGTACATGCGCACGAAGGGCAACGCCGATGAGTCAACGGTGGAGCGTGTGCATCGCCACAACAAGCGGGCCGCCGACGCTGGTGCAGTGACACCGGTGCTGCTCTTCCTGCTGCGTCCTGGCATCCTGAACCGCCACAGCAAGTCGCGCTTTGGGGAGAAGATTGCGAAACTCGTGATGCCGTCGATCGCCGTGGAAACGTGTGGTGCGGCGGTGGTGAGTGCGTGCGTGGAGCAGCAGCTGCATCACACAATCTTGGCCAACGCGCCGCTCTCTGCCGGCGAACAGGCGAAGGAGGATGCTGTGGCGCAGGAGCGCGAGCAGAAGGGGGAAAGCACGGTGCTGCTCGGGACGCCGTTCAAAACTACAAAGGTGATGAAGAAGGCGGGTGTGCCGCAGGATGAGAGCTACCCCTACACGTATGCGCTCTCCGACTCAACGATGAAGCACCTGGCGGCGCGCCTGCCGCAGCCAGCGCCAACGCCAACAACAGCTGCGCCAGCTGCAACAACAGCGTAAGAACGTAAAGAAATGCGCGCTCAACTCTGCCCAGCAGGGAAGGGAGCAACCGGAGAAGTCTTCGGCAGCCCTTCGCAAGCTTCTCAAAGTTTTTCTTCCCGCTTATCTGCGCTGCTGTGTTCATCGAGAATACACTACTTAACGTGCACACACACGCACACACACAGAAAGGTGTACGTTGCAGCCCCTGCCTTTCTTCCTTTTGGTTTTTTTTTTAAGGCCGGCCTGTGGAGACGGCAGCCCTCATTCAATGCTTCTAATACACACACACATACACTCACACCGCCGCACTCAACATATACACCAGCGGGCCCATCCTTCTTTTCCTTTTACTATTGCGGCTATCCTTCAGCCAAGTCCTTTTTCTTTTTTCTCTCCCTCAGTGCTGCGTGCTTAAATTTTTTTCATCCCTTTTCAACTACTCAATAATACACACTTTATATTTTGGTTTATTATGGATGATCTCCCTACTTCCGCTTGACGTGCAGCTGCAGCGCAAAGTCGTTACAAAAACAAATGTTGGTGAAAGACAAGACAAAACTCTCTCCCACTCGTCGCAAGCCGTGACGATGGCTGCAATTGCCACACAGAGAAAAAAGCGAGCGAAGCTTTGCCTAACCCTCATTCTTTTTTGTGTTTGGGGCTTTCTCCTGCATCATGGATCTTGACGCTGACGAGCAGCGCGGGGTTGTTCATGGGAAAAGTGAAGTAGCTCGAGTTACCGTGCTTTCTCCTCTCTTTACCTCTCGGATACTCTCCCTCTGTCCCCGTTGCACTACACCACCCTCAACACACACTTACCCGCACACAACACACACCCTACTACGTGCAGCTTTCCAGCACCCCCTATTTAGCGAGCCCCCTACACACATATATCACCCTCTACATCTATTCTCTCTTTCTCTTAACGAGTTAATTCTTTTTTTTTTCTCTTTCGTCTGAGCAGCTCGACAATTGACTGGCACTTCGCATCAGCACACGCACCTTGTACACCAAAGCGCGCAAAAAAGCACACGTTCAAGTCGTGTCTGTAACGTGTTTTGCTCGTCCGTCTCACGCTCTCACACCTATTTTTTTTTTTTTTGACTTTCTAAAAACTCTCATTTCCCATCTAACACACAAAATCACACAAACAGGGAAAAATATGGCCGTCTTCAGCTCTCTCCTGCGTGCGCTGAGCGTGGCCCTCGTGCTCGCTCTCACCATGGCCCTCCCCGCGCTTGCGTGGTGGGATAAGGGGCACATGGTCGTCGCCGAGGTCGCCCGCCGCAACCTAAAGCCGGAGATTGCGGAGAAGGTGCAGGCCTGTGCTACGATGCTGAGCAAGCTCGGCCCCTTCCCCAAGACTACGACGCTGGTTGAGATGGGCCCGTGGGCAGATGACCTTAAGTCTCTCGGGCTCAGCACGATGGCCACGTGGCACTTCGTCGACACGCCCTTCAACCCGGACAACATCGTAATGACCATCAACCCGGTGGAGAACGTGAACGTGCAGTCGGTGATCCCGATGCTCGTCACCGCCATCACGAACGCTGGCGCGACGTCAGACACGATCGTCACGTCCGTGGCAAACCTCGTCCACTACGTCGGCGACATCCACATGCCCCTGCACAGCTCCGACCTCTTCTCCGCCACCTACCCGCTCGGTGACTACGGCGGTAACAAGCAGGTGGTCTACCTGGACGCTGCGAAGAAGGTGTCGCAGAAGCTGCACGCGTTCTGGGATTCGATGGGTGAGGGCCCGCAGGCCAACCCCGTCCGCCCGCTGAACGCCACGGCGTACGCCACACTGCAGGCCTTTGTGGATCAGCTGATCGCCGACAACGTCTTCACGGAGGCGCAGATGATGACCACGAACTCGAGCGTGATGGCGGCGGAGAGCTTCGACCTCGCCGTGCAGAACGTGTACCCGGGCGTCGCGGACCGCACGGTGCTCTCGGCGGCGTACCAGTCGCAGGCACAGGTGCTCTCGCACCAGCGCGTCGTGCTGGCCGGCTACCGTCTTGCCACAATCCTCAACTCCGCCCTTGCCAAGGTGCCTCTGAGCACCATCAACAAGAGCACGAAGCAGATCCAGGATGCTGTGGAGGTAACGCAGACGGGCGACACGTACAACTACTACGCCTTCAGTGGGGTGGAACGCGGTGCGGCGGCGGGCATCTTCCTCTCCTGCTTCGCGATTGGCTGCCTGCTGGCGGCTGCGATCGCGTACGCCATCTGCTACGCCCGCCGCATCAGCCGCTCGGAGATGGCGTCGGAGAAGCGGAATGCCTCTCCGATGAACAGCGCGGAGGCCTAAGCAGAGTCGTTGACGCTTATCTTGATTTTTTTTTACTCCCCTTATTCTTTAGTCTTTTCTTAAATTTTCCGCCTCCCTCACCGCACTTCCCTATCCGTTTGAGCAAGCGTCACAAGCACACGTGAAACGTTGATCTGTTGAAAGAAAAAAAAAATCGTGTGGGTCTTCGCCAAGTAGAATGTGCCGGAGAGGGAGTGTGGTGCGAAACGTGAGAGAGAGAGAAACAGATAAACGAAGTGTGCATAAACGCAGCCCTGGCTTGCATCTTGATCGACGCGCACTTCTCCAATTTAGTTTTATTTTAATTTTTCTTTCATAGTTAGTGAGGCCTACCTGGTTCCTTGTTGACCGCACCATCTCACGAGCTTTATTGACTTTGTTTTTTTTTTCGGTTTGCTTTGCTCTGTCTCTCGTGCTTCTCCTCTTGCCCGAACTACGCCATCAGTCCTCTATTCTTTGACTTTTTTTTTCTTTTACACTGAGAAGGGAAGTGCTGGTGGGAAGAGAACACGAGCTGCACAGCATACCTCATGTCATTCGTCCCTCTCTCTCTCTCTCTCTGCCTTCGTGTGTTTGCGCAGGTGCGTGTTTGTTTGTTTGTTTGTTTGTTTTCAGCGCGCACAGTGCGAGTGCGGCGAGCAAGCATCCACACACACACAGGAGAAAAGCGGGTGGGGCGGAATGCACAACACGTTGACGCCTTTCTAGTTTTCGCTTTTTCTACGTTGTTTCCTTCTAGCTATACATGAGCGGCGGCCTATATATATTTGTTTTTTTTTTTTTTTGAGTCGGCGTCTCCTCTCAAATCCACCGCACACACACACACAAGCACACCGCAGAATGGGAGACTTGGGTGTTGTGTGCGGAGGTGAGCAGGAGAGGGCAACGTAAACGCTGACCTGCACATCTCTTCCCCCTTTAAGTGACCCTTCTTTTTGTTTTGCTTTGACTTTTGTTTTTTGTTTTTTCTAATCGAGGCAACAGGATCGTTGATTGAAGCGCTTTCTCCGCTTTGTTTTCCTGCATGCACTAAAACTCGAACCTTTATTTGCATTTTTTTGTTGTTTTTTTTTTTCTGAACTTTCGAGTGTGATAGGGCATGCGACACTCTGGCAAGTATCTGCGGCAACGCAGATGCTTCTAGAGAAAGAAAAAGACACCGGACCAAGATAAGGAAAAAAAAAAACCTGAAAAATAATAACAAGACGACGCCAACAACAAGTTCTGTGCAGGACGAGGCCGGCGAAAAAAGAAAAAAAACCGTTTAAGTAAATATATAGCCCGATGAGGCAACTGCAGATAAGTGAATGAGAATGATGAAAAAAAAAAGTACGGAGGAGGGAGCGGATGGGTTTTTCCCCTTCACTCGCGTCAAGGCACGACGCGTTAAACCGAGTATTCTTTTCTTCTTGATTGTGCCTTTCCTTTATTTTTTTTGGTTTGTATGTGTGGGAAAAAGGGAGAGCGAGTGTGTGGTAGGGCTCTGCATGCAAGCGTGTGGAACGGCCTCCTCTCTTCTTCGTAGTCGTCCTTCACACTCTCTTTCTTTTCCACTTCAACACGCCACTTCTCTCTTTTCTTTATATATGCCTATACGTTTTTGTGTGTGCGTGTCTGTTGTTTGAGGTAAAGTCACGGCCTCTCTACTTTCTTGCTTTATAACTTCTTTTCTGTTTTCTTCAAACTGCCGAGGGGCCGCCGCAAAGAAAAAAGGGGAGGAAAAGCGTACCGCCCTCGCCGAAAGCTAGCGTGATAAAAACAAACAATTAAAAAAAAAATGTGAAGGTGTCTGCATGCCCTTGGGGTGTTTTTGCGCGTGTGCAGAACGATACTCATCGCCGTAAATACAGCCACGAGGGCAGAAAGGGGTAAAACAGAACAAAACGAAAATACCGGTAGTGATGAGAGGTGCGGCATAAACCGCAACACGTTGATGCTGCGGCGAGACGTCTGCGCTTTTTAGCCTGTCTGCGCTCGAATTTCTCTGCTTTCCTCCTCTTTACCTTTCACTCTTTTTTCAACCGTTTCTCGCCTTTTTTAATTCCCAAAATCTTCGGAAAGTCGCCAAAAACCTATGCAGCATCAACCGAAAAGCAAGCCATAACGGTCGGAATAAATACGCCATCGGCTCTCAGTCGCGCTTCTTTCAACATTGGGGGCTTAGCTCAGTGGTAGAGCATTGGATTCCAAATCCAGGGGTCGCAGGTTCAATCCCTGCAGTCCTCATTTTTTTTTTTGCGTCGTTTTCGCTCCCCCCAACCAGCCAGCGGCAGCCCCAAAGGGGCAGCGAGGAAGACACGTAGGCATAGGAGAGAGGAGAGGGAAAAAGATGAAAACAGGTGGAAAAGAAAGCCAAAATTTGCCTCATTTTCTCATCGGCAAGTCTGGAAGGGACGGCGCGCCGCCGTTCATTCCTTCAATTCCTTTTTTTGTTTCAATCTTTTGGTTTTTTTTTTTTTTTTTTTCCTGTCAATGAACACTCATGACGATGCGATACGACTCAACGAAGTGACCTTCTGTTCTTTTGTTTGCTGCGGTGGCAACGGCGGCGGCTCCTCCATTGCTGTCAGCGTCACAAGACCGCCGCCGAGCTCCACCTCTGCGGCATTGGTGGTGGTGTGCTGCAGACGCTGATGCTGCTGCGGCGCCGCGCTCTGCCCTCCTCTCTCCCCGCTCAGCAACAACAGCTCCTCCGTGCGCTGCCGCAGAGCATGCTGCATGAAGTCGTCTGGGCTGCCGCCGTCGACAGCGCAGCCACCCGCCCCTGTCAGCGACACCACCACCACCACTGCAGCGGCGCTGTTCTCCGTGTTCAGCGCGCTGGAATCAAAAGAGAAGGCAGGAGCGTCGCCACCACGCTCTTCATCGGCATCAAAGCGCGGCCCTTTTCTCACTGCTGACGGCGCTGTTGCTGTGGCGGGTGGGCGAGTACCGAAGGTCGGCGGCAGCGTGGTAGCGGTTGCTTCGCTGGACATGAGAAAGGGGTTCGAGGGACGCAGCTGCACCACACGCTCTGCTCCTCCACCAGCAGCAGCACCAGAGATGGGCAGCGCTGAGACGCTCACACGCAGCGCATCCTCCTTCATCGGCTGCGCTGAGACATATGCATCCGACTCGTCCCCGTGCTCACCTTCGCCCGTAGCGCACTCCTCACGCACCGCGTGGTTCCACTCAAGGATGCGCGACTCCGGCGCAACCACCGTCACGTCCTCCACCACTGCCACCGCGGGAAGCGGAGCTGGCGCACCTGCCGTCGTTGTTGTCGGCGTTCCAGTTGCGGCCCTGCGCTGCTCCGAACCCGTCTGCGCATCCGTTAAGTGCTGCGGCAGCGACACTAATTCCTGTTTTACAGATCCGCTCTCCTTCACGGGGCCGACAAGAAATCGACGCGGCTCAACGATGACCGCCGGCGCAGGCGCTGCAGGCGCTGCAGCAGCTGTGCCACGCGATCGCTGCCGTGCATCGGTGCCGCTGCCGCCGTGCACAGCTGCTGCCTCGCCCTCGCCAGCGGGGAATCGAGCCGACAGCACCACGCCGTCGCTCGCCCACAACGTGCGGCCCGCGCCGGTTGATGTCGGCGACGTCGCCACCACAGCTGCCCCGTGCTCCGCTAGCGAGTAAAAGACCGCGGACGGGTTTGTTGGTGCCTGCCCGTACGCCGGTGAAGGCAGAGGCGAGATGCTGACGCTGTCACTCGCGTAGGAGCTCAGGTTCCACACCGGCACCGTGTGCGGTCGAGGGACGGTGTTTGCTGCTACTACGTTTGCGTGCAGCTTGTTGTGTCGTCGTCCGATGTGCCGGAGGAGCTCGGGGCGGGGGGAGGGGGAAGAACCCCCCCACCGCGGAGAAAAAATCTCGCTATTGAAAGAAAAAAAAAAAAAGGGGGGGGAGGGCGCCCCAACAATTTGAAAAAAAAAAAAAACAAAAGATATCAGGCACTGTCGTCTAGACGAAACAAAAGAGAGAGAGCAGAGGAATAGAAGTGCAACACCTCCTGCACAACACAGTCACAGCACAGAAGAAAAATTCAAGAAGAAGAGACGTCTGCCACTTGCGCGATCACCAGCAAGAAATAAGAGGGAAGCCTCAAGCAGAGAAGCACGGCAGCGGCGCGCTTCACTCGATGTGTACGTGTTTGTGTTTGTGTGTGTGTGGAAGTTGGAGCACGTCGCCAAAAAAAAAAGAAAAAGAGAGAGAAAGAGAGAGACAAAAGGAGGCGATAGTTCATGGAGCCAGCAGACGGGAGCGCACATACCCCGCAACCAGTGCTGGGGCAAAATTCTCCTTCTCGTCTGACAGCTGTCAGACTATGCCAACGTGGAAGAGAAGGCGTGGGCGATATTCATGGTACTGTTTACCCCTTCTACTTTGCGAATTTTTAGTAAGAACTTGAGATCGCTTGTTAATAAATGCCGGAGAACAACAGAAGAGGCTGAGAAAAAAAAAGAAAAAAACACAAACGAAAATTTGAAAGAAGTCACCACAATGCAGAGGCTGCGCGCGCACGCACGGAAAATCTGACACGCAGCGTACAAGAGGTGTGGAAGCCAATCCGCGTACCGACACCGCAAACGCAAGAAAACAAAGAATAGTTAGTTAGTTTTTTTTTTTCCGATACTGTTTTTGCGTCGATAAGATTTCCAAGGAAGATAATACGGCAGAGCAAAAACGAGGACGGCGCGCAGCACAACGCACGAGTATCGATATGTGCGTAAAGGACTGAGTAAAGGCGACACAAGTGACACGAACACTCTTGCTATTAGTTTTTGTTTTTTATTCATCTACTGTTGCTGGTGTGCGCACCTCACTCCACCCACGTGTATCCGGCACCTAACACCTTTTCTTTAGTTGTTCTTCTTTGTCTTCTTTGGCTTTTCAAACTCCACCGTCACGCCGCTGACGGCGACCGACGTCTGCCCCGTCTCATCGTAGTCGCACCAATCTTGTGAGAGATCCACCTCCTCGAACTTCGCCCCACTGTTCGCCACGACGACCCAACGGTCGTTCATCTCCATCGCCGTCGGCTGCCCGCCACGCACCTCAAACACCGCCACTACATTCGCTGCCGCGTCCTCCGTCGCGCTGAAGTAGCCCGACCCCTGCGGCACGGGCATGACATCAGCAGTGAGATCGTTTTTGCACAGCTTGCAGCGCGAGACGAAGTTGTGCGTGCCGCCCTCCCGCTCGTACGTCGCGCTCTCGTTGACATACATGAAGTTCGCCGACTCCTCGCCGCAGCTCGCGCAGATGAAGCGCAGCCCCCACTCCCGCGGCGACATCGGTGCAATGCGCTCGATCTCCTCCGTCTCATCCACGCTCATCACAGCGTGAAACAGAGGCATGGCGTCTGTCTGTGTGTGTTTGTGTTTGTGGGTTAGTGTGTGTGTTGTTTCCGTGTCACAATCGAGTACTACGATCTTTGCCAAGCACAGGATGAGACATGCAGCGAACAAGAAAAAAAAAAGAGAAGAAAGGAAATGGGAGGAAAGGCGCGAGCGAGAGTGAGAGATGAAGGCAAACCTGACGGGAGAGTCGAGAGAGAAAGAGCGCAACAACTGCCTTTCTTCATGCGCGCATCGCCAGCACGACGTCGGCTGCGCACTTTTACACAAAAGGCGAACGGCTAAGAGAAAAAGAAAGAGAGAAGAAAAGCCGCTACGAAAACCAGTTCGCGCGACACACAGACTCCACTGTAGCTGAGAGATTCTTTTTTGTTGTTGTTGTTGCTGGCCCATTTTGTCCACGATACCTTTTCTGTTATGCCCCTCTTTTCTTCGTCCTTCTTTTTCTTGTTATTTTATTGGACTGCGTCAGCTTGCTACGCTGCAAACCACAGAGAAAAAAAAAAGAAGAAAAGTGAAAAAACGGAAGCGAAACAAATGTTATGTTCTTTTGGGCGGTACAAAACCACACGCACAGACGCACGAACACCAGCGCGGCTACTTCTGTTGGTGCATGCTGGACACGGAGATGCAGAGGTCGATGACCCTTGTAGATTGTCTCTGATGGCATTCGTGTGAGCGTACGCGTGTTTTGCACCCTTCACCTCCCTGTCTCTGTTTTCTTATTGTTTCGTGTGTAGTTTTTTTCTTTTGTTTTAATCGCGCGCGCGAAAGTGAGGGTGTGTGATGAGCGCGTCAAGATAGCCTTCAGTCATCATCGAGCTAACAACGCCGCCTCAGCAAGAAGTGTCTGCACTTAAATGCTCCAACGAAGAAAAAAGGGGGAAACAAAACAAAACAAAAACAAAACACAGAAAGTAAGTCAACACGGAGAGGTGGGCAAGAAGGAAAATACAGCATCATCATGTCACGTCGCTAAGTCGGGGCTAAGGTGAAAACAACAAAATACATTTTTTTTCTATTTTCCGGGAGTCAGTGAACACACACGTGAAAAAGCAAGAAAAAAAAAAGCGAAGAAAGGAAAAGAAGAACTCAAAATAGAAAAAGATAAATATAAAAAGAACAGAGCACGAAGCCCCTTCCCGCACGATCAGAGTGGTGAGAGAGAAAAAGAGTGGGGGGAGAAGAAGGGGGGAATTTCGGCCTGTTTTCGATCACGTGTAATAAGAACAAAAGAGGAGGAAAAAGAGGTAGACGCGAGAGAGACAGCACACGGAAAAATGAGACGTGAAAATCATTTATATATGTTGTGTTCCCTAGTCTCTCTATCTCTCTTTTTTGTTGTTTCGTTTTCTTTCTTTCTTTATTGCCTTTTTCTGTTGTTGTCTGTTAAGGGTGGAAAGGGGGGAAATTAGAAATATTGATTATTATCCCGAAGGACGCGCGAAGCGTTGAAAAAAAAAGCATAAAAGAGAATTTTGAAGTGGATCGAAATTTAGAAAAATGAACAGGAGAAAAAAAAACCTCGACGAACCACAAAAATAAGAAAAACAGAAAAGACGGTCCAGAAAAAGAAAGAGTGAGAAATACACAAAGCGAATGCACGCGCGTCTGCGGGTCGCTGCCTCCGTCTTTCCTTCGCCCTCCTCTTTCCCTCCTCAGCTGTGCAGCAGGCCACCCTGTGCAAAATGCACTTCGAGGAGAAAAAAAGAGGGGGAAAAGGAAAAAGAAAAAGAGCATGCAAGGCAGCAGAACACACACACACGGAGATGAGTATCCGACAAAACGGGTGCAAAGCCAAGGCACTATATTACTCACGTTGTTTCTCGTTTTTTCTCCTTTTTCCGATTGATAAGTTCAGGTGTAGGTATGCGTGTGGGTTGCGAAGAAAAGGAAAAAGAAAAAAAGGGTACTTGTAGACCAGACTTCTTTCTCTCTTACACGCAAGACGAGATCGAGCCATGTTTCCGCGGTGCCCTTCTTTCTTTTTCATTTTTTTTTCTTTCAACGCTTGAGAAGGATTTATTTTTTGATGCCTGTATCTTGTGCAAGATGCAAGCGATTTCATTTGAGGTGTGTGTTATTTAGGAGTTACTTCCAACGCATCTTGCTCCGCTTGTTGCTGCTGTCCTCTTCGCGTGTGTGTCGGGGTCGGCGTGTGTGAGCTGCCTCGAGTACAAAGTGCGGGCGGCACACAACAGGCAAAAACAAAACGCTCCAACCTGCACCTCATGTTTCATTTTTTCTCCTTTTATTTTTCCTTTTCTTTACTCCTGACCGTCAACGGACACAGCACCTTCACCGCGTGCAAGCGCGCGTACACACACACGCACGCGCCACTTTACATGGCTTGGCGATACAGCTCGATGATGTCCTCCTTCGTACCCTGGCGAGGGTTGAACAGAGCACACACGTCCAGCAGCGCGGCGTCGGCGAGACGCGGCAGGTCCTGCTCCTTCGCGCCGAGCTGCTTGAAGCCAGACGGGATCTCGACCTCCACCGACAGCGCGCGAATCGCGGCAATGGCGGCATCAGCAGCCGAGGCATCCGTGCGGCCGACGTTGTTCACGCCGAGCGCCTCGCCGACGTCGCGCAGGCGGTGTGGCACGACAGCCTTGTTGTAGTCCTCGATGTGGGGGAGCAGGATCGCGTTGCACACACCGTGGGGGAGGTTGTAGACCGCACCCATCTGGTGAGCCATCGCGTGCACGTAGCCGAGACCGGCGCTGTTGAAGGCCATGCCGGCCAGGAACTCAGCGTAGCTCATGCCCTCGCGCGCCGCGATGTCCTCGCCGTGGTGGGTGGCGCGGGAAAGGTGCTGCTTGATGAGGCGCATCGCCTGCAGCGCACACGCGTCGGTGATGAGGGAGTTGCCCACCGACACGTAGGCCTCCACGGCGTGCGTGAGGGCATCCATGCCGGTAGCCGCCGTGAGCGACTTGGGCATCTTCAGCATCAGCTCCGCATCGTTCACCGCCACCATCGGCGTGCACATGTCCGTCGTGATCACCATCTTCACGTGGCGCTTCTCGTCCGTGATGACGGCGAAGCGCGTAATCTCGCTCGCCGTGCCAGCCGTGGTGTTCACCGCGACAAGCGGGAACTGCATCTTCGCTGCCTTGTCGAGTCCCTCGAGGTCCTCCACCTTGCCACCGTTGGTCTTCACCAGCGCGATGCCCTTCGCCGCGTCCTGCGGCGAGCCGCCGCCGAGCGAGATGATGGAGTCGCAGTTGTTGTCGTTCAGCGCCTTCAGACCGTTGTTCACGTTCGCGACGGTCGGGTTGGGCTGCACGTCGTCGTAGATGGACATCTGCGTAATGCCGGCCTCGTTCTTGAGCGTCGCGATCACCTGGTCGAGCAGGCCCGAGCCGCGGATGCCCTTGTCGGTGACGATGAGTGGGTTCTTGAACTGGAGGGACTTCAGCTTCGGCCCGGCCGCCTTCAGGGCACCGGCGCCAACAAAGCTGACGCTGGGGATGTAGAAGGCCGACGCGGCGGCGGTGAGACGAGTGGCGTGCATCATTTTTTTTGTGTGTGTGTGAAAAGAAAAAAATATTTTGATGATGAAGGAAGCGAGGAGAGAGCAAGTATACTATTATTTTTTTTGAGGTTTGGGGCTTGAAAAAGAAGAAGGTAGAAGAGTGTGAGAGAGGTTAAAGGCAGTAAAGATATCTGGAAATGTTTGTGTGTGTGTTCGTGTGTGTGTTGTGTGTGTGTAGAGATGAGAAGAGAGGAGGAGAGAGAGAACCATGGAAGAGAGGTATCATTGGCAGTGTTGTCACTCGAGCACGTCAAGAGGACATGGCAAGAGAGAAACATTGCAAAGGACACGCTGCTTGGGGGATTATGGAAGGTTCCTTCGCCCTATTTTTTCTTCCCCACACGTCGCGTGTCCGTACAAGCCCTCCTCGCATTATCAGCGCCGCGTTCCCTTCTTCTGCGAATCATGCATCAAAGAGAGAAAGAAAAAGAGTGACGTAAACGCGTCGCTATATTAATTTTTGTTGTCGTTTTTATTGATGTTGCGCCGATGCGTTAGAAGTTTTCTCTCCCTTAACGTTGAGCGCGTCGAAGGACGCCCCTCCGCATTTCCAACGACTCTAAGTGCTGCTACGCCAGAAAGAGGAAGGATTAACAAGAACAATTGTTTTTTTTCTCCCCGAGGAAAAGCGCTAAGCAGACAGAAAAGGCGCCAGCTGCTTCTCACAGTAACGCAGTATCACCCCGACGCACGAAGTAGCAAACCGGCGGGCACTACGCGGGTAGCGCGACTCCGGGGCGTTAAACACGACGCAGTTCGCCGCGATGTGCCAGATGCTGCGCTCCAGCTCCGCCAGGGTGAGAACACGGCGGACATCACTCGCACTCCGCCGCAGCAGCCCCTCTGTATCGGCTGGCGTCGCTGTTGCGGCTGCTGTCGACTGCGTGTGTCCTGCACTCACGACACGTGCGTGGTGGTGGTGGTGGTGATGTGCATCGCTGCTGCTGCCGCTGTGCTCGCCATGCGCCGTTGCTGCCGCCGCCGCCGCCGCGCGTGTGAAGTGCCGATGGCTCTCCGTGATGTAGCGCCGCACCTCCGCCAAGCTCAGCGGCGCACGCACGATGGAGTGGTACGGGCCGGAGCGCACGCCGGCGAACTCCATAATGGTGGAAGCGTGCACCGGACTCAGAAAGTCATCTGCGCCGTCCACCAAGAAGAACTGCTCGAGGAGCGCAGAGAAGTCTTCGATGGGAATGGGTGTGTGAAAGCGCAGCCGACGCAGCTGCATGCGGGCCTGTGGGGTGGGCAGAGAGCAAAAGAGCGTGTACCACGGTGCATCAAGGGGATCTGCCTCAGCAACCGGCGCGTTTGCTTTTCCATCAACCGCACCACGACCAGCGCCACTACTGGAAGCATGGGAGTACGCAGACGAGTCGGTGCTACCGGCGAGCTGAGTGCTCTGTCCAACAGCAGCACCGGCAGCCGTGTGACCGGAGAAGGCGGGAGAAGAAGCGCTGCCGTTACCGGTTTCACTGTTCGTCGTGTGCGTTGCGCTGCTCTGCGGAGCGGGTGTAGCCGTGGCGGGTGTTGTGTGGGTGAGTGGCGTAGAAGGCAAAAATTGGCCCTGGAGAGACGCAATAGTGTCACTGCCCACAGCTGTGGTGCCCCGCGCGCTGTCTGCCACCACGGAAGCAATAGGAAGTAATGCAGCTGCGTTAAGCCCCGCAGTGACGGGGAGGTGGCGGCTATGTGCACCACCACCAACACCACCACCAACACGTGCTCCGTCTTGCGAAGTTGATGTCGCGGAGGAGCCTAACGGTGCAGATGTAAACGCACTCGCGTCCGCAGACGTATTGGCTGCGTTAGCAGCAGGAGCGCTTGAAGTCGAGAGCGGAGGCGCCGCACTCGCCCGCGTCGCGGCATCGACTTCGTATTGCGCGTACGCCGACACCACACGCACGTGGGCATCGCCCAGCGACTTCGTCATCTCATCTTGGCTAAGATGAAAACGATGCGCGAACAGCTCCTGCGCGACAAGACGGCGCAGCGCGGCGGCACTGTGCAGCTCGCGGGTGAGAGCGTAGACGTGGGCAGCGAGAAGGACCCAGTCAACGTCCCCCCATACACAAAGGGCATTCTCAGCCAATGATGTTGGGGAATTTGTGGTGCTAGTAGCTGAATCTGTAGCAGCAGCAGCAGCAGCAGGTGACGGAGAAGATGAAGGAGACGAAGCGATGGCGTGGGATTCTGCCTGTGCCTCGGTGGCTGCCGCGTCGCTCCTGCTCCTGCTGGTCTTCATACGCCTCTCCTTCTCACTGCTCTGGGCCTTCTGCTCACTGAAGAGAGTGTACCACAGCAGACCGACGGCGTCGGTGAAGTCAACGCCGTCCGCCGTGGTGGTGGTGGCTGCGTGGTCGGTCATACCGCAAGGAGCGAGTGCGAAGAGAGAGCAGAAGCGTGAAAGAGAGCGAGCGTGTTGCTTTCTTTTTCTCTCTTTTGGTGTGGTGTTTATGTTCGACTTCTATTGTAATAAATTCTAAAAGGTAATTTTTTTTAATTGAAGAAAGAGAGAGAAAGGGAAAGTGGAGCGCACCGATCAGTAGCGGCTGCACAAAGTCACGTAAAGAGCACCTACGCGCCTCTCTTTTTCTCAGTAGTGCGTTCTGCGGCTCTCGTGTTTTTTCCTTTTTATTGTTTCCCTTTCTCTTCTTTTCTTTCCTGTCCTCTCCGCTAATTGACACCGTTTATATTCTTGTGCATTCCCCTGCGCTTTAATTTTTAAGTGCAAAAGCTTTGATTTGTTACAATTACGTTTATTCTTAAACGACGTTGCGCCTCCTCTTTCCTTGTCCCTCTCTCTTTCTCTCGCCTCTTTCCTTGTCGCGTGGTGCTCAATAGCAGCGATGTGGAGAGAGAGAAAAAAAGAGAGAAGAGAAAGAAAAAAAAACAAAGGCGCCAAACAAACTTAAACAGGGCAACACAACAGCCCCCTCTTCCTCCTTCCCTGATAAAAAACTAAAGCTCGCCCTCCATCACACACACTCAAAACACACCACATGTAAGCGTGTGCAACGTCACGTTCGCCCGTCACGCACGAAACACTTCACGTTTTTGTTTCTTCTTCATCGAGAGCGGGTTCTGGCCTTTCTGCCGAAGCCGCTTACGCGCCGCACCGCCAGCAGCACCGCCACCACGACCAGCGGATACAGGATGCTGTGGTGCAGCCACCGCAGCGTCAGCAGCAGTAGCAGCAGCACTCGCGGCGTTCTTCTCTGGCAGAGGAACGTGCGTGGCGGTGCCCAAATGTTTCATGAAGGCCACGTCGGCACGGGAGAGGGAAGGGGCGGCTGACATGACCGTCGCACCGCTGCGCTGCCCACCACGTGGCGGAGAGTGTGCGGTAGACGAGCCCGCACTGCCTGGTGAACGCATTCGCCTGGTTGTTGCGTCAGCGCTTCCGTGTTTGTTATTGCTGCTGCTGCTATGGTCGTCGTTGTACGTGTACGACTGCCCGCGCAGCTCAATCCAGATGGCGTCCGGCTTCGTCGTGAGGCGCAGCAGCGCTGCCGTTGGTGGGAGAAGACGACGCACATCGTGGCTCTGCGTGGCCACAAAGAAAGAGCGCGGGAGGAAGGGCCTCGAGGCGACTGGTCCGCCACGAGCACTCGCAGCAGCTGATTGACCACGCAGACGTTGTCGTTGCCTTTTCAGGGCGTGATGGCCCAGCGCCACGGCTACGTCACTAAAACGGGGCATCGGGCACAGCCGCACCTTCTTGACTATTCCCTTTGTGTTGTTTAGAGCGTCTGCTGAACCACCGTTTGCGAGGCAGCGACTGTTAAAGTCCATAAACACCGCAATTGCCTTCGCTTCGTTGCGTAGCTGCTGCTGCTGCGATGACGACGACGCAGACGGAGAAGCAGCAGAAGAAGATGACGGTGGAGGCGCTGCGTGTACTTGCGCCACGGCATCGTTGCTGGGATCCTGCAAGAGGTGCAGGCGGCTCAGCAGCGCGTCCACTACGGCGGCTGGTAGCTCCTGAAAGGTCAGAGGCGCGGCCGCACCCGTGCGTCGATGCAGTGCGCTCTCCTTCTCTGCTTCTTCAAGGCTTACTAGCGAGGCGGCCAACCACGCTGGTGTGCTTCTACTTGACTGCTGCTGCTGCTGAGGTGCCGGGTCCTCTGCTCCCGCTGATGTTGTTGCTGCGGGCTCGCGCATACGGTGCAGCGCCGCCACCGTCTCTGGCAGGCAGTGGAAAATAAAACGATCGCTACCGGCACTGCCCACCGTTGACATAGCAGCTGGAGACGCGTCGCTGCTGTTTGCTGCTGCTGCTGTGAAAGGCGTCGTGTGTCAGAGCGTAGAGGAAATCAAAGGGGGAGAAGGCGGGCATCTGCGGCACCGGCAGACGTGCAACAAGCAAAGCAGCGTTGATAGTGGCAGGCAGTCCGCTCCGCTGTTGCTTCTTCTCTTGCTTGTGCTGCTGCTGCTGCGGCTCATCGCCCTCCGTCTCCTCCTTTTTAGTTTCCTCCTCTGCTTTCTGCTCTTCTTGAGAGGCTGCGGCGTGCGGGGCTGCAGCCTTGTTCAGCTGCCGTGCCCGTGCCTTGCGCCACTGCGCCGGGGCCTGCGCCTGCCAGTAGGTGAGCAGCACGGCACGCAGAAACGACGCGTCGCACAGAACGGCGTGTGCCTTGTCGGTCGAGGACGGCGTGCGGAGTTGGTGCGAGGCGGAGAGGATGCGCAGGCACCGCTTGTTGGCGTGTGTGCGGAGAACACGCCGCTTCATACTTGACAGCTACACACACAGACAGAGAGAGAGAGAAGTAAGAATAAGTGGACGGAGGGGAGAGAGGAGGCGTCACTTCTGAGCAAGAGTGTGGGAGAAGCACTGAAGTATATGAAGTATACAACTGATTTTTTTTTTTTTGGGGTAGTAAACACACTAAATAATGGGTAAGAGATAAAGAGAGAGAGGGAGAGAGCGCGCGATAGAGTGATGTAATGTGAGAAGACATGAGTGAACATGAGGCGGAGCATCACACAATAGTTTTTGATAAGGACAGGATCAGATAAAACAGCACAACTATGGAGGGTAGCTTTCTTGAACGCCAATAAGTTTAAAAAAAAAGGCGGCCGCCAAGACAGCAGAGCGACAAGAAGCACACACACTTGCACGTACATGTATATCGGTCACTTTCCGTCTATTGCAGAACGGGCTGTCAAGAATTTTCGAGGGTGTAGTCATACTAAAAAGAGCACAGATCTAAAAGTAAGCACAACAACAAATAGAAAAGGAAAAGGGGAATAGAAAAACCGCCGTTATGAACGCGTTACGGCTTTATGTCTACTTGTTCTCTTCTACTGCCGTAGAGACCACATTTAAAAAATAGATTTGGTAAAGGATAGGGAGAGCACAGGAGAGAGAAGCACCGAAGATGCATTACGTGTGGCCCATCAGCGCAGAGAGACGAGCAAGAACAACTAAAAAAAAAGCATTCTGGCGCGTTGCAAAGTCGCCATGCCAAAGCTATCTTTAAAAAGCATCAAAGCAACTACCAAATAGAAAAAAAAGACACCGAAAGGCTTTAACAAGCACACCATGAGAGAGGGAGGAAGAGACAGAGAGAACGTCTTCTTCTCACTCCGCTCTCGACCGCTTCCGCTGCGGGGCCGCCACACGTGACCCACCGCCGCCGCCGCCTCTCGCATCGCCGTCCTCGTCATCCTCCGAGTCGCTGAAGTCCATCACGCGACGCGCCACGGCGGCAAAGAAGGCGCGTACGCCACCGCTGAAGCCCTCATCCCCCAGCAGGCCGTACCGCCGCGGCTCGTTCACTGAAGAGGGGGCCACTTCTTCGTCTTCGCTGCTGTCAGAGCTGTCGCTGTCCTCCACTACTGTTGGCGCCACACCATCGCCCTCTGCATCTTCATTGTCATCATCAACATCGTCGACGTCAGACGCGGAAGAAATAGCCACGACTGTTGTGTGGCGTGTGACGGCTGTGTGCCCTGTAGCTTCATCGGCAGATGGCGCTGCGGTTGTATCGGTGGGCGGAGGCAGCTCATCAGCAGAAGTAGCAGCAGCAGCAATAATAGTCCCTTCTGGTGTAATTGCCCGCGTCTGCTGTTGACCTGCAACTACAGCCTGCGTGTCTGTTGTGGTTTCCGGCTCTTCTTCTTCCTTCTCCACGCTCTCTCGAGGACGACGGCGGCCAGCGAGACGCGAGGGACTCTCCAATGAAGACGTCGTGTCTGCCACGGCTGCATTCTCGTGGGGTGCATCATCTACTCGATCGTCCATGTTCATCGGCGCCATGTCATCTTCGGCCTCCATCTCCAATGTTGGCTGGGCGACTGTCGTGTTGTCGCTCACGGAGACCACCGGCTGCCCAACTGCTGCTACTGCTGCTGGCGCTGCTGCTGCGGCCTCTGATGCCGCTCTCTCCTGACTGCGCAGCAGTGTGTCGAGCATGCCAATAAACTCAGCAGACGCACGTGGTAGGTCGTGGTGCTGGGGAGACGGGGAGGCTTGGGGAGACTGGGTCGAGCGGTTGGCGCGCTCCTGACTGAGCGACGCCGAGGAGCGCGGCGGCCGCTGTGCGCTGTGCAACGCGTGTGCCTCTGCCCCTTCATCTGCGTCTCGGTCCTGTGAGTCGGTGGCGGGTCCGCTGCGTCTACTAGACGGTGTGCCGTGCTGCATCACACCACCCTCGCCCCCTTCTTCCTCAGAGAAGGCATCCTCTGCGTCTCCGTCGCTGCTGCTCCGGTGGTCGTGATGCTGCGGATGCTGCTCCTCGTCTTCCACGTCCAGCCGCTGCTTCAGCACCTCGAGTAACTGTGCTCGAAAGCGCTCGTAGGTCTGCAGCGCGCCGTCCATCGGTACCTTCACGCGCAGGTGCAGCTCCTGATAAACACCACTCACCTCCTGCGCCGCTGCGTCCAGGGCGGCCAGGTAACGCCCCACCGCCGCGATGCGCTGCGTGACGTCCTCCACCGCAGGATCGTACGTGTCCAACGCACCGAGGTCACGTCGCAGCTGCTCTGCCTCCGCGTTGCGGCGCGCCTGCAGACGAGCCAAGCGCGTCCACATCTCTGCGAGGTAGTCCCGGCAGGCTTCGAAGAGCTGGGCGAGAGCGTAGCGAGCAGGGGTGGCTACCACCGACACCGTAGCGACGTCAGCAATCGGCGCTGCTGCTAACTCACTGAAGGCGGTGCCGCCACCACCACCATTACCGCTGCTGCCTCTAACTTTGGCGCTGGTGTTGTGGTTCAGCGAGGGACGGGTGCTGCCACTGCCGGAGAAGCGCGGAGGGCTGCTGCTGGTGCTGTCCATGACAAGCAGCGGTGGGGCGAGGGCAGAGGCGAAGACAGGCACACGCACACGGAGAAGAAAGGATTCACGTCGTTGACCGCTGTGCCGATCGCCAGAGTGGGAGAAGGCGGTGGAGAGAGACGACGACGACGATGAGAGCGACGTGCGGGTGGAGGCGTGTTGAAGGCCGTTGCCGCTCATACCCTCTCCTCCCTCTTCTAATTCTCGTCTCCCTGCACGCCCCCTCGCATCACCACTAATGCCACGAGCACCAAGAAAGGAGTCGGCGGAGGGTCGCGCAGAGGACACGCCGTCTTCATTGTCGCCGCAATAAACCATCCCGCCTGGCACCACTGTTATCGTCTCCATCTTTGTCAGCGCCGTCGCCGGCAGCACCACTGTCCAGTCATGTCGATCCACCTCCGCACGCATCCACAGCAGCTCGTCCGTCAGGCGCTCCGCCACCACTGCGGCACGACGACGCAGCGCTTCGAGCAGCGTGTGACAGACAGACAAACTCGCCCGCACCGCGTCCCGCACCTCACTGTTCGGTAGCTGCTTTTCCTTCACGTTGCGCTCACGTGCGCCGTCGCGCCGCTGCCGGCGGTGACGCGCGCCACCACTCGCTGCTGTTGCTGCCTCGTGCTCCTCCTCGTCCTTCGCCCACGCCTTCTCCAACTCTGTCAGCTGCGCCGCGCATGTGCGCAGCTCCTGCGTAAACGTCTGCTCCACAATGTAGTGCCGCTGCAAGTTTTTGTGCTCGTCTTCGAGAGAGGTGAGAGCGGCGTGGAGCTGCGCCATGACTTCGCTGCACTGCCGCACGCGATCTAGGTCCGCCTGGACACGCTGACCACCGCCCAAGCCAGCAGACGGGTCGTTGGGTGTGTTCTCCATCAGGCCAGAGGAGCGTCGGCCGCCGCTACGCTCGCCCAAATCGCGTAGACTGCTCACACCAGTAGCAGCATTCGATACTGGTGTTGTGGTTGAGGTGGTGCGCCACGCACGAAGGTGGGCCATCACACACGACTCCACCTCGGCCAGATCAGAAAAGTAGCCCTCGTCTGTTTCTACGCGTGCTTCGAGAGCGGAGAGGGCTTCGGTCAGCTCCACCACGCCACGCGTGAGGGGAGAAGCGGTCTCTCCTCCCGCGTTCGCCTTCACGTGTCGACTGCTGTTCTCCGTTTTTGGGTGGCGGCGCGTCGACGAAGTTTGAACGCTCGACACAGCCGTGGAGACGGGCAAATTGGTTCGCATAAGAGAGAGCGCCGTCAGGGTTCCCTGGCGAATACTTTGCACACCCGTTATGGCCGCCGCGGCTGCCGTCTCTGTCCGCCGCTGTGCGAAGTCCGTCAAGCGGTCCACCCAGTTATTCACCCGCGTCGTGTCGTGTGCCTCTTCACTCTCTGCCGCGTCGTTGCTGCTAACGTGCGCGTAGGCAGGCTGCGCGGTGGTGTGGGGAGGAAGAGAGAGAGAAGAAGTGGCGGGTGTGGCAACGGGTGGGAGGCGGACCGGCTGGCGGCCCACCGCCGATGTGGACGACATACTCGTCAGTGTGCGAGTTGCTTCCGCTTCCGTTTATTCGTGAGAGAGTAAAAGAGGGGGAAAATGTATATTTATAAAGAGAAAGAGGATAATCAACGGAAAATAATATATTGATGACGTGACAGCTACTCGTATGGTGCCTTTTAAGCTGATGTGTTGCAAAGTGGAGAAGTCCAAAAAAAGAAAAAAAGAGCGCAATCGAAAAGGAGAAGGACAGTACCGGTGCCTCCCCCTCCGCTGCATTTTTAAGAAGTGACCTCTGCAGATCAGCACACCTCCTCTTCTTTTAGTTCCTTTTCCTTTGTTTCCCCTGTCTGCGTATGTGAAGTAACAACGTGGCGGTTGATGAAAAAGATATATGTACGTGCTAATTTTTATTTTTTGTTTAAGAAGAGTTGCAGCGTCAGAAAGTGAAAGAGAGAGAGAGAGTAGAGGGCAGTAGAAGTCAGCGTAGCGACAAAGTGTTCCATTTTTTTCTTTTCCAATGCTCAACTCTTGATGCACGCTTCCGATTATGAAGGGAAAGGAAAAGACACCAGTGAAGAAAGTCATTTCTTTTTTTAAAAAAACGGTGTATTGCTGGCTACCGCACTGACAGAGTGCAATCGCACACTCTTCACTCTTGGCGAGTGAGCAGCACCTACCAGCAAAAGAAACCAGCCAAAATGCGAATGCATTGCTGCTGAGCCTCTTCACCGCGGTACTTCATAGTTGTAGACAACGAGAGGCGCTCGTTGGTCTTGCTCCCGTCCCTCCACTTCCGAAATCAAGCGAGGCTGCCAGAGCCGCGCTTCTTTTTTTATTTTGTTCTGTTGTATACGTCTTTTCGTTGTGCTCTCTACACAGCTCTACGCAGTGTTGCGTACCTAACGGCAAACACCGCAGCCCCTTTCCCCTCTCTTGCAAGTTCGCGCCACTTCTCATCAGAACCAAACATGTGCGGTTTGCACACGTGACACTCCCATCTTCTTCTATTCTAGCGAGCCACCTTTTTTTTTTTTGGTTTGTCTCCGCATGCACTATAAGTGTGTGGGTGTGCATGTGCGTGTATGTATGCGAGAGTGTCAGGCAGATATTCTAGCGCTTTTGTTTTTTTTTTCCCCCTCCCCTTCCCCTTTCCCCCCCCCCCCCTCCCCCCCCCCCCCCCCCCCCCAAAAAAAAAAAAAAAAAAGTTTTTTTTTTTGCCCTCCTTTCTGCCGTGTCGAAACACGCAGCTCGACCGGCAGACGCAGAGATGTACTCTATCAATCAAAAAAAAAAAGATTAAGGCTCAAAACAAGGAGAGAAGGAGAGAGACAGAGAGAGAAACGGACGCGAGCATGACGGCGAGGCGGCAACGGCGAAGAGCGGACGATGGACGGTCCTCCGTATCTTCATCAGGGCTATAAAAATGGTAGTGAACAAAGAGGAGAAAAAAGCTAAAAGAAAAAAAAAGAAAAAAAAGCCAGATGAAAAGAAGCTGAAATAAAAAAAGGTTTTTCAAATTTGTTGGGTATGGAGTGTCTCTACCAGTATAGAGAGAGTGACACGAAGAATAAGTGTACGTGAAGACGTGTGCAACGCATCTACCAGAGGGGGGGGAAGGCAGAGACGCACAAGAAGAGAAGAGAGGGAGGAATAGAAAGAGAAACAGACTTTTTGAATTCTCGTGGAAGTCTTTTCGTTATTACATTTTTTTTTTTTTGCGTTTACTAAAGCGAAGTAATAATAGAAGACAATAGAGCGTGTAAAAGAGAGAGGGGAAGCAAAACGAAACAAAAGCAGAAAGTAAGGCACGCATTGAGCTATAGAATAATGACGAGGGAACGGATATAAACTGTTTTCTTTTGTGTTTTTGTTTTGTTTTTACAAAAAAAAAGTAGAAGTAGGAGATGAAGAAGAAGCAACCTCCACGCAAACACAGTGGATATGAAGAAGGGGGAAGGGGGAGGTTTAAAAAAAAAAAAGGTTAAAAGCACATAAATTTGTGCAGCATGAAGTTATATAGAATCTCGAGAAAAAATGATTCGCGAGAGAAAGAGAGAGAAGGAATACAGAGGCGGCACCCGTCCATGCTGTGTGACGTACGACAACAGAAAAGAAAAAATTAGCAAAACAACAGACAAATATAGAAAAAGAAACAAAAAGATTTAAGCTACTATTAAAGAGAGCGATCATGTGCGCATCTCAGCCTGCCAGTAAATAGATATAGGTCAAATGCACGCATACACACACCTTAGCGCAGCGTGGCAAGAAAAAAGGCATGGCTCCATCAGCAGTATCTGTCAAGATTTATTATAAAAAAGAGAAAGAGAGAGTGGGGTGAGTATAAAACGAAAAACTTAATAGGTATAGAATAAGAGAAAAGAAGACTACCACTTCATCAAGCACACACACTTTGGAAATGAGTTTAATAGAAAAGTATATAAGGTGTTGTTGCCTCAGCTACATGCCGTTGTATGATGCGACAGAAAGAGAGAGAGGAGGACGAGACAGACACCTTAAATAATAAACAACAAAGAAAAAAAAACAATAAATATAGAGTTGAAGAGATCTTGCGAGCGCGATGAAGGAGGGAGAAAAAATAAAGTATAAAGAGAGAGAAAAAAAAACCGACAAATGATAATAATAGTAATGATAATAATAATAAGAGCGAGTTAATAAAAAAGCAGCCAACGCCTGGGAGAGTAAGATGGAGATTAGAAGAAAAAAAAGCAAATGATGTTCACGTTCCGCCGTCTCTTCTTCATCTTTTTTTTTTAATTTTTTTTATTGTCGGTTGTCTCGGCCTCGGTCCATGCTTCAGTGTCTTCTTGCATTGTTGTTGCAGCGGGGTGCAGGACATCGATCAACGCCCGTAAAAACTGTTCACTTTTTTTTTTTTTCAGCAGTGTTGTGCGTCGCCCACGCCAACTCGTACGTGTCCTCCATCGCGTCACGTGGGATGCTAGGGAGAGGAGAGAATTTAAAAAAACGGAGTCACGACTTCAGAGCTAAACAAAACAAAGAAAATCAAAGATAGCAGACACCTCAATGAAAAGCGGAAAATAAAATTGGGGATGGGGGGATGAGGGAAAAGAGGGAAGGTGTGCAACAAGCAGAAATAAACTTAGTAAAAAAAACCGTTGTCAAGTAGAAAAAGAAAAGAAGGAAAAAAAAGGGTCTTATAGAACACGATCAAAAGCGCACACACACACACACACACACGCACACATACACACATACACACATACGCAACCCGACTCAATAAATTAACAGACGGTGCAACGTCACGTGTTGACTGACAAGTCAACTCAAGTGCATTCCATATCTGTTTGTGCCTGTGCCTGTGCCTGTGCCTGTGCCTGTGTGTGTGTGTAAGTGTTTGTTTATTTTTATATTTTTTGATCGGTCGGCACTTCGTATCGGGCGATTCCATGTTGGTATAAGCGACGGTGAGTTCTGGCCATCGCGCGCATCATGCGTGCACATCCCAACACCATATAGAAAAGGGGGGTGAATTCAAGAGAGAACAAAAAAAGAGAGAGGCAGAGCGTGGAAAATCGAGTTTTATTAGGAGAGCTTGGCGAAGGAAGGGGTGGAGGAGAAAAAGGAGGGACAGGGACGAAGAGAACTAAAAAGAAAAAGAGAAAAGAAAAACGGGGGGGAGGAGGAGAAGAGGGGGGAAAAAAATGCACGGCTTTTTCTTTCAATTTTGTTGCTGTTGTTGTTGAAGTTTGTCTTCTTTCTTTTTTTTTTTTACAAGGTGGTAAGCGAGCACGAAATAAAGGAAACGAAGAAGAGAAAGAGATACAAGCTGCTGGTGCAACTCAAAGAGGTCAAGGGCCACGAAGAAAGGGCTCGAACCTACCTGTAGAGGACACCACACAACCCGGCACGTACATGTCACACACAAACAGTCGTTGATGCAGCATGTGCGCTTGCCGGTATTCAAGGAAAAAAAAAAAAGAAGCGACGAAGTAAAGATGATTGGAGATGAATTGCGCTGACGAGAGCAACTCGTCTAAAAAGTGCGTTAGTGATAAATCAATAAAAGAAGTGAAGAGGGGGGAGGGTGAAAAGCCGTTTGATGGCAAAAAAAATGAAAAAAACTGATTCTCGCAGGGAAGACGCCACGTCTCATAAAGAAGAGAACAAAAGTAGAGTACAAAACAACATATATATACGTAACCTACCGTGTGTCGCTAAAGGGCAAAGTTAGATGTCAATGAAAGAAGGCGAACCAATGCAAACCAAACATGTTTAGCGGAACGGAAACAAAACAAGAAGAAGACGTGGTGGACTCCGCACCACGCCTGACAGCAGGGAAGAAAGAAAAGGGAAAAGGAAAAATAGCACAGCGGTGCACTTTATGTTAAAACCTTCTTTTTTTTTTCATACTTTTGCTTTTCATTTGCTTTGTATTTCCGGTGTTTGTTTGTTTGTTTGTTTGTTTTTTCGTGTATTTGCTGTTCTAACAGAACTACTTTTTTGGGTTTTTTTTTTTAACGTCCACCTCCTCCTCCATTTACTTTTCAGCTGCGGCGCCGTCTGCGGCGGGAGCGATGTATAGCTCAAAAACCGGAGAGACGGACGCACCCTCTACCAAGCAGCGTGAAAAAAGAAGAAAAAAAAACAGAAAGCAGAATAGACGGGGAGAGAGGGAGGAGGGGCGGGGAGGGAAGGAGGGAAAGATGCGCAGGAAACCTTCGGTTATTCTCTTTTTTTTTTTTTTTGTTACTTCAGCAAAGGGAACAGCCGGGATTGAAGGAAAAGGGAAGGGAAAAACAGAGAGGGAAACAAAGAGAAATTAAATCGATGTAGAAGAAGAACAGGAGAAAGAAATGCTGTTTGACTCTTCAGTGACAAGAAGAAGTCAATTCTTTCTTTTCTCTCTCTCTCTCTCAGTCGTACACACGCAGAGAGAGGGAAAAGAAGCAGGAGAGCCGCTGGACTAGCGAGAACGCGTAACAGGAAAGGGGGCAACAAAGAAATTAGTCACACTCCACGTCGTTCTACCGTCTCGACAGTACAGCGCCACCTCGAACACTGGTGAGTGGTTGTCTGCGGAGGTGACGGACGAGGGAAAAAAAAAAAATAAAGTGAAGAAAGAGAGAGAAGCAGGGAACATCCGAGAGATGGAAAAAAATCCAAAGAAAGAGGTGTTAGAACTTCTATTGAGGTCGCACGCGCAGCAACGCACAGGCGGAAAAAAGGAAGAAAAAAAAAAGAGAACGAGCAACACCACAACGCGTCTTTAAACTTAAAGAAAACAAAGGAAGAAAGCCACGAGCTGGACTCTATGATCGAGGAGATTGAAATGGAAGGTCAAAGGAGAAGAAAAAAAAAAAGCGACAATGAAAACGGTGCGACTCAGCACAGTGTGACGGAAGCATGCGAAAGCAAAGATCAAAACCACGATGCTCAGCTACCCATGAAATGCATCACTCTCTCCAGACTTAGAAAAAAAAACAAGAGAGAGCGTGAGTGGAGCTGATCATTCCATTGCTTCCTCTCTCTCTCTCTCGCTCTCAGCAGCACACACATCCGACGCAGTACACATCTGCTCCGCAGCCCACATCGCCGCCGCCTCCAACACAAGCACCGTTGCGCGTTCCTCGCTGCACAGCAACTGTTGCTGCTGCTGCTGCTGCTGCTGCTGCTCCCCCCAAACATGTCCATGCGCTGGCGGCTTCACCGGGCTCCAGAGCGTCTCACGTGGCGTCAGTGTCGACGGGTCCACCGTCTCCCCGCACGACGACGCGTCGTTCGCCGAGACCGACACAGACGCAGCGCATGGGCTGACGCACCACCGCTGCCCGTTGCCCTGCACGGCACGCTCAAAGCGCGTGTAGCCGCGAACGCGCTGCCACTGCGGCGTGTTCCAGGCGGACGTGAGAGCGGAGGGGAGAGAGAAGTCCGCCGCCGGGCAGGGAGAGGGAGAGGAGCGCGGCGCGGCGCGCGGCGGGGGAGAAGCCGAAACGTTGTCGCGTGATGCCACCGATGCAAGCGAGCACCACGAGGACGCGGCGGACGGCTTCACTGCCTCACACGCTTCCTCTGCTGTGGTGGCATCGCCGCCGCTGCGGGCACCAATGATGTCAGAGAGCGCAACAGGAAGAGAGGGAAGGGCCTTCGCCGGCGGGTGGGACAGAGGAGGCAAAAGGGCGTGCACGTACACGTCGCGGCGCACCGGCAGCAGGGCAGACGCGATTTGCGTGTGGAAGTCACGGTCCAGGTGTGTTGGGGTGTGCAATGCATCCGCGACGGGGGCACGGCGGCGAGAAAAAAACGGTGATTTCCTGTTCCTCTTCACATCGCCCTTCCCGCGTATCGGAAACCTCCGACACCGTTGCCGCTCCAGAGCGTGACGACGGCAGAGAAGACGACGGGGCATCCAACGGCGTGTCCGCCGGCGTCATCGTGCGTCGTCGCTCTCGGCGGCAGCGCGGTGTAGACGCCCTGCGTGGCGTTTGCAACGAAGGCACCTGCACACTCGCAACGCCTTCGTTGTCGTTTACAGCACCGCTGCCGCTGCAGCTTCTGCGTGCGTCTGGACATGTTGCCAGCTGCTGCGACAGCTTCCCCCGCGACGCAGCCGGCCAGGTCAAGAAGTACGCCATCTCGCCCCTGCGGTGGGGGTGGGGGAGAAGGGGAGAAGAGGGGCAAACGTTCTCGTCGATCTCGGTGAGGAAGTCGGGGCTGCGGGGACCAGTCATGTCAGCGGCTTCTTCAGCACCGAGCGGGGCGGTAATGCGAAACATATGTGGCTGGTCCTGCTGCTGCTGCTGCTGATGCTGATGCTGCTGGGTGTACGTGTAATGGTGAGTGCCACACCGGTTAGAACCGTATCTGGTATTGAAAAATGTATATGTTTTTGTTTGTTGGCTTTTTTTTTTGATGGAGGACGGAGTAGGTGTATGATGATAGAAACAAAAACAAAAATATTTAATAAACAATTTCTATCGCAAGAAAAAGACAGTAGAAAAGAAAAAAGGAGTAGAGAAAGGAAAAAAAAAAAAACAAAGCGCTCAACAGAGAAATAAATATAGAACGAAAAGCGTTGTAACGAAACGAAGTTAACGGTCGGTGAAGAGGAGGAGGAGGGAGAAAATAAAATGATTTGGAGAGTGGAGAAGAAAAAAAAAAGAGCAGCACAGAGCTTAAAAAAAAAAAGAAAAAAACAGTGAGAGCTGAAAGAAGATGGCGTGGGGAGCGTCTGTACGCGTCAGCAGCCTCCTGTCGTGCTCCTCTCTCTCATCTCTCTATCTTTGCCTCTCTCTCTTCTTTTCGCTCTCAGCAGGCGTGTTGTGGGTGGTTTTAGGGAGAGGGAAAATGGTATCCCTCTGCGTATGAGCTTCTCACCGCCGGCCCCCTATCAATGCTGTGAGGTCGAAGGGAGGGATGATACGCACACACACAAACACTCAGCAGAGATGAAAGAAAAGAAAGAAGGTTAGACGACAGCAAGGCGGGAGAGGAGCAAAATAAAAAAAAAAAGAAAAAGCAATAAGAGAGAGAAGAAAAGAAAAGAGGGGCGGTCTGAACGCAGAAGGCTATATATACGTTATTATATATTAGTGGGTGCCTTTTCGTGCGGCCGTGTGTACTGGAGTGGGAGTACTTTTTAAACTGTTTTCTTTCTTTTTTTGAAAGTGTGCGTGTTTCCAGGAGAAGAACGCTAGCGATGTCGAGGACGCATAATAATAATAATAATAATAAATAGTAAAACTAAAAAGAGAGGGAAAGAGAAACAAAAAACGAGAGAAAAAAGAAATCAGACGCACCTTAGATTCTTTCTTTAATTGGCGGTGGCAGTTCTATTTCTGTTTTTGCTTTTTTTTTGTGTGTGTGTGGTACTGTCTTCTTTTTCTTTACTGCGCACAAATGATCAGCGTGAAAGAGCAAATAGAAAGACAAATAAGATCAGAACAGTAAGAGTTGTTCACATGCGTGCGTGTGTGTGCGTGTATGGGCATTGGCCATACGCATCAGAAGGAATACAAAGAAAGAAAAAGTTGGCACAGAAGCGAGGGGGGAAGAGAGAGGGAGAGAGAGAGAGTGGAGAGATTTTCATCGATGCTTGCCCGAACAAACTGCACCTGTCAGCGTTGAAGGCACGTCGGAAAGAGAATAGCTTCAAAAGCAGATTAGTTGTCTTTCCAACGCCTGTTTTCCTCCGCGCCGCTGCGTGTACATGCAAGTGCATTGCTCCTTCCCGTAGACACCATGAGGTTGCAGTGCAGAGGTGTGAAGCAGACTTGACTTTCTTTCGGCCTCTGGCACACACACATACAAATGTTCAGCGGCCCACGAGAATGAAAGCGCTCTAAAGCTTCATTCTCTACCGCGTCCCATCGATCCTCCATTCTTTTTCTCTTTTTAAGGGGCCGTAGCAGATTCGCTGCCCAATTTGTACAAGCTAAAGGAAGGGCTGTACAGATGCGAGTGGGTGTACGTCGCTGCTCCTCCCCTTTTGCTTTTGTCATTGCCACTCCCATCTTGTTTTATTTTTTTGATTGTTTGTTTTTAGCATTCTTTGTGTTTTGTATTGCAGTTCAAAGTGATGTAGCTCTGCTTGGGGGAAGTGCAGACGTTGGGTGTATAGTCAGGACTTTACCTCAGCTGAAGAAGAGCGCGTTCATCACTGCTCACACACTTTCCAATAATACAAAAAAGGTTTAAACCCGGAAGGAAAAAGGAAAAAAGAAGGGGAGGAGACAAAGAAAAATTTTTGACACTTGTATCGCTTTTCTTATTTTCCGTTTCGGTCGCTGTTAGCGGTGCAGGAGAGAAGAAGATAGTAACAAACGTAAACTTAAAAAAAGGAAGAAGATACAAACAAAAAACTTAAAAAGGCGTGGTGTTGGTATAAGCCGAGTATAATTCTCCGCTCGCACAACTCTTTTCGATCTGATCCTTTTTTTTTTTGCGTTTATGTTCCTCTTCTCTCTTTCTCTCTCACACTTTCTAGCTCGCTCGCTTGCTCTTTCTCTGCCTTTTATGTATATGAGGGAGGGGAAGCGGGTGTACAGGCACCAGTCGTTCACGTCATCAGAAGCCGCACAAGACGTGCAGCGTGCAGGCTCGCGGGTGAAGAAAAGAGCGAAAGCAAAAGCGAAGGCGCCATGGCTTCACACAAAATGCTCACAACGGCATTAAAGCGCAGCGAGGTGAAGAGAACATGAAGAACAACAAGAAACAAAAGAAAAAAAAAACAGAAAACGATCGAAGCAGAGAAGAAATGCGGAAGCGCTCGGTAATATGTAGAACAATAAAAAGAGTGAAGCGGCGTATAGTCTGCCCTACAAGGCACGCCAGCCGCTCTCATCCTTTTCTCACCCTTTAGCATGCACGTACACACACACACACAAGCACATACACACGCAGAACTACAACAAAAAGGGGAGATGAGAGAGAGAGAGAGCAAACCGAGCAGCGAGAAGATCGAAAGGAAGTCTGGAGAGACAACCAGACATGCGCACTTACACTCAGAAAGTAAAGAAGAGCAGAGAGTTCTCACATCCTCTGCCCGATTTATTTGTGTTTCTTTTCATCTTCTTTTTCCTTTTTTTTTCATGATCTGCTCATACAAGAAAAAACGCTTTCCAGCACTACGGTAGGAGTAGTCGGAGAGAAGAGAGGAAAGAAGGAGATAAACAAGAGGGGAGGAGAAGGAAGGAAGAGACGACAGTGCTAACAAGCAAAAAAAAAAGTAGTTGAACACGCACACGCCCAGACAGCAGTGGCTGCACAGGAAACGCGTACAAAAGTAGCGCACCAGGATAATTGTTCCATGGGACTAAGAAGAGAGAAAAAAGAGTCTGTATTTTTTTGTTTCAAATTTCGTATAGAGAAAGAAAAGGGAGGGAGAGGGGGTGGAACATGAGAATATGCGAGACGCGACAAGGACGCGCGGCTCGCAGAAAAAAAAAGGACAAAAACAAAGGACGAAAACAGAAAGGAGAGAGGGCGTGCAGAGACGCTCGCAACAGCGGGTCGATTGCGTGAATACATGTAGAGGTCTGTATATGTGTGCGTGCGTAGATCGCGTGAGAAGACACATCCAACGCACACGCCTACTAATGTATGTGGCACACAGGCAACGAGAAAAAGAGTTCAAATATATTTAAAAAATTGTGGAGGAAAAAGTGAGCAGGTGAGTGACGAGTAAGCACGCAAAGGCAAACACAAACACACACACACACACACACACATGTACAAACACGGTGGAAAGGGACAGAAAAACGTAAAAAAGCGTCGTCAAACCAAACGAAAAGAGAAGACGAGAAAAGAAAAAAAAATGTGGCAACGAACAACGTCTGAGGGGAGGTGAAGAAGAGACAGTAGGAGCAGCGAAAAGAAAAAAAAAAAAAAAAAAGAGAGCGAGTGCGATGTAGAAAAGCTTAGAACACTTGCGTTGCTGTTCTCTTTTTAAAGCGACGAAGATAGAGAGAGAGAAAAGAGAAAGTATCAGGTACGTCATCAAACGCACTTCAAAACGCTTATCCAAATTTTCACTCCCTCTTTTTCGTGTCTTACCGCTCACACCTTTCTGTTCCGCTTTCTTAAGAAAAACGCTCCTCAACTCTTTGTATTTCCGCTGCACCTTCTCCCTGATCCATCGCGATGGAAATGAAACGACGCCTTTTTTTCCCCTCGTTTGTAGCAGGTGAGTGTAAGTGTATGTGTGAATGTGGGTGGGTATCTGCGCACTGCAGCGTACTCTGGAGAATAATTGAGGAAAAAAACAAAGAAGAGAAGTAATTTTTAATTGAAGTGTGAGTGGAGGACACGCCTCCAGAAAACACCAAAGAACAAAAAAGGGATGAAAGCAATTGAAATTGAAAAAAAGGGTTCAAGAGAAAAGACAAAACAAAAATTTAAAGAAAGGTGTCGGAGAAAGCTAAAATCCGCCCGAGGTGTATCAAATAAGCTATTAAAATAACACAAAAAAAAAGCAATGAATGGGCTCGCTGATAGCCACACAAAAAATTGTTTATAAATACAGACGTATACGTAGGACACGAAGGGAATGATGGAGAGAAAAAAAAAAAGCGCTTCTAGTATACTGAGAAAAAAAAAATCCCAGCAGACAGCGTAAGGGAAAAGGAGAGAGGGAAAAAGTGTAAGGAAAGAAATAGTTTTTATTTTCTTTTTTCAACTGATGTGGAGCCTTAGCCTCTTTCTCGTTCTTTCCCCCACTGCTGCAGCAAGGACTTGTCTTCGTGTCGTTACACCTCAGCGTTTGATTGTAGCTATAATCGTTGAGAGAGAGAAAGAGGACAAAAAGAAAAAAAAGGGAAAAAAACAAAAGAGGAAAGATTGTTCTTTTGTTTTTTAACAAAAATGTATAGTAAAGAGGACGTGTGTGTGTGTGTGTGTAAAGATGGGTGCGTGCCCTTCTCCTTCGTGCTTGTTTCTGAGTCTTGTATAGCATCTGAAGCTTCACAACGCGCGCTTAAATGTCAACACTCTCCCCTCCCCCGAAGAGAGCCGTGAGCAACGGCACCCAACTATTTCTTTTGTGTGTCTTTCTGCTTCCTGCGTCATATAAGGCGTAAAAGAAACAAAAATCATCTATCGAGGGAGAGATGTGCAGCCGACTGCAAAGAGAGAAAGGCACATAACAGAGCAGAAGAAGCAGGCGCCACTTCAAACAATACGCCCTGCGTCGTAGCTAAACACTTATCTCTCTCTTTTTCTCCCTTCTTAACGGCAATGGGAGTGACTGACGATGGCGCGTGTGAGTTCGTTTCATTGTGCTGTTTGCGCGAGGGTGTACGGAAGCGATTGAAAGCGTACCCCTGCAAGAAGAGAAAAGAGAGAGAGCACGGGCGAGAATTAAAAAAAGCACAACACCGAAAAAAAAAAGATAATAAGACTGCCTTTGTTGTAGTCGCTGTCTATATCGACCCCACGAGAAGCAGGAGAAAGGGAAGGTGAGTGTAAAAAGCCAGAGAAATAGGAGGGAAAGGGGTAATTCTCGACAACAAAGCAAGCCAGAAAAGAAAAAACACAGGAAAAAAAAAAAAAAGTAAAAAGAGAAAAAAAAGATAGGAGGGGGAAGAGAGGGAAGAATAATCTTCTCCTCCCTGATTTGCTGCTGTGGAATTTGCTGTTGTTGCTGTTTGTGTGTATCATGTAGCAATAATTTGGAAAAAAAAAAACATTATACGTGTCTCTTCGACCCCATTAGTGCTCTTTTATCGTTAAAAAAATGCATGCCTGTGCACCGAGACACTGTACCTTCTCGCGCCACCTCGTCTCTGCCATTTTATTTCTTTTCTTCTCTTCACTCTTTTTTTCTCTGTCATTGGCGGTTGGTGAAGAGTGTATGAGCGTGCATGGATGGAGAAGACATGTATGTTGCCGAGAACAACAAACGCATGGCACTTTTTCTACGTGCGCTAAGTAATATTCCGAATATCTCTCCACAGGCTCCATTCCTTTTTTTTTTGCTCTATTTTCGCCGTGATCGTCAACAGCGAAAGTGACCATCCCACACGCGCTTCCGGTCTAGCACCACAACAAGAGAAAAATATAAAAAGAATGAATCGAGCGAAGAAGAGAGAGAAGGAAGCAGACGAGGTGAAAAGTACTTGAGCATTTGCGGCGGGCACCTACAGAGCAAAAACTAGCTTTATTTTTAATTTATTTTACGAAGGGAAAGCAACAGAACGCCGCCGTCATCGGCAAGAAAAGAATAACTACCTTTATATGTAATTGTATCGGTGTACGTCTCGGTTATACGTACGTCTCCTCCAGAGAAAGGGTGAAAGCGAGACAACCGCCCAATGGACTAGCACGGGAGGAAGAAAGGGGTAGGGTGACAAACGAGCGTGTCGACAACGATGCAGAAAAATATTGTGAAAAAAAAAATTTTAAACAGAGAAAATTGAAAAAGTTAGAGGTGAAGTAGGTAAACAATGCGGTGCGGGCATTGTCCCTCAAATATTTTTTTTTGTTTCTATTTCATGGATTGCAGGGTTGCCATGACTTGCGCCTCATGTGCCCCGTTATTGTTATGTATCCACTGCTGAGGATGACGAGTGGGGAAAGAGGGATGGCGAGACAAAGGAAAAAAAAAGGCCGGCAAGGACCATTTTAAAAGACAAACAGCGCCTGAAAGTAGTAAAGAAAAAAAGTCGATGAAAAAGAAGTTTTTGGCGCGTTTCTTCGGCGCTGCAGCATCAAGAAAATGAACAAAAGTGAGAGAAAAAGAGGTGCGCACGTCGACTACGTATAATTCAGTCAACGCACATCCGTGAAAGAGAGAGGAAGAGAGGAATTATAAGAGGGAAGAGAAGAAGGGAAAAAAAAGAGGGAGAGAAACTAGCGCGGCGAGGGAAAAAGGAAAAGAAGACAGAAGAAGAAGGTAGTAAGCAGCACCACCTTCAGCACACGCGAGGAAAAAAAAGAAGCTGTCAGTGAAAACAAAAAAATTTTGAGGGGTGTTTTGTGTGTGAGCGTTGCAAAGCAAAATAGAAAACAAAAATTTAAAATAAAAAAGAATTGCAAGAGGTGGGGAAGGTACGTATAAGGCGCACAACTTGGGAACGTTTTTTTAGCTCATTTTTTTTTATTTTGTTTGTGTGTCGTTTTTCTTTTTTTCCTCTCAACGAGTATTCGTTTGATGGTGGTCACAGCAGCCGACAGAGCACCAGAGCGAAGAAACATAAGAAAAAGAAGAGAAAGAGGAGTTGGCACGTCTATGAAGTGAAAAGAGGGGGTGCGTATAAGTGGAAGCGCTGATAGGTATAGACGGAGTAGAAAAACAAGTGAAAGCAAAAGAAAATCAAAAGTAGAAACATAAAATACATTAACGCAAGGTCGGAAAAAAAAAACTAGAAAAATAATCGAACTTCTCCAAACCCCACGTATTCGTTTTGAGAGCGCAAAGATAAAAAAGGGTAAAAGGAAGAAAAGAGCAAAACCAGATGAGAAAAAAAAAAGAGAGAGAGGGAGGATGTGAACAAGGTGAGGTTGTCGAGAAAAGAAGGAAAATTCCAAAGAAAAAATGAAAAAACCCCTCTTGCACCTTTGAAGTGGAGTAGAGAAGGGTAAGCGCAAAACAAGTAATGAAGCAGCGACGGGGCGGGGGAGGTCAGTGAAGCACCCACCCTCCGCCCCGGGCCAGCGTATCCGAGTAATCCGGAAATATATAATTTTTAAAAGACAAAAATTAAAAACAGTGGAGGGGGAGGAAGAGACGACGAAAAGGATGAGTGTATGCACCCCGTTCACGAGAGAGGAGAAAAAGAAACTAAAGACAGAAATAAATACAAAAAGAAAGGAAGTGAAAGAGTACTTGGCGTACGGATATATATAAGATTTATATGTGAATAAAGCACTATGCATGGTCACCTCTCTCTCCCTTTTTTTTTTTTAACAAGTTATACATGTTGGCCGTAACGCGAGAGAGGGGAAGAGTGAAAAAGAACAAAAAAAATATGACGAAGAGAAGAAGGCAAGGCACAGACGAAGAGGGGGTCGCTCTAAACGCTGTCATACCCCCATCCTTCACACTGCTCGATCACGCCTCCTCCCCTGCAAGGAACAAGAATCAAAGCTGCACACGAACAAGAAGGTAAAAGAAAACTTAAGGGTTTATATACTTAAAGAAATTTATAATAATAACCAAGGAAAAAAAAAAAGCAAGGAAAGGGAACGACAGCAGACGCACATAAACGCATGTGAATGTGCGGGTGTTTGAGCAGCACTCACCGTTTCACGAGAAGGCACACACATACACATACACAGCCGAAGAGAGAAAAAAAAAAAAGCAAGATGACAGCACGCAGGGACAATCATGAACTAGAGGGAAGAAAAACAAAACAAAAACAAGGTGAGAGAAGGAAGGAAGGAAGAAACGAAACGAGAATAAAATTGGGCAGAAGCGACGTTGCACGGAAGACACACACACACACACACACACACATGCAGGCAAGCATCGACGTGCAAGCTTACTCATACTCTCGCCTCTGTAAAAAAAAAAAATTCGTAACGATATTTTTTTTTTGGTCGATGAGTACGGAAACAATGAACGAAAAAAAAAAACATTTGCTGAAAGAAGAGATAGAAGAGAAGAAGCAAAACTGAACTTCGAAACGAAATAATATTTAGGAGAAATTGATTTGGAAGCGGGCCTGCGTTTGTGTGTGTGTGCGTGTATGTATGTGTTCACCTTCTTGTTGTGGTCATTGTTGTCTTTCATATTGTGTCCGGCGCGACCCACACAGCTCGTCCTACTGCGCAGGTTTGAACCGCTTGTCGGCGCGCCGAAGAATAGAAGTGTTCGCGACAGGATCGAAAAAAGAAAGCTCGCAGTGAGAGCTGGCGTACGTTCCATTTTTCAAGTGCCAACCGAGAATCAAAAAAAACCGAAGTCGACGGTCGGGAATGCACGTAGACTAAAACATCGCCACGGCAGCCATCATGGCGGCATCGCGCGCGCTCGTCGCCCACGTCGCCGCCTCTCCGCCCTCCGACGGCGCGTGCGACACCGACGACGAGAGTGGCAGCGGCTGCGAGCCCATCGTGCCGGTCGACGCACAGGAGAGCGTCAGCTTCGCGGGCGACAAGGACGCGGGGCTGTTGCGTGCACGACGCACCGGAGAGAGGGAGCGGGTGCCTTGACGTCCCACACGTGCGCCGATCTCCCGCTCTGTCATCTCCCTCTCGTCCTCGACGTCAGCATCGGCGTAAGCTTCAATCGCGTGCCCGCAGAACTCGCAGTGCAGCGTCTCCTCCTTCTCCGCGTCCGCATGCGCCACATCCACCGCAGCGGTTGCCGGCGTGCCTGGCAGCGAGGCTGCGGAGACGGCGATGAAGGACGGCAGCGTGCGCACCGACAGCAACGTCGTGGTGTTCTCCTCCGGCGTGAGGTGCACCGAGGTGTCCGACACACGCACCGCCGAGAGGGGAATGGCGACGGCGCTGCCCGGGCCATCCGTGCGCTCTCGCTTCACCTGCGCAGGAACACAATACACGTCGCGCGCCGCACAGCTTGTCGCGTCGGCCTCCGCGTTCACCTCATCGACGGCGGGGACGGCAGCGGGGGCCTGCACGCCACGCTCCATCCTGCGCACGGCACGCCAGTGCGCCACGCAGCACCAGTGCAGGCGCAGCGGAACGCGGGCAGGTCCACGCGGGGAGGGGCTGCTGGTGTCACGCACGCCTTCCCCGCTACGGCTGTTGCCGCTGCTGCTGCGGCAGTGGTGCACGGCGGTGGGTGAGACAGCCGTGGCGGCATCACCCGTCACCCGTCCCGCTGCCCCGCGCGACACCAGCGCCGCAGCACCGGCACCAGTCGACGCGATCGTGGTGTGCGTGTCGAGGGGCTGAGAGAGGGGCGTGGCCAACACAGGGCCGTCCGAGGCACCCATCGCCTGCATAAAGAGCGATGGCGCCTGCACAGCCGTCGCACCTGCGCAGGTCGCCGGTGGAAGATCCGACGCGGAGGCCGTGGCGGTGTGCAGCACCGACACACCCGACACACCCGCAGCCCCGCCCGGGTAGGCAGCCGTGACAGCAGAGGTGGTGGTGGTGGAGGTGGGGGTGCCGAACTCACCGAGCCGCGCACAGTAGGAAGGCACCTCCAGCATCGTACGCGTGCCAGGGCTCGTCGTCGTCGTCGTCGTCGTCGTGCTGCGGTTGCCCAGGTAGCCCATCACACCGGTAGACGCCTCACCGACGCGAAGATCTGCGATGTGCAGCAGGCTCGTGGCGGCGGTCGTGAGAGGGGACGAGACACCCACCGTCGCGTCCTCTGACAAGACAAGACCGTTGCTGAAAGGGGTGATGGCCTCCGTGTGCGCAGAAGAGGCGTGGCAGAAGGAGCGACGGGCGTCTCGTGATGCATCGCTCGACGCGGTGGCCTGAGAGGTGGCGCAGGAGTGCGTGCGGTCGCTTTCGGTGGCCGAGGTCGGCGGCGGGGATAAGGGGTCAACCGCGGCGTCCGGCATCGTGCGCATCCACTGCTGCATGATGGAAGACGTGGCGGTTTGTGTGTGTGCGTGAAGTGTGTAGAACTTCTTCTCGCCGCGAGCTTGCGTGGTGTGTGAGAGAGAAAGAGAAAAGTCTCAGAGAGCAAAGAAAAAAAAGAGGGAAAAAAAGCCAAGAAGAGACAGCTTATATAAAGCTGTGGGTGTGTGTTTTATAGGGAAGAGAGAGAGGGGTAGGCTAAGAGAGAAAAAAAAAGAAATAACAAAGAAAGGATAAATAAATGACGAGAAGCTCACAGAAAAAAGTTAGAAAGCTGGTCGAGTATACACGGTTGCTTTCCAGGTGGATTTCTCTTCTATACAATCGAGGACGGATGACGGGGGGTCGGAGGAAACACCGAAACACGGAAGCGCAAGAAAACAAAAAGAAAAAAGAAGAGGAAGTAGCAAGGGTCGCGTGCACAAGACGACTACGCAGCAGATACGAGAAAGTATAATCCACTGCAATTGTTTGTCGAAAACGCCCTCACTAAAGCTTCCCGTTCCTTCACAAAAAAAAATCTTCTGTCGCGTATTTTTCTTTTCTTGTCAACTCGCAGTCCTTCCTATTTATTATTATCTTCTCTGTTCAGTCGCAGACACAGAAGAGGAGAAAGGAAGAAAGGGTGAGATGAACGAGAAGGACGAGGACGACGCACACACACGGCGAGGGAGACAAACAATGTGGCTCAGGTGGTGGTGATGGAGAAAGAGGCAGCACTGTCGACTGAGCAGCCACAATGATGACGGCACACACACACACAAACACACACACGCGCGCGCAGAAACACAGCAGAACTGTTATATAAGCTGATGCGTGTCGATGTACGCGTTCGTAGTTGAAAAAAGAGTGTGAGCTTGGGGGTGTGTGCGTTGACGCTGGACCTTCACGTGCGCTGCGTAGAGTGACCTGCCGGAGTTGTCGAAGGTGTACGGAATTGCGAGAAATGCGTGGAGAGAGGGAGAGAGAAGAAGAAGGAAAAAAAGAAAACAAGGAGAGTTGAAAAGGCAATAAATCTTTTAGAAAAATTATGATCTGAGGTGCAATATATATATTTTTTAAGATAGGTGTGTGTGTGTATGTGTGGCCGAGAGCAGCGGTGATGGTCCGAGACGAGAGGGGGTAAAAGTGCGAGAGAAAGAGAGTGTGTGATGAGAGAGGCAGATACTCACAACTAGCCGAAGGAGCTCTTAGCAGAAAGCGTCTATAAACAACAGTTTAACTCTTCTTTTGAACTAGCCGCTAGTTGCGCGTGGCTCGCGAACAGAAATCATCGTCGCGTCTCCATGCAGAGGGGCTTAAAAAAAAAAAACCATTGGACTCTCTTATTTAGGAAGAAACGTGCATTCCAACACGTTTGTATGCGTGCGCGTATATGTGCGTTTCTGGGTGGGTGAAGCTTTTATGCAGAGCGAACTCTTGCCTCCCTCTGAGCCTACCACGTTCTCATGCCACCTTTCCTTTTTTTCCTTTATTTATTATTATTTTTTTTTGTTTTCTTGCTTCTTCCCGCTTCACACTTCACAGTTGACTAGACTCCTCCTCCACCGTCACCGCGAAGCATTTCGTACAAGCGCGCTGGACAGCGAAGGAAAAGAACAGCTGTAGGGGAGAACACGGAGCTGCATGTGCGCGTACCCCGACGACAAAAAAAAAACTGTGTGAATTCCCGCGTCAACGTTTGGGAAATAAAAGAAAAAAAAAAAAAAAAAAAACCCCCCCCCCCCCCACTAAACACCCCCCCCCCCTTTTTTTTTTCCTCCTTTTGTTGTGTTCCTTAAATTTTAAATTTTTTTATTTTTTTTTTTTTTTTTTTTTTTTTTTTTTTTTTTTTGATTTTTTTTTACATGGCACATAGGATAATGAGGAGATGATGCGCTTTAATGATAGGAAAAAGGACAAGAAGAAAAAAAAAAAAAAAAATGTGGGGGAAGGAGGGCCCCCCCCCCCCCACCCCCCCCCCCCCACACCCCCAAAAAAAAAACCCCCCCCCCCCCCCCCCCCCCCCCCCCCACACACTCGATCTGAGAGAGGAGAATTAGATACACATGGATATAGACTTGAAACAAGTAAAAACATAAGAACACTCATAAGATGAGAAAAATAGACACAGAAAAAAAAACAGAGCTTTGGGTCTTGCAGTGTGCAAGGAGCAACATGACGGGAAGCGTTCATGCGCCAACAGAACGAAAAAAAGAAAATTGACAGACGCAGCTGAGGAAAAAAAGAGTACAAAGTAGAAAAGAAAGAAATAAGGAAGAAAAGCGCTGAGCGATGCTTCACGTGTAGAGCACATAATGAAAATAAATACAAAAAGCAGAAGAGAGAGGAAAAAAAAACTATTCGGGTAGGTACAGGAGAGAAAAGGAAAAGGAAAAGAAAGGAAAGTGATCAACGGAGGGAGCAACTACTTTGCCAGGCCACCCAGCAAAAAAGATAGTAGTCGATTGTTGTGTACTTCTTTCCTCAACGAGCCGTCGCAAAGCAGCTGTCATATCTCAATGTGTTCTACCGCGTCTCATGTAAAAAAACCGGAGAGAGGGGGAAGAGCAGCGAAAGACGCACGGGCCAAAACGCAAAAAAAAAAAAAAGGACGAAAGAGAAAGGAAAAAGGGGTAATAAGAAGAGATTTGTAAGCTAAAAACTTGGAAAAAAACACGGATACAAAAAATTGTAAAAGAGAACCGATTTTTCTCGTTCGTTCTTGTTGTTATCGTTATGCTTTTTCTATTCCTCTTAGTTAAAATGAAAAAGAAAAGGCAGAGAAAAAAAAAGGGAATGGAAAAATGAGTACGCGTGCATAAAGTGCTTTGCGTGTTTTTTTTTTTCGTTTTGTTTTATCCTGCAATGAAGATTTTTTAAAAAGAAATCAGAAAAAGAAAAGTTGACGCGTTCCTCTCCGCTCTTGCTCTCGGATCGATTTCCTTTCATAAAAGAAATGGAAAGGTGGTACAGGGAAAAAAAAAGCTGAGCTGGTACGGTAATAAGATAAAAGTCCAATAAAAAAAAAAAGGAAATAGAAGTAAGCACTGAAGACAGTGCGTTAAACTTCTCCAACCCTTTCTCCTCGACTAAACCAACGACATCGCAGCGGCAGTCTCCAGCAGCGCTTGCGCGTACAACTCCTGCTCCTCCTCCTCCTCGGCAGCGGCAGCAGCGGCAGCACCAGCACGGCGGCCACGGCGCAGAGCCGCCCTTCTCGCTACCGGTGCCGACGCCGGCCGCGCTGCGCTCGACGTCAGCAGCACCGTCGGCTGCCACTGCGGCGCCGACCAGCCGCACACACCCCTCTCAAGGCGCTGAAATGCGCGTCGCTCCGCCGCGCTGCACAACACCACACCTGTCTGCCCCGCCGTGTCCGATGTCGGCGGGGAGAGGGGAAGGCGCTGCGCAGACACTGCATCACTCATATTACTGGTAACGATAGGTGGCAATGTTACGGGCGCGTCAGGAGCAGACCGCACGCATGAGACGTCGTCACCGCAGCCAGTGGCTGCTAACGGATAAAGGCGCGTGGACCACTCCTCCGCCGCTGCTACGTTGAGCGAGGGCGGCGGTGCGTGGCTGAGCCCACGTGCGGGCAGAGATGGCCGGCACCGCAGCATCCACGACGCGCTCGCCTGGCTGATGAGTATCAATGCGACGCAGCAGCGCGCCATCGTTCATAACACCTTCCTTGTCTGCTAGCGCGTTGTTATCAAGACAGCCGAGGTCGATAACGCAATCTTTTGCCTCGTTCACGTCACCGCGCGCCTTCTTATGATGCCCCTTCTGCCTGCTGCTTTCTGCGCTCGCGGCTGCTTGAAGAGGTGCGGAGACGCGTCGACCAGCCTGCGAGCGGCGGCCGTGCCGCGGCTCCTGGTGCCCCTTCACCTCTCTAGCTTTATTAGGCTGCGGCGGATGCTGGGCAAGGGCAGCCGACTCCACGCACACCCACACGGCTTCCGTCAATACCTTCACCACGCCAACCACTCCCAGTCGGAGTTGCAGACGTGTCCACCTTCGCCGACGTCTCGTGCGTCGCCACCGTAGGAAGAAGAGCAGGTGACGTCGAGTGTGCGTCGTGTGAGCTGCACGACATCGGGCTGCAGAAGGAGAGAAGATGCGCCGACGCCGAGTGGCCGCCAAGCCACGCCGTCGCCGTCGCCGCCGCGACGGGTGAAGACGTTGTGTTCGTCACGATGGTGTTGCTGGCTTCCCCTTCCCCCTGTTGTGGTGGAGGTGGCCGTTGTTGCCATTTTGGGGCTCACGGCGCTCTGGTTGGAGCTGATGCCGTTTGAGTGGCTGCTCAAGCTGTGGCCCATAAGCGCGGTGAAGGCGGCAAGCGGCATGTGCGGCTGCGACGTCGGCGTGAGCGCATCGCAGCTGGGCCGAGGCCCCTGTGTGCGGCACGCTGCTGTACTTGAAGTGGTGAGCGAGGAAAGGGGCGTGTGCGCGGCGAAGGCGTTGACGGAGGCTGTGACGGGGAGAACAGCGGACGCCCGCAGCGCGAAGGAGGAGAGTGCCTTGGGTGTGGGCCGGCGGCGCTCTGCTGCATCCTTGGAGCGTTTGCGCTGCGGTGGGCGATGTGGCGTATTGTTCGCGGTGCTCGCATGATGATGATGATGGTGGTGGTGGTGATGCCCCGAGCCCTCTCCCTGCTGCTGCTGCTGCTGCTCCATCTCCAGCTCTCTGTCCCTCAGCTTCTCCTCCTCGCCGTACTGAAACGCCGTCAGCACCTGCCCACTCTCTGTGTGGACGGCGGTGACGCTGCGGGTGCGGGTGAGCGACGGGCTGTTGCGACGCGAAGCAGCCGTAGAGGAGAGAGAGGAGGAGGAGGCAAAGCCGAGAGATGAGAGCGCCTGCCGCGTCTGTGCCGTCGGGGAAGGCGGGGAGGGGGGAGTGTGAAGATCGTCGTGCATCGTCGATGAAGTTGCTTCTCTTCCACGACCTTCTGTTGGTAATAAATTAATCCTTTTTTTTTCTCTCCCTTATTTTTTTTTTTTACAACAGGTTTCTTTTTTTTTTCCTTTTCGTGCGTTTGTGTGCTTGTATATGCGCACTTGGCTCGATACCGATTCTTTTTTTTTTTGGTTGTCTCTAATCTGGAACAAGAAGAAAAAAAAGATGCAAATTCTCAATTCGCCTAGACGATAAGTTATTATAAATTATTGTTTTGTCAACGGAAATATAGATACTGCTTTGTGTGGTGTGTGTGTGTGTGTGTGTGCGCGCCCGCGCCCCCGCGGGGGTGAGAAAAAAAAAAAAAAAAAAAAAAAAAAAAAAAAAAAAAAAAAAAAAAAAAAAAAAAAAAAAAAAAAAAAAAAAAAAAAAAAAAAAAAAAAAAAAAAAAAAAAAAAAAAAAAAAAAAAAAAAAAAAAAAAAAAAAAAAAAAAAGAAAAAAAAAAAAAAAAAAAAAAAAAAAAAAAAAAAAAAAAAAAAAAAAAAAAAAAAAAAAAAAAAAAAAAAAAAAAAAAAAAAAAAAAAAAAAAAAAAAAAAAAAAAAAAAAAAAAAAAAAAAAAAAAAAAAAAAAAAAAAAAAAAAAAAAAAAAAAAAAAAAAAAAGGTGTGTGTGTGTGTGTGTGTGCGCGGTTGCACCCCCCGGGGGGAAAAAAAAAAAAAAAAAAAAAAAAAAAAAAAAAAAAAAAAAAAAAAAAAAAAAATAGAAAGAAATGTTTTCTTCTCTCGAAGAGAGAAAGAAAGAAAGAAAGAAAGAGGCTCCTTAAAAGTACGAGAAAAAAGGAAAAAAAGAATGACGGAAAAAACACGCCACCGTAACAATAAAAAACAAGTAAAAAAAAAAGATTGAGGGATGATCAAGATAGTAAGAGTGGTGTTAAAGAAGTTTGTTTCTGGTCTGGTGTACTTCTTATCTTTTTTTCCTTTTTTTTTTTTTCTGTGAGTGTGCCACCAGGGAAGAAAAAGAGGTGGCAGGGCACCGATCCTTCAAGGCAAGCAGCACAGAGGGTAAACAAAAACACAAAGTAGGAAAAAAAAAAAAAAAAAAAAGGGGAAAAAAAAAAAAAAGAAATACAAAGTACGGTGACGAGAACAGAAAAAAAAAAAAGCAAAGGTTTCGTTCAAAAGAGCACAATTAGAGGAAGAAAAACAACAAAATTAAATATGAAAAAAAAAGGGGAAAAAAAAAGACGGTGGTTCAACGAGAAAAAAAAGGTAACAACCAGCTCGAGTGGAAAACAGCACTGCACCGTACGTTGGCGGTAGTCAGTGAAACCACAGAGAGGGGAAAAAAAAAGGAAAACAAAAATAAAGATGTGTGGTACGGTGTAGCGTGACGATGTAGGAGCAAAAGAAATAAAGAGAAAGAGGATGAAAAAAGAGGGCAGAAAGAGCAGAAAGGAGAAGGGAAAAACAAACTGTTTGAGATTATTCGTTAGTGTTTGTTTGATTGTTTTCTATTATTACTTATTCTAGCAAAAATTCAAGAAATTAACTTAGTTTTATTGTGGGATGTAAAAAAATAATTTTTTTTTGGTTGAACACCTTGTGGGTGTGCACAGCGTGAAAAAAAAAAGGTTCGGGGGTACTTTGTTTGTTTGTTTGTGTTTTTGGTGTGTGTTTGTGTTTAAGCGCTCCGTCACCTTTTCCAAAACTGCAGCACGACTGGAGCACGACGCACAGCAGCAGAGATATCACAACTACAAGTATAACAGGAAAAAAAAAAAAACAGGAGGAAGCAAAAGAAAAAAGTGAGAGACTGAAGAGCGCACGGAAAAGATAGAATGGTAAAAGAGTTAGTGCGAGTATTCTAAATCGTCCTCGGTTGACCAGAAAGCGAAGAGAAAAGAAAAAATAACCGATAAGAAAAGCAGCAAGAGGCAACAGAGAGTGTGCAAAAGACTGGTGAGAAAGTTCTGTTATAAGTGTCTTTTTGTTTTTGTTATTTTTCTCGTCTCTACGGGAGAGTTGCCTGATTGCAGCAGGGAAAAAAAATTCTTTCTGATGCTCTTAGTCCTTTTTGAGAAAAACGGATAAAAAATAAAAAGGAAGAGAAGCGAGGAGCAGGGCGTGAGGGGTCGAAGCGGAACAATTAAATGTCGGGTACCGGACAACGTCTGCGATGAAGAAGCAACAAAATATATATATATGTATGAGGAAAAGAATGTCGAAACAAAGTAAAAGCGATACCGAATTGGGCTTGAAACAACCGGAAGGAAGTGCCAGCGATTAGACTGGAGAAAATGGAAAAAAAAAAGGAAAGAGGGGCGAATGTGTAAATGACAAACAGAGATGAAAGCAGGAAAAAGAGAAAGAGAGAGAGGGGGAAGCGTGCAGAAGTTCAACACACGCGCGTGTGTGTGTGTGTGTCACTTGATCAAGAAAGCTATAAAAAAATTCTGCTTTTTTGTTGTTTATTGTTTTTTCTCTTCTCTCTTGAGAATGTGGTGTAGTGTGTATATTTGTGTGGGCGTGCCGTGATGTTCTCTTCTTCTTTCTTCTACGGCTGCCAAAGAAAAAAGAGAAAAAAAAGGCTGCTGCAGCTCTGTGTGTAGTACACGTTTTCGACGCTGCGAACGCTTTCCTTCTTCCCGTCACCTGAGGCCGACTCCGAGCTTTATTTCCAAGAAATACAACACAAAAAAGAGAACAGAAGAAGAGGCAGAAAGACGGCAGCGAGAGCACGGACACCGAGTACACGCACTGCTGGTACAGAACAAAAAAAAGGTTCAAAAATTAAAAGTGAGCGGTAGAATGCAAAGTAGAGAAACCTATTGCAAACAGAGACGAGAAAATCAGAGAAATTGGAGAAAAAAAAAAGAGGAAGAAATGAGTTTAGGCGATCGAAACACCTGTAAAGTAGAAAAAGCCACGAACACACAAAACGAGGACGGCTGAATAACAAAAAAAGGAGAAAAAAGGAAAGTACACCTGATTGATGGTAACAACAAGCGCAGAAAAGGGGGAAGGCAGAGAACGCAAGTGTGACAGCTGCTCTCTGTGTGTGTGTTCTGCGGGTGACAAGTCTGCAAAGGGGGGGTTTGCGGTGTTTCAACGCGGGGGAGTCGCGTTCTGTGGGAGAGAAGGAAGAGGAGGGAAGGGAAGGCGAGTCTGCGTGTGGATGAGTGTATGCGCACGCCAGAAACGCCGTTATTTTTTTTCTTGTAGAAATAAAAATACTATTCCCTTTTTTCTTTCTTTCAATTTGAAGTATGGAAGAGAGCAAAAATAAAAACCACACTGAGCTCTCGTGCTCTGTTCTCGGTTCGTTCCGACTCTAGCACTGCTGCACAAAGTTTTTTTCAGTTTCTCTTCACTCTGTGCCCACACGAAAATCTCTCCCGACGTGTGTGTGTGTGTGTGTGCGTTTGTTTGTTGCGGACTACTGTCAACGACAAGAAGGAAGAAAGAAGTAGATAAAATAAAGGGACACAGAGAGAAAGAGAGAGAGAGAATAACGAAAATGATTTAGAAGGCACCAGTCTCGAGCGCAGGGACTGGAAAGAGAGAGCGCGCGCCAACAATATGAAGAATAATAAAAGATGTGTAGAGATGAGAGGAAGCAAAAGACAAGTATGGAAAAAAAAAAAGAACGTGTCGTTGAATAAAGGTAGGCGGGTGAAACACAAGAAGAAAGAACACTGGGAGGCACTCCTGCCTTATAGAAGACGTTAAACAGAAAAAGAATGGAAAGGAAAAAATAAATCAAAGCTGTTGTGCACAAAGAGAATAGAAAAAAGGAAAATATTTCAAGAACAACAGAAGAAAAATAAATAATTTGGATCAATGATGGAGATGATGATGACAATTAAATTCGTTGGTGGGTCTGTGAAACTTATCAAGTGCGGAGTCTGTGTGTCTGTGTGCCACAAAAAAGCACCTCCGATTTATTATTTTCTTTTTCTCTCGGTTCCCTCTTCTGAACTCCTTTAAACTCTTCTTCGTATTGTCGACCTTCTTTTTCTCTTTACCTTGCCGTGCTTTGGTTTTGAGCCTCCTTCTTGTTTTCGCCCTTCTCTTCAGCAGCGAGACGGCGATGCGCGACAAGACGAGAACACCGGGGAACACGCACAAAACACGCGCACACCCGCCTGCACGCCACAAAAAAAAAATTCTTTCGCAAGAAGACCACGAATAGTGACAGACAGATAAGAGAACAGTATACGGTAGGAGAAAAAAAAAGTATGTGTGTGTGTGTGTGTTTCTCTCTTCTTTGAAAAAAATAGTGAGAAATGGAGCAGGTTATGAGACGAGGCGTTTTTGTTTTTTTTTCTTTTCTTTGTCTTGTGCCACAGTATTTCTCTGTTATCTCCTGGCAACTTCTGCTTGCTTTCCGCCTTCCTTTTCTCTTTTCTTTCGCGTGTGTAATGATCACAAGAAACAACAATCCAGAGGGTGTTTAGGCGTATGTGCGGGCACCAGTACGTGTGTGTGTATGGGTGTGTGCGTGTGTACGTTTAGAGAGCCGGCGTGACGTTGGCGTTTTCTTTGGCAGCTTCTTTCTCTCGCTCTGACTCTTCTGTTTCACCCGTCGCGTCGTGCGTGCACAGACACGTGTGGCCAAAAATAACAGTGTATATTTATTTTTATCCGCGAACGTGCCCTGTATGTGTACCGCCTGCGCCCCACTCATGCACACTCACACTATCGCTCACAGTTTTTTTTCTGGTGGTTCCGTTCGGCTCTTCAGCTGCCACCTCTGTGTCTGCTGCTTGCACTGCTGAAGCTCTTATGAAAGAAGGCGTTGCGCGCAGTCCTGTGTGGAGGACACGGGTGTGTTGAGCACGCCGACCAAGAGAAGAAGAAAAAAGAGGAGAAGTAAAAAAAAAAACACAAAGCGCCAGCGTCCAGCTTTCTTTTTTGATTGTTTTTTTTAGTTCTCGTAGAGCGACGGAAGGCGGGTGAGGGACAGGATATGAGGCGAGTGGTCCGATGAGATAGGGGGAGCGATGGGAAACAACACGGAATCAGACGGATGCGTCAACGACACGAGAAAAAAGGAAAAAAACAAAAAGAGGAGAAGGAGATATCAGGAAGTGGTCGCCCCTGCAGACACACCGCAAAGGAAAAAGAGGACGAGCAGTAGAGAAGAGAAAAAAAAAGAAGCGAAAGCATCCATGTGCGTGCAGACGCACGTGGGATGTTGAGTGTTTTAGTGAAATAGAAGTAAAAATAGAGGGTGCGCGAGACAGGAAGTGATGCGCACAGTGGCAGCAATTAATGCTCAAGAAGAAATGAGAAGGAAAACCGTGGAGAGAGAACGGCAGGGAGGAGCAGCTGTGGAAGTGGAAGGAGTCATAAATAGTTGAACGCATATTGTATTGTGCCGTGCCTTCTTGTCTTTTTTTGTTTTCTTTTTTTTGCGCCATTTTGCGTGGCTACTACGATTTGCCACACGGCAAAGAGCATCGCGCAGCTCAAGAGAGAAAACGAGGCAAAGAGAGAGAGGGAGGGGGAAAGACGTGTGATGCCAACTCTACCCACCGCCTCCAGGCTCACATGTGTGTACCTCCCCAAACTGACAACACCTAAAAGGGGTTTTTTTTCCCCCGACTGCCACCATTCGGTTTTTGCTACAATACCTTTTTTTTCTGATGAAACAAGACGACGAAGATGACACGTCAAGATATATGTGTATGATTATATATTCTTAAGAGCGCCTCTAACACTTTGAAATTTATTTATTTACTTTTCTCCCTCCTTTTTTTTTTTAATGGCGCGGCAGATTTTCGTCTCTGTACACCTTGAAAAGAAGAAAATATTAAAAGAGTGAACGACAAACCACAAATAAATGGCGTGTGCTTTTAGTGTCCAAGCTCTTTTCATTTCTTTCAGAAAACTCACAAATTGGTAGGCCAAAAGAAAAACACGTGCGACAAAAGAGCAAAGACAAGAAGCTGGCATGTAGCGGCCTCTACTGCACAAGTCTATTTTTTATCTTTTTTTTTCTCTTTCTCTCACGTTCTTTCTTCGGCGTTCTTGCGTGTCATTAAAGTGTCCTGCACGCCTCGCGCGGCATCCACCGCTTGCGAGCACCGAAATCGAAAACAAAAATGAGTGGCGCAAGTAAGGAGAATGCGCACTCATTGCGCGTAGCCTCTCAACGTGATCGTGCGCAGTCGAAACAGTCTTTCTTGACTGCCTCTCTGGTGGAGGCAGACGACGGAGAGAGGAGGGCGTGAGAAACCACGTCCCACGTCTCTTGTAGTACTGCCAGCACCACAAGAGCATGCATGATGGTCTGCACACCAGCAGAAAGAAGAAAATGAGAGAGAGAGAGAGAGAGAGAAGCACTCGTCGACAAAGTAGAGAAAAGCTCTGAGCGAAAACAAAAAGACTTCTGGCCAAAGCGTGGATTTTTTCACCCTCCTCTTCCTTAGCCTCATTCAGTCCGGCGTATTGCTTTTTCCTTGTGTGACTTGTTGTTGCTGTTCTTCTTGTTGCTGTGTGGCACAAAATGAGAAGAGCACCGCGTCGCTTTTTCAAGGTGTACGTCATTTCAATAGCCATAAAGTACCTCAACAGACTCAGGGAAAGAAGAGAGAAAAAAGGGAGGAAAAAAAGGAAAAAACAAGACACATATATATGTAAAGTAGAATGTAAATGCTGTGCAAATCGAGCGTTCAGGCTTGTAAAAAAGGCGGAAAAGAAAGACAGAGACGCTGAGACAGAAAAATAATAATCGAAAAGTTTTTATTTTTTTTTTTTTGCGTCAGCGTGAAACAACAAAATAAGGAGAAAAAAAAACGAAATCGTTTTCAGTTGTTGTTGTTGTTGCTGTTTGATCACGAGCATTGACGGATGCACTTACATACACACACTAACAATAAATAAGTAAAAGAAGAGCGCCATTCGTTCTCCTTTCGTTTTGAGATTTGTTGTATTTTTTTTGTACTCGATCGCATCCTCCTACGACTCGACTCAGCTCTGGAAATTTTGGAGGGGAAAAAAAATTGAAAATGAGATGTGCGTGGGTGTTGCACGAGGAATAGAAAGAAAGAAAAAATAACCGAAGAGATGCATCAACTAGGAGAGACGAGGAAGGGAAAAAAAAATTAAGGAGAAACAGTGGATGACACAGCATCCAAAAAAAAAAAACTTTCAATAAAATACCCGTGAAGAGAAAGAGAGGAGAGAGAAACAAGAGAAAATCAGATAAATTTATAGAAGAAGTGACGGGCAGGTGGTCCATCACACAACAGGGGGGGGAACAGGAACAATAAAAGAAAAAAGAAGTTGTATAAACCGGTGGCTGATCGAACCAATACTGAAAGAGAAAGAGAGAGAAGATTAAGTGGCTTGTTTGTGCATTTTTTTTCCTTGCCAAATGTGTATAGCAGACAATAGATAAAAAGAAACACAACGCGCCACGAAAAGAGAGAGAAAAAAAACACAGAAAAAAAACCGGTCACTGATAGTTACTACTTGTTAAGTTTACTTTTCTTTTTTTTTTCGTCTTTGTGTGAGTGAGTTTGATTTTTGTTTTTGATTTCATAATGGAAATGAGAATAGGAAAACACATATTTTTTTTTTTGGTTAGGAACGGAACTGCCGGCGAAGATGCATATCCTACGAGTACACCGAGGTGTCGAAGGGAGCATCCACCACGCGATTCATCGACATTGAAAAAAATAAATAAATAATAAAAAAGAGACTTGAACACGTCGTGCAGAGAGAAAAAGAACGAAAAGAAGAAAAAGAACTCAACAAACACGTCGAGTCGCTACTGCGCGATGAATCCAGAAGATACACGAAAACTTTCGTTCGAAAAAGGAGAGAGAGAGAGAGAAAGGGGGAAAACACCAGAAAAAAAAGAAGGACCAACCACTGGGATAAAGAAGAGAAGAAAAATAACGGGTCAAGACCGGAAAAGGAAAAATTGGTTGTTGTTGTTGTTGTTTTTTTTTAAGGACTTCAACAAATGTATAGAGAGAGAGAGGGAGATGAAAGGAAAAGGCGTGTTGCGAATTAAAGGAGTTTTCGATAGCCGGAGAAGGAAGAAGAAGATAATAAGGCGAGGAGAGGGCTCCCTCCCCTGTACAGCACAAAAAGAACACTCAGAGGGAGACAACGAGAAACACAACAGAATAATAAGAAAACACCGTAAAAAAAAAAAGAACAATGCGGCTACACAACAAGGGGGTGTAAAAGGAAAAGGACAAAAAATTGAAAAAAGAACCGGTCAACACTACAGTCGCAGCGAGGCGGGGGCTCAACGGCAAAACTCGGCGCACGCGTAAATGTGAGCTCGTGTGCCTGCGTGTGTGCTTGTGTGTGTGTGTAAGCGCGATCAACTGAATGATCCACAACGGATAGCAAGAAAAGATAAAAAGACGTGAAAAAACGAACAAGTGTGAAAGGAAGTAGAAAATTAGTAGGAGGATCACTGCGAGTAAAAGATAAAAGCTTTCCACGATGAGGAAGAGAAAAAAGAGAAAGAGAGTGAAATTAAAAAAAAAATTAAATGGAACAGCTTTTATCAGAAAAAGCACAAGACAGAGACCAAAGAGAGAGAGGGGGGCGTTTGCGCTTTTCAATGATAATAATAATAAAAGACATCGACACGTACACGCGTCCGCACTCACGAGGAAGACAGAGAGAGAGAAAAAAAACACAAGAGTCAAACGCGAGGCAGCCCCTGATGTTGATAGTGATAATAGTAGTAGGAATAATACAACACACAAAGAAAAAAAAGTAATGACGCTCCGAGGCCGTAGTGCGCAGAGATATAGAAGGAGAGAGGCCAGCCATATAAAAAGAGGGAGGCGAGGAGAGGAGAATGACAACAGAGGGCGTACCACTTCATCTGCAACAGACTCAAGGGAAAGGGGGGAAGGAAAGAAACGAGGAACACAAGATGACGCGTATAAGCGCACCACCTCTCACGTTCCGGGGAGTTGGAGGGGGAGAAAAAAATATGTATATGAAAGAAAGGAAATTTGAACTTGCTTTCCTTTTCCCGTGCCAGACAGGGAAGACAACGAGAGGCAATTAAAGTGAATCAATTAAGAGGAAGAGAGGGAAAACGCTCTCTCTGTGGTGGAGGTATGCAGACATGTAGAGGCGCACGCAGGCGGGAGGAAGAAGAAGTGAAAAGGGCGGCGCGATGAACTGCCCTTCGACGCACGAGGCGAACATGCAACTAGATAGATATAGATTCAAACCAGAAGAAAAAAAATAACAAAAAGGGTTCAGGTAGACAACGCAAGAAGAAGAGGCGCGTTTACACACACATACATACGACGTTGAGTAAGGAAAGAGGGTTCACGAGTATAGAAGGGGAAAAAAAAAACGACAAGACAACAAGACAACAAGAGGGATGGAAAGAAAAAAGCGAAAGGAAAACAAAATAAAAAAAGAAGAGCAGGAAAAAAAAAACACAGGAGGTCGCTGAAGACAAAGAGGAAAGGCGATCTACCGCAAAATAAAAAAAAAAGGAAAGCGCATGCACAATAGCAGAAACAGAAAATCAAATCTATAAAACAAAAACAAAAGATATACAAGTGGTTGCTGGACCAGCGAGGAGTGGGGTCTGGGCCTTCAGATCTCCGTTGCTTTCTTTAAATACTCACGCGCCATTGCAGAAAGAAGAAGAGAGAGAGACGTATCGAACCCCTCAAAGCCCTGACAACACTCGTAGAAAGCGACCAAACAAAAAGATGCACGCAATACGAGAAGAGATAAAAGAAAACGATGAATCAATGTCGATCTTCCGTTCCATCCGTCATGGATCACACACACACACGCCTTATGATCGTCTGGAGACTGGTAGAGACACAGCAAATGACATGAAGCGATTTCAAAAATTAAAAGAGAAGGAAAGGGCACATAAATATGGAAAAAAGCAACACAGATAAGAACAAAGAAAAAAAAAGTTGAAAATGAGATAAGAAACACGAGAGAGAACAAAAGGGAGAGAAAAATAAACCAGTAGGTGTCTGTGCTGGTATGCGCCACATGGTGTATAAGAGTATCAAGGCAGACACCATCAGCTTTGTGTTTGTGTTTGCGTGTGTGAGGAGGGTGTAAGTTGTTTTTTTCTTCCGTTGAGGGGTAAGCTACCCAGCATAAACGAGAGATTAGGGGAGGCGAGGAGGAGAAGGATAAAAAAAAAAGAAGCAAAATAACGTAAAGCGACCAGGAAGGGAATGGATTCGTTCGCCGAGATCATGGTATAGACTAGTAGTGAGAAGACAACTAATAACAATAAAATGCGAGAGAGAGAGAGAGAGATAGAGAGAGTGAGTGAGAAAAGAATCAACACCGGAGGTGAAGAGATGCAAAACAGAATATATATAAAAGAAAGAAAAGTTGTTTTTTTCCCCCATTTGGAAAGGCAAGGGGATGTGCTGCATGATGCTTCCTCCCAACAAAGAAAGAAAAAAAACTCTTGCACCAGAAAAAAAGAAGAAAAAGGAGGCTATAGGGTTGCAAAAAAAGAAATAAAAGAAGAGAGAAAAAAAACTAAAATAAATCTGATAAAGATGTAGGTGTTCTGAAGGGTAGTTCTGTATGTCTGCGTGCGTGCCTCTGTGTCGCTGAAGATGAGCCAACGCGCAGGTGCGTGTGTTCGCGCACTCCGTCGCATCTCACCTTGAAGTACAGCACCACGAAAGACCAACGCGTCGAGTATGTTTTTTTTTTTTTTTCATCTGTGGAAAGAAGGAAGAAAAAGACAGGGGAATAGTGTGCTCGCAATACTCTAGCATACATATCAGCAGAAAGAACAAAAACACAATAACTGGAAGAGGTAAAAAAAAAGAGGACTCTGCGTGCTCTGTTCTGAGTAATAGAGAAGAATTGCACCCGTCGCGGGATCAACCGCTGAGGGAGAATCAGAGGAGGAAGAAATTAACAATACATATATAATAAGGGTAAAGGAAAACGGAAAGAGTCTGAAGGCATTAGTGTCATCGTTAGGGTTAAAGGTCAACGTAACACCTCGCTTGTTGTTGTTGATGCTTTTCTGCTGTGAGTGTGGGTGGGTGTTTCTGTTTCCTCACTTTTTTTATTCTGGTTCTGAAGAGAAGAGACGAATGTGGGAGGAAAAAGAGAAGGAAAAAAAAAACGGAGCGTGAGGCGCCAGCGGCGACAACCGCGAAACGCTTCGTCAACAGAAAAAAAAAGGGGTCGGCGAGGCCACAACAACAAGAAGAGACTGGGTAAGAAGAGAATAGAGAGCCTGATTGCTTTTCTTTTTGTTATTATTCAGTAAAGTACCTTCAGAAAAAGAAAAAAAAGACACAGAACGTAAAATGAAAGTTGTAGTGTGTTAATAGGAGCCAGAGGAGAGAAACGCGGCCGCTGCCAGCATGGCTGCCGCCGCCGCCGCATCCTGCTCCGCCGTCGCCGCAACCACCGGTGCCTGCACAGCTCGTTCGAAGCGGCCGTACACCGCCGTGACCGGCATTCGGGCTGGCTTGACCGCCCTGGCAGGCACCTCGTGCACCACCACCGCCGGCTGTAGCTCAGATGCCTTCTCGCCCTCCGCCTTCTCTGCCACCGCCGTGATGAAGTTCCCGGTGTGCGGGAGGCTCATGGGTGTCTCGTAGTTGACGAGCTGCAGCCCACGCAGGGTCGTGGAGAAGGGACTCGGCCGGCTGTTCATCGACATGTGCGCGCTGCCGCCGTCCAGCACCGTCGACACGCCGTTGCCGGCGTGTGAGATGGAATTCTGCACGACGCTCGTCATACCAGTCGTGGAGGACTCCCCCGTCCCTGAATGCGGCACCACGCCGGCCATCACCGGCGAGGGCGGGAGACAGCGCGGAAGGTTCAGTGGCATGTGCACGTCACTGGGTGTGCAGAGCGGCGGCAGCTGCGGCACGCGCAGCGGGCGCTCAGGCAGCGAGGCGAGCGGGGCGACAGGATCGGTCCTTCGCGCCGACTTCTCGGATTCGGCGACGCACGCCACGGGAGCAGAGCGGTACAACACACAGCAGCTGCGGGTCTCAGCAGCTGGTGCGAGGGCATGCGACGCGTGCACATCGCCCAGACGCGTGCCCAGCTCCCCTGTTGCCATGTTTAAGCACGAGTCTTCGCAGATGTAGGGGCGGGTGCCGGTGGAGAGCAGCAGCCCGCTGTGCTCGTCAAGGTCGTCGACTTCTTCTGGCGGGCACGTTGACGCACGTGCGGAAAAGGGCAGGCACTCTTGTAACGTGTCACCCACGGTGCAGGTTGTTGTCGTTGTGAGCCTTCGTGCAGAAGTGGCGGTGCTCATGATGCAGAAAAAGAAAAAAAGTACTTTACTGGCTTTTTTTCCTTTAAACGCCTTTGATTTCTGAAAGTAGTCGTTCTCTGCTGGCTTTGACGATTGCGTTTGTGTCTCGCGGGTATATATATTTTTCTTTTCGTGGGTGTACCTGAGCGCACTGGCTGGTATGTTTTCCAACGCGTTTCTTACTTTTCTTCTTTTTTTTTGCTCTGAACTGTTTCTCGTGCGTTGCCTTAACTTCTCAGTAGACGCAAAATGGAGGGAAGAGGAAAAAAAATAGACTCAGTGAATTCACCGTCGAGCTCTTTGTCAACTTTTTTTTTCGGCTGAACTGCAGCGTCAGCAACACAGAGAAAGTGAAATAATAAAAATTGCAACGAGTAAGTAAAAAAAAACAATGGCAGTACAACCACAAAAAGAACGCAAAAGAGGTGTAGGAGTCGCAGGAGACGATGCGCGCAATTTTTTTTCTTGTGTTTTACCTCCGGATCTCTGCGACTGACCAAGAAAACCCTTTAGCGAGTAGAAACAAAAATAAGGATAAAGAAAACAGAAAAGAAAAGAGCTCTGAAAATAAAAGAGTGAGAAGGTGCACAATGAAGTAAAACGAAACAAGAGAAAAAGACCTGAGAGGTGTGAGAAGGGATAAAATGAAATAATCGTGTTCGTCGCTGTCGATGTTCTGTTGCAAGGATTCAGTGAGCAGCACAGCTGCGACGTCGTTGGCGGTTCTGACAGACGAACACAAAAATAGGGGAAAAAAAGATAAGACGGGGAGCAAAAGAAAAAAAATACCAAGAGACGTAGTGAAAGTAAAAAACCACAGCTGATGGACTCGTGACTCGATGCTGTCCTGATCGCGTCGACTGCCTTCCTTTACTGCTGCGGCGCCAAATAAAACAAATATATACTAAATACACGCAGTAACGCCTCAGCACGGAGAGCGGCACAAACGTGATACGCGAGAGCACCAGAAATCTGAAGTTAAGTGGACACACAAAAACGCAACGGAAGAGAGAAATAGAAAAAAAAAGAGTGACGTCACACGCACAACCGCACGCACGTACACCTGAAAAGAAAAAGGAAAAACAAGTGATGTGGCAAGAAGACGATGCTCAGCACCACTAAATAGAAAAAAAGATTAGGTGAGCGGGCACACACGCTTTCAGCGAGAAGGACACGAATGAGCTGAGGCCGCAGATGCGGTTTACAAATTCAGTTAATATTTTAAACAGCGCCTACTGGTAGCGTGAGCGAAGAGGGCTTTAAAGAAGAAGAAAAAAGAAAGAGGGCAGAGAAAAACTTTGCGTCTTCTTTTTTTTTTCTGGGCTCCACGCCGGTGCTACAACTTTGTCTGGGCGAACTTGAGAGAGAGGAAATTCCACAACTCAAAGAGGGGAGCTCCTTTCGTGTCTTGCAAGCGTGCGTGCGTGTGTGTGTGTTTGTGTTTGTGTGACCGCCTTGTCTTAGCTGCTGGAGTCGGAGTTTGGAGGGTCGTAGTGGGTTTGTGCGTGTGTGTTTGCGAGAAAAAGACGAAGAGAGAGGGGAGGTAAGAGCGCGTGGAAGTGAGTGATATGACATATTAATATTATTATTATTTTTCCTACTGCTAATGAACTGCCTACTGATTTTGTCGTTGTCTTTTCGTCTCAACAACAAGTGCAAAAAAAAAGTCACTTGGAGAACGTTTCGATAGTGCTTTTCCGTCCAGCGTGTCCGGCAACGCCATTTAGCGTCAATCCTTTGCTGTACGCATGGGTGCGTAGCAACGAGAATGAGAGAGAAAGCACAGACGCTGTCACGAGCTGATACACACTCACCCACACACACAGCGAGCTTCAGTACACGCCTGCTTCTTTTTTTCCACGCTCCGCCTTCCCATTTGTTTTTTTTCTTTAGCTTTCCTGTTCTCTTGTCTTACATGTATATACTGGTTCCAGGGTGCAGCCGTGCCTCTCACGCAGAGGGAGAGAGAGAGACAGGGAGGATGGGCACAGGGCCGACGCACGAGAAGGACTATAAAAAAATAGCACAGTACACACAGAGAAAAAGTCAAGGAGAAAAGAGGGGAAAAAAAAGAAGGAAAGAGAGAGAGAGAAGAGAAAAGCGTGACTCATTGAGACTTACACCCTGCGCTCATGCACCGCGATGCCAAGGTGGCAGGCAAAGCGGAAAGCACCAAAAGACGCGGAAATACACAGCAGCAGTCAGAAGGGGAAAAATAAAAATAGAAAAAAGAAAGCGGTACACCTGCAGCTTCAACATGACTGGCATCTTCTCCTTCTCTCTCTCCCCCTCATTTTTTTCCTATCTTCTCCTCCTCCACGCGTTGTTTAGTTTTCCCACATTACGGAAAAGGGAGTTAGATAATAAAATAGCGTTGCTGTTTGTTTTTTTTTCTCTTCTGTTCGTTCTTTTCTTTTGGAAGCAAAGCATTTGGTACCACCAATATCAGCTTTGGGATGACGGATATAAGTAAATAAATAAGTGATACGACGAGAAGTCGCCGACGCACACAAGCAAGGAAAGAGAAGGAAAACAGGTAATTGGGTTGAGGAATAATAAAAAAAAAACAGTTGACTTGATTAGGGGTGTGGGCGTGGAGGTACGAAACACCGGCAGCGGACGTCGACGTAAGCGGTGCTGTACGCGTGTTTTTCGAGGTATGGGTGTGTGCCTGCTGCGCCAGAGGCCTTCTGGAAGCCCACCCTCAGTTCACCAATAATGGAAAGAAATACACCACATATATATATATAAGTAAAGAAATTGTGGCGAATCAATGATACAGACGAGACAACAGCACGAAGTTTTTTTTTTCAGATGGCGAGCGACACGGCAGCACCCCGAATACCGCGCATTCATTTCATTTTTTTACTTTTTTTTTCTTTAGAGGGGTTAGGGTGGGGAGGTGAGTGACAGCGAGAACAGAAAAAAAAAATGGGATATAAAGCGCAGTTCTCGTATTTATATGAATGGAGAGAGATATATATTCTGTACGTGGTAAGAACAAATATATATAATTATTTATTTTCGAAGCGCGTCGACAAAGAAAATAAAGCATAAGTACGGAAACAAGGAGTAAGTAAGAAAAAAAAAAAAGAGAACAATAATGATGAAGAGGAGCTGTGTGACTCGAAGTCGCACCCTGCAGATGCAGATCCAGAAAGGGGAAGTAAAAGAAACAATGAACGAAACAAGCGAGAACGACACTGATGCACACACGCAGGCCAAGAGTGGCATGCGCAATAAGGATGCGGCTGCGTCCGCATGGAGACGTGAAAGAATCAGAGACATATATATATATTTTATAACGAGAAACGGGTGCTCCGCTGTGAAAAGTGGAAGCGACCACGCACATAATGAGAGAGAAAAATAGAAATAAGAAAAAAGAGTGACGGTTATACCTACGAGGTGTGTGCAAAAGAAGGAGGAGGTGGCGTCCATGAAGCACGTCAGCTTCTAAGATGACACGAAAAACAAAAAGCAATTCAGGAGAATGGAAAGAAAAAGAACTTACGGTAAGAATTGAAATGAAGAGACCCGCAGGCCTACGTTCCAAGCAACACACATCAACACAAAGAGAGAGAGAGAGAGAGAGAGAGAGAGCTAAGGAAAAAGGAAAAAAATTGCCTTCCCGTATCAATGACAAAAAGAAACTAGAATGATAATAGTAATAAAAGGGGATTGGCCACAGTGAAGCAGAAGACGAGTGCGCGCACTATCGGGTGTTGCTTGGCAAATACCGCAGACAACAACGGAGCACAACCTTCGCTCCTGCACTGGGGTGTCAAACAGGCCATCTACACAGTACCAATAAGGCACCTGTCAGAAGAAGCAATGGAGTAGGGAAGAAAAAGGAAAAAAGAGGTAGAAGTGACCGACACCACTCCTAAAAAAAAAGAAGAAAACACAGCGTTAGAAGCAATAAATAATAAAAATCGGACGAGATGCCGTGTTACACGGAGGTACCACACACTTCGCAAGATGGACAACAAAAAACGTGAGCTGGAGTGATGAATGGCATCAACGACGCACGACACACACACAAAGGAACGAAAGACAGAGAGGAAGAAAAGTTATTTGGTGAGAAGAGTCATTGTGGAGAAGAGAAGTAGCTTCCAATAAGAATCAGAAAAGAAAAAGAGGAGTAAACACCGACGTCTCTGTGACCTCACGCACTGCGCTCTGCTCTGCGTATCTCCTTCGCTCTGTGATTCGCTTAGCACACGATCAAGGGGGGTACAGAAAACAAAAAAAGAAGCTTTACAGCTGTCAGCTGGCCTTCGCCACAGGGACAGGAGCAACAACAACAACGAAAGAGCCGCGACCATCACATCGACAGCCGAGAGACAACGTAGAGTTAGAGAACGAGCCCCTCTCGAACACACTCCAAGCTTGCCACACAATCAGTACGAAAAAAAAAATAGCTAAGCGTCAATGAAAGATCCGATAAAATATGGAGCAGGAAAAAGGAGTAAGCGGAAGAAAAAAGAATGGCAGAGAACAAATAAAGGAACAGATACGTCGCGTACCGCACCGCCCATAAAAAAAAAAAAAGTATGAGGAGGATAAAGTAAAAACTCTCCAGCAATTACGCTCACAAGCATACACACAATGACACACGACAAACATCTCACATGCCATAATACTAATTAAAAATTCGATGAAACTTTATTTTCTCTCCATGCGCTAAACACGCATACGAGTATGATAAATACATGTGTAATATTACTTTTTTTTTTTAATTGTCTTTGGAAGAGGAGTAGTCCCCTTGTCACGCAGTCCCAACGCTTTACTGCAGGAGAGTGGAAGAGAAGGAGAGAAGGAGAAGGGAAACGAGACACAGAGAGGTGCAGAGATCCCAAGCAAGAGAGAAATTTAAATTTAATAAAGAACTTTGGCGTGAGCTCAGAGGATAGGAGGGGGAGAGCATCACACAGAGAAACGAGAAAAGGGAGATGAAATTATTATATATAAACATGCATGTATGTACATGAAAAAGAGAAATAAATTGTTGAGCAAGAAAATGAAAGGGAAAGGAACTATCGCATTCAAAAGAAAAAAAAAGTGCGTTTGAGTGAGAGAAGTCCACTACGGCAAGCACAAAGAAACACACACACACACGTGGAAAGAAGATGTGTAAAGAGGGGGAGTGGAAACGACAATTATTTATGTCTTTCAGTGGGTACTCCGCGATCAACAAATGCACAACAGCCTTCAGGCACAGCAAAAAGGAGTTTGGGAAAAAAAAGCTTTTATCTTGAGACAATAACTTCGTCTTCTATTTCTCACCCACGGAGTTGTCACAACCGTCCTTTGAGTGAGCAGAAGAAGATCGAAGAGAACACAAACACATTTATAGAGGAAAAAAAAAGGTTTGCGCAGAAGCGAGACGTATCGCGTGCGAGAAGTCACACTCGCTGCCCTCCTCCTATTTCATCAACAACAGCTACAGCAGTGCAGCTGCCACGCCCCTTCCACATTCAAGTACATCACCACACACAAACACATAACCATAAGAACGCAGAGAAAACAAATACAAATAAAACAACGCACGACCACCGAAGTGGAGAACAGAGCAAAAAAAAAAAAAAAAGAAGACATCGCAAGAGGTAAAGTAAGGAAATGAATGAAAACAACGATGAGGCGTAGACGATGTCGTGGCAAGAAGCAAAAAAAAGAAAAGACGGATGTAAAGGAAGAGGAGCATCAGATATAGATTGAGAGAGAGAAGAGAGAGAAAGCAGTAAAACAATGAACTTCACTGTATAGACAACAATTAGAAAGAAACAAAAAAAAGGAGGTAAGTAGAATTATAAAAAGGGAGTAGGGAAATACGCGCTTGAGAAGGAGAGACTTTGGTGGAAAGAGAAAGAGATAGAGCGGGGGAAGTGTTGGCGCAGCGCCACCCTTAACACACCAATGCCACCATGTACGTCATCACACACAAATACACACACATATATTCAGTCCTCCACACACTGTCATACGTGTGCGCTCTCCCTTTCCCCAAAACTCGCCCTCGGCAACGTCGCTCGGCTCTTTCTTTATTATTTCCCCTCCTTTCACGCCGGAGGGAAAGACTGGAAGGAGCCGGGCTTTGCCATCTCGTCCGCTGCGTAGAGCGATGCACGGCTGCGTTCCTCCTCGGCCAACGTGTCTTCGGCACTCGAGCCGGCCTGCACCGCGCGCTCCAGACGCCAGTCCGACGCGGGCGAAGAAAACGATTGTTGCTGCTGCTGCTGCTGCTGCTGCTGCGTCCCCTCTGCCACTCGCGGCGCGGTGAAGAACACCGGCAGGCTGGGGTGGCCGGACGCGTCCTCCGCCCCTCCCTCCTCTATCAGTGCTGCGGTGGCAGCGGTGTTGACGCTGGTGAGCGAGCGGCGCTGTGCGTGGGTCGGGGTGTTGTGCAGGCTGCCACCGAATCCCCCCATCAACCACGTCACGGGCACCACACCGGCGTGCACGTCGGCAGCGTGGTGGCGGTCGACGTCGGCGTGCCAGGACGGCTGCGGCGCGCTGCTGCGACTGCTCGCTGCCGTGCTCGAGCGCCACTCCATCACACCGGTGGACGTGACGGGCGAGGACGGGGACGACGCCGTGCGGAGTCGCAGCGGGGTGGCAAGATTAGTTATGAGCACGGACCGGCGAGCAGCACGGACAGCGCCGGCGCTGCGCTCCGCTGCCTCGGTGTGCAGTGTGGCGACTTCGCCGCCGGCGTGTTCACGCGGCGCGGGCGGCGACGGCACGCGCGGGCCGACGTGCTCGCTCAGCGCGTACACCCACGCCGGCAGCAGCGGCGGCGATGGCGCACGTCGCAGCCGCACCGCACCGTGAGACGGGGCAGAAAAGGAGGAGGGCGGGGAAGGCGAGGGAAAGGCTTCGGTGGTCGACCGCACCTCTGCAGAATTTAGCACAGCAGTTGCAGTCGGCGTGGTTGTCTGTGTATCCGCCCGCGCCGTGCCTTCTCCCCCAGGTGTGTCCTCGGTGACGAGGGAGTCACCGTAGGTCAGCGCAAATGTGCTGGCGGAGGTGCGTGCCCCGTCCGTCACTGCCGTCACCGCCACGCTGCCGCTGCTCGGGCTTAAATGCGGCACATCGCAGCTCATCGTGCTGCCGTCGTCGGGGCGGCGGTGGCGAGCGACGGCGCCGGTGTGACCCCGCGGGCGAGACGGCCGCACGGCACGCCGCTGCGAGGAGCCCGGCGATGGCACCGGAGCCTTTCTGCGCTGCGCAGTGACTGCTGCGGGCGGTGCGTGCGGTACGTTTCTCAGCTCCTGCTGCTGTTGCTGCTGATGGTGCGGTGAAGGAACAATCGCTGTTGTTGCTGCGGGCGCTCTTCCTGATCCTCCTGTGGCACGTCTGCTCGTCTCCTCGTGCACGGAGGAGCGGCTCGGCATCTCCACCTCAAGTGAGTTCACCTCCGTCGACGCCCGCAGCGTGTCGGGCAGCGAGGACGACGGCGCCGTAGAGGACGAGTACAAGTCGATGGTCACTGTCCCCGCCGCGTTCGCCACAGTAGGCGGTTGCATCACCTCCTTGCGACGCAGTGCGCTGAGCAGCGGGGCCGCGACGTAGTGCACGCGTGGTGTCATGGTCAGTGAGCGCGGCGGGGGCGTGGTGAGCGACGTTGACGGTGGGGGAGAGGGCGGAGACGGCGCGGCATCCACGTCGAGGGACGCGAGGAGCTCTGCCTCGCTGCGGGGCTGCTTGCCCTCTGCCTCGCAGGGGTTGGCGTTGCCGTCCTGTGGGTGCTGCATCGAGCTGCACGTCCAAAAAAAAAGGGGGAAAGATACACGCAAAACGCGCACTCGCAAATAAATAAATAAAAAGGTTGTTGATGCCGTGTGTTGGTGTACGAAGAGCGGGGGAGTGGCACCTACTAGCGGGCACAGAAAGGAGAATAATAATAATAACGGCGCTACGTTTCTCTTATTTGCGGGGCTGCGGTCTTCAAAACAAAAAAGCAGCGACAGTATTAAAGAGAGAGAGAGAGAGAGAAAGCGCACGAGCTATTCACCAATAGAGGAAAAAAAAGAGCAAATAAATGGAAAAAAAAAAGAGCAAAAAGGCCTTCGATAACAGGAAAAAAAAACAATTCTTGGACGTCTCTCCGTGTGCTGGCGTGTTTGCGGATGTGCTTCCACGCGGTGGGAGAGTGAAGGCAAAGAAAAGATTCCCTTCCAATAAATAAATAATAATAATACGTTGGAGAAGGAAAAGGGAATGAAATGCGAGACGGAGACGCCACGTAGCACAGCACCGAGAGCGAGAGATGAGAGAAGAGCAATGCGGTAAAAGATAGGGGGGACGCAAGAAAGAGAGAGAGAGAGAAAAAAGGGGGTAAGCCTTTTTATTTTTCAAAAGTATTAGGTAAGCTCAAAAAACTCACACACGAATGTGTCCACGATCTTACGACCGCCAAATCAAAGAGAAAAAAAAAACGCGTAGACTATTTAAAAGAATGTATAAGTTGGAATGAGGAGTAGTAAGAAAAACAAAAGGAAATACACAGAATCAGCCAGAAAAGAAAGGAAAGCAAAATACGTTCCCTCACCCAAAGAAAAGTAGATGAGCAAGAAGAAAATACGAAGAAGTCAAGGTGCGAGTTGGTGAGAGAAAAAGATCGAAAAGGAGAGAAGTAAAAAAAAGGGGAGAGGGGTGAAATACTGATTACAGGTGGCTCCAGCAGTGATGGAAGAAAGAAGAAAAAAAGAGAAACAAATTGATAGGAATAGGGAAAAAGGGGATGTGTGCGGCACGACAACAACACTAATAGCAGCGGTACACACGCACACCCACAAGAGAGATAAGAAAAAAGAGAAATGATGTGAAGAAACAATAGTGGATGTTCAAAAAAAAAAATCCTTCACTAAACTGCTTAGGCGGGAGCCGCAAGGGTTGCGCTGCTCGGTAACGAAAAAAAAAAAGAAACACAAAAACAGGAAAAAAAAAAAAGGAAGAAGAGGAAGACGTCTGTATTCCGCGGTATTTTTTTTTTCTGGTATGTCTCTTTTTACTCCTGAAGCCGCTGGATGGAGAAGGTGCAGAATAAAATAAATAAAAATGAGAAACAGGCGTCAAAAAAAAAAAAAAGGAATTTATGTACGGTTCAAACTAAGAAGAAATCAAGAGAAAAACAACGAAAAAAATGAGAAATAATAGTGAGACAGTATCTATATAGATGTAAATGTAGGTGTGTAAGTAGGCCCGTGATAAGCACTGAGAGAAAGGAAAGGGAAAGGAAAGACAAAAAAAAAGCACAAAGGAAAACGAGTTGCTGTCACGCACAACAACACAAGAGGGACGTCAGCACCTGCTTCAATGAGGTACACCCTCTCAACCGTACACAGAATAGCAAGGAAAATGAAAGAGAAAAAAGAGAAACAGAAAAAAAAAAACGGCACGAAAAATCGTAGCGGACCACAATGAAGGGGTCTGATTGATGTACCTATGAAAACAAGAAAGTAGATAAAAGAAAAAATAGGGGGAGAAACTAAAAAAGGAAAAATGATGAAGCGAGGATAAGGAATAGGAAAGAGGAATGACAGAAGACTGTGGTTCGGCGTACTTTGCGTGTCTCTGATGTTCTCTTTTTTTTTTTTTGGTATAGCGCTGTGTTTTTCTTTTTCCTTTCCTCCTGTCTTCTTCTTCGTTTGCTGTCGATCTTGAGAAGGGGGGTCGGTATTCGGCCTGCCGCTTGTCTGCTTGCACGCAACGACGCCGTGAGAGCGAAGACGAAAAAGTGTTCAAAGTGAAAAAAATAAAAGTCAGCGCGTCGGGAAAAAAAAGTTCCAGTGTGTAAGAGGACAAACCCAACCAAAAGAAGAAAAAAAGGACAGCAAAAAAAAAACTATAATTGTGCAATCAAACCTACCAAGTCCTTGTTGCGGTTGCTGCGTAGCTGTCGTGTGCTTGCTCTGCTCACTTTCCGAACAGAAGTGAAAGAAATACACGGGAACGTACCTTTTCTCAGTCCACCTCGCGCTGGCAAACACACGCACCAAGACACACAGGCACACACAGGCGTACACCCAAAAGGCAACAGCAACAATTAAGAACGTTTACGAGTGGCACGAATGAATAGCAATCAAAAAGGCGAGTTTTTCTTTTTCTTGAAAACAAATAGAGGAGATGAATGGAATGGTGAGGAAAAGCACGAATCACAACCTCCTTTTATTACCTCTGGAAAAATTGGCGCACAAGCACACACACAGAGGAAAATAATTAGTAGCTGCAATGCACACACACACACACACACACAGAGTAGCAGTCCGGCGACGCGGAGAACGGAAAAGGCAAAGATATAAAAAGTTGAAAAAGACAAATAGAAAGAAACAAAGAAAGAAAAAATGCACGTCGCTCTTCACGTCTGATGAAGTGCCCCGCAGCCTCCCACCACGATACCAAAGTCACTGGGTTGCTGCCTGTGCGTGCGCGTATCGGCAAATGGGCTATCTGCGTGCGTGAAGTTGTTGTTTAGGGTGGCGGGGAAGGAAGTTTAGACTGCTCCGTCCTTTTGTCCCGACTTATTCAATTCTTTCTCACCTTTCACGCACACACACACACACTGCTTAACGCACACACAACAAGAGAGAGACACGAGAAGGCTTTTTCCCCTTCTTTCCGAGAGTTGAACAGCGTAGTACAAAATTAAAGGACTGAGGGAGCGGATGCAAACGATTCGATCGAATACGGCTGTGACGGCGGGAGAAAAAATCAGCGCTGGCACAATACTGCGAACCTTCCTTCCCGGACTGGTGTGTGTTGATGCTTTTCTTACACCTCGATTCGGTTTTCTCTTTTTCGCTCTCTCCCTCCTTCTCTCTGATACTGGAAGACACGAAAAAAACTGAGAAGAGGAGCCAGAGGAGAAGAAAGAACGCACAACTGAAGCGTGAGCTGTGCAACAGCGGAACACCGCAGCGTCGCTATTCGCACAAAGACAGAAAGAGTGCAAGCGGAGAGAGTGCAGGAAAAATGGAGAAAAAATAGATAGAGAGTGAGGACTTTGCTAGCACACGTGGGAGTACCACCGGCACGGAAAGTACAACGGCTCTCGTTTGTATTCCTCTTGTATTTTTTTTTTCCTCTTACCAGCTTTAATGCTGTTGTTGGCGTGTCTGACTGCTTTTTTATTTTTCTTCTGTTCCCCTTCAACGTTGCCTCTAATGTCACAGAAACAAAGTCAACTCTGGCCTCTTCTACGTGTGATTTGGCCTTTCAGAGTATCGGTGCGCGGTGGCACTCTTCTACCGACGCCTTACAACCCAGCTGCTGCACCGCTAGAGCGAAGACGTGAGAGAGAGAGAGAGGGAGAAGGAGAAGTCAAGAGAAGGCAAACAACAAAAAACGTGCCAAGGAAAAAAAAAAAATTGCACGCGACACCTTTATCCCGCATACACTGGAAGAAAAAAATAACACACAAAAGGGAGAGGGGCGACGGAGAGTGCCGACTCAGAAGAGAGACCGGGGAAGAGAGAGTGAGAGGTGCCAGAAACACAAACGCTTAGAGAGGAGAATGGAAAAATAGAAGTAGAGATATGGGTGTATATATAGATATAGATATAAAGATGGTGAGAGAGGGGGTAAAAACGTGGGGAGAGGGGGAAAGAAAAATAAAATAAAAAAAAAAGGTACGAAGGAAGCGCGCACTGCGGGTGTCCGCTGCCAAAACCGCGCACCGTTCTCTTTTTTGTTTGTTTGTTTGTTATATATATGTTTGCTGGTGTTAGCGTTTTTTTTTTCTTTGCGTATTTGCTGGTGGTCCGCTCTCGGGGGGCAGCTGTGACACGCACACGCACAGCTCTTCGCTCTCGTTGGGGAAAAAAAGGAGAAAAAAAAGGAAAAAAGGGGCTTTCTTTTTGGGTGGAGGGGGTGTTTAGTGGCATATGCAGCCCGGCAAAACAGGAGAGAGGTGTGAGGGAAAACACAATGAAGAGAACAAAAGACGGGTAGGAGCAAAAGAAAAAAGATGCGGTGAAGTTGAAGTCATTAAAGCACAACTTAAGGTCGTCAAGAGAGTGCATGAGCAGCCTACACCAAGCGCAGCTCGTTCCTTCCTTCCTAGAGAAACATTTTTGAAAGGAATATAGGTCAGTCCATTGACCAGGCGGTGTGCCATTCAGCCACGGAGACAAACGGCTAAGGTCATCGCGATAAGCCAGTACCGAATATTGTCAAGCCTGCGAGAGAGAAAGTGAGGCGTGCAGAGCTGCTGCACCACAAACACCACGGCACTCAGCAACAGACACGTTGACACAGAGTGGTGAAGAGAAAGCAGAGATGCGCACAGATTTAAAAGACTTTGCGGAAGCACAGAAGGAGGAGCGGGCTCTCCTTGTTTGTTTGTTTGTTCGTGTGTGGGCGTCAATGCCTCTCCTACACAGCGTACATTTTTTTTTTTAGATATCTTTATTTTATCTTTTAGGTTTCAAAGCCTTCTGTGTATGACACGTGTTTGCCTCTTTATTCACACTCTAGTTGTTGTCAACCGTGTCTCATATACGGAGAGAAAATGACTTGTGTTCGCCCTTCGCCTTCCACTCCGTCCGCAGTGCCTTCTGATGCTTTCTCTCTGAGCCGTCGCTGAGACGCACGCGCAGCTGCACCGCCCTCCCTCTCCTCGCCTTCTTTGTTTTTCTTCGCCTCACCTCCTGCTCCAGCTTCCCTCGGGTGTTTTTCTCCTCCCCTTTTGTATTTTTGATCTTTGCTTCAGTAAAGCGATAAAGCTTCAGTAGGGGAAGAAAAGAAAACATTTCAAGCGATGGAGCGAAGGGCGAGAAGAGGCGAAAGCGACAATGGTGAACAAAGGGGAACCGAGAAGAAGACACTGACGAGCGAGCGAAGCCCCTCCAGCGCGCGCTACCAGCGGTACAGGAACTTGGGGAAGAAAAGAAAACCACCAGATTGATAGACACAACCAGCGAAGAAAGAGGCTCGAGAAAAGGGGAAAGAGGTGATATATATATTTATTTTTAGGGATCTTCGAATCGACAAGGAAACTCAAAGACATCTAGGCCCGTCTCACCACCTGCTCCCTCGTCCATTTCCACGGTTGAAACACACAAACAAAAGGCATGTGCAGGTACATACACGCACATACACAGGCATTCAAACAAACTTAATTCGGAGTAAAGGAGAACTTAAGAAAAGACCGTGAAAACAAGAGGGAGAGCGAGAGAGAGACAAACAAAAGAGAATTAGAAATGGAGAAGGGCTTCTCGTCGAAAATAAAAAGTTTAGATAAACAACCCATTAACCCGGCCCTCATGCATGAGTCCCTCCGGCTGACAATCCCTCAGACAGAGACGGAGAGGGGGAAAGAGCCGGGGGTCTTGCATGACAAAATAACTTAACAGAAAAAGGGGAAGAGAAAAAAACAAGAGGGAGAGGGAGGTGTGCGCACACTCACCCCGTGGTGTTGGAACGCACACTACGCAAAAAAGACAACAGCAATTGTTTGATATAAGGATCTAGAGGGAAAAAAAAAACACACAAAAACAGAAACAAACCCAGGGAAAAGTAAAAAGAGGAAAGAGGGGAACAGATCTAACGAATAGGACTCGCACACGTACAAAGAAAAAAAAATAGAAAGAATCACTATACTTCTTTTTCTGCTTTTGTTGTTGCTTTTTTTAGAACTGAGAAAAAAAAAGTGGTGTGCAATCTGCAAAAGCAGAAAGCGGCAGAGGAAAAAAAAAAAGGAGCAGCGCAACAACGCTACCACCTTTAACATGATATAATAACACAAACAAGACTAGCTTGATGACGTCTGACGAGAAAAAACTCAAAAGCTTGGAACAAAGTACTCTAGATGTACTTACATACACACCCCTATTTTTTGTAAGCGTGTACGAGTGGCTGTATGCATGCTCGAGCTATTATTGTCGCTACTGCTTCTTTCTTTGCGGTCCTCAAGCTGCCCTCGCCTCCCTGCTAGAAAAGGAAGCTAAAAGTGAAAAATTGCAGGAGCCGCTGGTAAACGCCAAGGCGGCTGGAAGAAGTTCCCGACACACACACACACACAGTCACAATACACACCACATACGGAGGAAGAGAAGAATAGCATTGTTCACCAACAAAAAAAAATGGTGCGAAGAGCCTTCCGGAAAACTGCCACCCACGGACATCGCGCACGCTTCCCACGTCAACGAGAACAACACAAGAACAAAAAGACAATTTGAAAAGAAATAGACTTAATATTAGAGAAAAAAATGGAAGAAAAGATAAGAGTAGGTGAATAAGAGGGATGAGAGAAGAAGAAAAAGAAAAAGGAAAAGGTCAGCGCGGCGACACAAGTACACACACAAGTGTTGGTGCAAAGGTCAAGAGTTAATACATAAAAGGAGAAGTCACCAGGAGAGAGAGAGAGAGAGGGAGAGAGGGCAGCGGAACGAACAGCGAGAAAACATTGGTGCACAAGAGGAACAAATACGTGGCAATGCATCATTTGTATGACGCGTCACAAGCCGAATCCTCTCAATGCGCCAAGATGCAGCCGTGTAGAATTTAGTTATTACTCAGAAATTTGGTTTCCTTCTCCTCGCTGCATTTTTTCCTTCCCCCAATATGCCTCCCCACACTCACGCCAATTGTGAGACATGACTTGCAGCGTTCGCAGCACCTACAGAGACCATAACAAAATGAAAAAAAAAAAAAGGCGTTCTCTTCTTGCTGATTGTCATCCAAAGCGATTCTTCGTGTGCCTCTCCTCTGTTTCCCTGCCAGCGACACGCAGGCGTGTGTCGTCCGTGAAGGCGCATGGAATTTCACTCACTCACAGACAAGAAGAGAGAGAAGCAGAGAAGGAGGAGGAGAAACGCAAAAAAAAAAAAAATAGGAAGGAGATCGCGTAGTGTCAGATAAGAGAAAGCATCCGTTATAACACCGACATTTGAGGGGAGAAATAGAAAAAGAGCACAATTGCTCAGAGAAAAAAAACACAAGAGTTTTTCTTTTTTGCCCGACCAAAAAAAGAAAAACGGAAGAGCGAAGAATGGGAAAGAAGCATAACTACAACGAGCAAAAGTCTGATGAGGCGAAACAAAAGAAAAAAAGGAAACTGCACAAAGTTTAGGAGGGTTGCGGAGTCGCCGCGCTCAGCACACCGCGCCTCCCGACTTTGCACGAAAAATAGAGACTAACAAACACACATACACACAAGCAATTATATGTGAGTGTAAGAGAAAGCAATACGGGTATACTTTTTTTTTTGCATGTGATAAAAGTGAGGAACAAACAAACACTACTATACGCCTGTCGCAAAAAAAAAGGACGCCACCTCACGAATGCACCGTCAAACACGTCTAAACACATCATGTGCGTCGCCGCGAACGAGTAAGAAGGAGAGAGAGAGTGGCTCAGCACCATGGGCAAAATCACCTAATATAGAAAATATATAAAGGGGAATATGAAACATATATACCAGGAAGAACCGGAAGGAAAAGATGGAGGGGAAAACAAAATATCACGACGGAGCCACGAGGCAACTCTAAGAAGAAAAGGTAGGAGAGAGAGACACTGCAAACGTCCTTTTTTTTTTTTTGGTTTAGATGGAGATGAAGGGTGCGGGGCAAATGGGAAGTACACGCACAGAAAGAGAGGAAGGAAGGGAGACAGAAACAGAAAGAAAACGGGGAGAATAGTGTGTGTGTGTGGAAGTCAAAGCTTTATACAAAGAAAACGGGTTGTACACTCTAGGAAAATATTTAAAAAAGGTGGTTGTAGTGAAAGATAAAAGAAGCATAAGAGGAAGAGAGGGAGAAAGAAGACCGGGAAAAAAAAAACAGAGGAAACGAGGTGGGCAATATGAGACGAAGAGGCACGACCAAATTTTTACACGACACTACACACACACACACACACACAAAGAATGCAGGGATAAACGCGAATAAGGGGTACAAGAAACACACACGTACCTTCAAGAAAAAAAAAGCGACTTTTCCACCAGCATCTCAAATATAAAAAAAGTGCACAGGGGGTGGCAAACAGAAGAAGGAGAGCGCGACAGACAAAGAAAGTCGTCTCAAAGCGCAACACAGGGTTCCGTCCACAACACACACGCAGAAACAGGTAAGCAGACGTCGCCTGCCGTGCAAGGGAAGAGCGAGAAAATTACTGCCAACGACACACGAAAGGAGGGTGAAAGCGTACTCCATCTAAGAGAGAGAGGATAGAGGGGGGAAAGAAAAAGGAAGATAAAAGTAGCAAAGCCGGTGAACCGACTGACCTCCGTTCGTGAAACAGTTGCAGTTAGCTGCTGGGGTGCATGCCGTGTCGGCCAAAGTGTGAAGAAGACTGCGTCGCCGGCCGTCGCGGAACGCGCGCTGCCACGGCCATCTCCGGCGGCGGCGGCGGCGGCGTCGAATGCGCCGACTTACTGCCTTCCGTCTCCGCAACTGGCGCGAGCGTCACCGCAGCAGCAGCAACAGCAGCAGTTGTCGCACCGCGCTGCTGCTGCTGGGCCACGTCGGGCGACTCCGGCGGCGGTTCAGCCGGCACGATCGCCGGCGTTAACACACGCCGCCTGCCGCGAGAGGCAACGGTCGCACCCTGTCGCAGCTGCGGCGGCGCGTCCTCGTAGCCGTGCAGGACAGCCACGTCCAGCGCGGGTGTGTTGGCCACTGTGCCGCGTCCGTCTGCCTCCGCCCTCCTCCCCACCTCCTCTGTTGCGTTGTCTGGGACGATGTACAATGCGCCTGTGGCCCCGCTGCTGCCTACCGCTGCTGCTGCTGCTGCTGCTCTCGTCGTGAGGGGTGTGCTGCGGCGCTGCGGCGTCGCTCGCGGCGGAGGTGCGACGTCGTCTGCTGCTGGTGGAGTGGCAAGTCGGTCCGCACCACACGCAGCTGCGGACGCGGCAGCCGCCGGTGGTGCAGAAGGAAAGGGTCTGCCACCACTCGCAGCAGCTTCGTTTTCCTCTGCTGGGCCTTCTTCTCTCTTCTCCTTCTTCCCATCGTCGTCGTCGCAGGACGGCGACGCGGCGCCGACGCGTAGCACCGGCAAGAACGCAGTGGGCGTTGCGTTCACGTGCACCGCCACGTTTGCGCGGAGAGGGGCGTCCAGCGAGCCGGCAGCGAGCGCTGCTGCCACGTCGTTAAGGCTGGGCTCTGCGTTGAGGCCGCTATGCGTCAGTATCGAGGCCCGTGTGAAGCGTCGCTGAGAGTGATGCACTAGTTGTAGCTGCTGCTGTAGCTGTTGCTGCTGCTGTGCGTACGCGGCGCTCCGCCCCTCCTCCGTCTCCTCCAGCGACCCCTCCGGCTGACTCGCCGCCTGCAGAAAGCGAACCCCGACGTCCGGCATCGACCCCCCATCCGGCGTGGCGAGCGAAAACGGCAGTGGAGAAGAGCGGGCCCTGAAGGCGTCTGGTGCGTCGGAGAGTAAAGGCGAGACGTCTTCTTCTGCGTCGTCTCGACTCCGTCCTTCACCTTCTTCCTCCACCTCCCCCACCCCCTCCTGCGAGGGCGACGCGGACGTGCCCGCCTCTCCTCGTGCGCCGTGCGCGGCTGCCGCGTCACGCTGCGCGGCCTCGCGCGCCCGCCCTGCTGCTGTCACGGACTTGTGCGTCCAGCCGATCTGTACCCCGTTGCGCATCTCAGCACTCCAGAGGCGACTGTCCACGTCGCTGCCAGCGGTGGTACCGCCGGTAGTGGTGCCGGAGGTCGGCGTGGGAGCCGCGGGGGCTGCTGCTGCTGCTGCTGCTGCTGCTGCTGTCCTCCGTGTGCGCGTGCACCGCCGTGTGGTGAAGGGGAAGTAAGGAGTGTGTCCACGAGGTTCAAGCACCAGCTGGGCAGCAATGACACCGTCGTTAGGCGACCGGGAGGCGTAGGAGCGGCACTGCTCTCCGCTGCTGCTGCTGTTGCTGTTGCTGCTCCTGCTGTTGCGGACGGTGGTGCACCCGCTGGCAAGTCCTCCGCAGCAGCAAGCGCCACGACGGAGAGACGCGGTAGTGGCGGACGCGAAGGGGCGCCGTGAGGCGTGTCGGCCACGTTGGCGTTGGCGTTGGCGGACGGCAAGGACGACGACGCGGAGGGACAGGTGCCGCGTGCACGCGCCGCTGCCGCCACGAAGGCGCTCACCTCCGCCCGCTGCGTCGGCGTTGCCGCGGTGGCTGCTGCGCCCCTGCCGTTGCTGCAAGTAAAGGCGGTGGCGGTGGCACAAACGTTGGCGCGGCGGCGGCTGCCCTGCTGGGGCCTGCGGGCGGGCCACTGGAAGCCAGCGGCGTCCACACGACGAGCGAGGACGCCGGCGCGGCTGCTGCGGTGCGCGCTGCGTTGGGTGACGTGAGGCTGCTGCTGTGGCCATGCACCGCCAGCGTCGAGGCGGCCGCGACGGCGGTGTTGAGCGACGATGCCTCTCGCTCTACGTCGACACCATTACCACGTGGTCCACCCGACGCCGCCGCGGCTGCAGGTGGTGGTGGCGCTGCTGCAGCTGCCGCGCCGATGCCACTCCGAGCTCGTGGGCGTACGATGGAAGATAGAGAAGCCACCGGCGTTGCCGTCGGCGCCGATGCAGGTGCGGCTGCGGTTGCGGTGACGAGAGGCGGCGACGGCGGTGGCTGGCGCAGGTTTGGTACGCGGGGCGGCGGAATGAGTGCCGCGCCAGGCGGTCCGCTCCAGAGCCCCACGACGCTGCCCAGACCGCTGGGCGAGGGAGCGCTGCTGGACGCCATCGCTGCGAACCCAGAAGTGGCTGCCGTGGTGCCTGGAGCAGGAGGAGAGGTGCGGGGAGAGCCGGTGTGGGAGCGCTGCACGGGATCGCGACTCAGTGACAGCCGCAGCCGTGCCTCGGCGGAGACGTGCCCTGTGGGCTGCTTCGACGGCGGTGACGGTGGCGAGCGCGGCGGTGACGCGGCAGCCATCGTTGCTTTGGTGGGTGTGGTCGTGGGTGTGGCGGCCCGTCGCAGTTGTCGCCCCGCTGGCGCCGCTGGTGGCGGTCGTGCCGGCCAGGGAGAGGGGGACGGACGCCGCGGGTACGGCTCGAGCATCACGAGCGACACCGTTCCATCGCGCCGCAGTGCCGTGAAGACGCTGCAGCCGTGGGCGTCGTAGCCGTCACTCACGACGGGGAGACTGCGGCGCAGCATCACCTCGGGTGATACCGCCAGCCGCGTTGCTGCCCGGTGGTCGTCGTAGCTGCCGCTTGTTGCCCCACTCGCGCGGTTCGATGAGCTGAGCCACGGGTAGGCGTGGGACGAAGACGGCAGCAGCGCCACATCCGCCTCAGCACCCACTTCAACCGCTGCTGCTGCTGCTGCTGCTGCGTCCTTGCTGTGGGTGGCGGGGCAGCCACCATGACTTTGCCGGGAACGAGTCGCGGATGCGCCGACTTCGCCTCTACTGCGAGGGGTGGCGCCACAGGGCCTGTCGGGGTGTCTGCAGGCGGGTGCAGTGACACGTGCTGCTGCTGTTGCTGTCGGTGCTCGTGCTGTACCGCGGAGGCCGCTCTCTGCCCAGCCGGTGCCTCCTCCTCCACGTTCACGACGGCAGCCTTCGTGTCGCGTATCGTCACAGGCGAGACTTCGGCCGACGGCGACGCCGCAGCGGGCGGTGGCCGCTTCGTTGGCGTTGTCATGGCCGTGTTGGGTGAGGGCATCTCGAAGTGCAAATGACGATGGGTGTTCACGGCAGCGGGTGGCACGGCGTTGGTGGGCGGGGCGAGCGATGGATTTGGCGCGGCCTGCGTCTCCCCCGCCGCGGGCACCTGCATCGGCAGCGGACTCGGTGACACCGGCGTTGCGGCGCCGGAGGAGCTGACGGTGGGTGGCCGGGAGAGGTCACGGGGCCGCACCCAATTTACGCGGTAGGGCCGCCCCGTCGCGGCGTCCGCCTTGAAGTACCCACCGCTCTCGCCACGACACATTTCGGTATCGTCCCAGCCGGGCACCGGCACCCACTCGATCAGCGGCGCGAGGCCGTGGGCGGAGTTGTACAGCGTCGCAGCCGACGCGACGCGCGTCAGCGGTGGCGGTTGGAGGAGGGAGGGGGCGAGGCGTGGCGGCGGTGGCGCGGCGCCGGCGTAGGGGGCGTCGGTGGGAGAAGAAGACTCGGCGGGGTAGGTGCGGGCCAGCTCCAGCTCCGCGACACGCGCCTCTACGCGCCGTGGGGGAGAGGGGGCTGCCGCGGCACCGGCAACAGGACGGGGCCGTCGATCCGCACCGCTGCCAGGCGGTCCATAAAGAGGACTCGTGGCAGCCGTCGTCGTCGTCGTCGTGTGCATCGTTGGCACCGTCATGGCCCCCCACACGCCGGTAATGTTCGACGAGGGGGATGGGAGGGTGGCGAGCTCAAGGTGCACCCACGCCGGTAGCAGCGAGTGCGTCGCCGTCGTCGTTGGTTGCGGGCCGCCCACCCGCCGACGACACCCGCGGCGATCGCGGCGCAGCGCCGCCAGCGGCAGAAGGGGTGAGACTCTGCTGCCCTGCCCGCTGCATCCCCCTGTGTGGTGAGGAGGAATGCGGAGAGGGCGTGGGGAAGGGGCTGGCGGAGTATGAAGTGGGCCGGCATGAGGCTTGGCTGCAGCGGCAGTGGGCGGTGCGGCGGGCCGACGCTGCCGGCGCCGGTGCCGGTGGACGACGAAGGCCGCTGCGGGGACGTGGCCGCGCTGCTGCCCGTCGTGAGCCGCGGGAGGCGCTGCGGGGAGTCGGGCAGCGCATCGCCACCGCGCGAGTTGTGGGCGCGTGGTGGTGGAGGGTTAGACGGCATCTGCAGGCCTCAATACACGAAGAAAAAATCAGCAAGAGAGCAAAGAAAAAAAAAAAAAAACAGAGGAGAGGTATGCTGCTCGCACACACACACACACACACAGAGAGAGACCCACAAAGAGCAATACCATAAAAAAAAAAAATGCACGGCGAAAAGAAGCGAAGGCGAAGAGGAGCAACGGTGTTCGTCTCTTATGTGAAGCAGCAGGACGAGAAGGAAGGAGCTCAGAGGGAAGAAGATGAGAGAGAACGCGGCAGCTGCCTCGAGCCAGGAACAACACAAACAAAGAAAAAAAAAAAACCAAGAGATGGGACAACGTGCAGGTAGTTACCAACAACCAAGTGAAGAGAAAAACAGAAGAGTGCGAGGCAAGTAAACAGTGAAAAAAAAAACAGTTGTGTGCGATAGACCAAATAAAGAGAAAAACAAACAAGAGAAGCACACGGTTCAAGAAGAAAGAGAAGCAAAAACTTTTCTATTGCAAACCAAAGGGGATCAATCTAGTCTACAGGGGAAAGAAAGAGAGAAAGAAAAGAGAGTAAAGAAAAAAAAAAGCCCACACAGTTTCTTTTTTCCTTTCTCTAGTAGGGGTGTGCAGACTTCAGCGTGTTAGTTTTCTTTGTGTGTGTGTTTTTTTTGGTTTGTGTGTTTGTGGGTGTGCGGTCACACTGTTCGCCAATTTTTTTTTGTTTGTGTTCTCGACGTGAAAAATCGGGGGGAATAAAAAGAGGGAAAAAGGGAGCAACGCGAGAAGGACAAACGGCACGAATAAAAAAAAAAGGAGAATAATAATATAAAAGAAGAAGATCTAAAGTGGGGTTTTACCGAGCTGGGTAAACAAAATAAAAGAAAAAAACAATTCTCACAGGAACAGCGGCAGGCGCCGGAGGAATGGGGAAGACACACCAAAGGGTAAGTCAGGCGAGGGAGATGGAAAAAAAAAAAGAGGGGGAGAGAGAGGGGGTGGTGCGGGAAAACGGTGAAATCACCGCGTAGGGGGAAACAGGCGCGAAGAGAGAGAGGAGAGAGTGAAGGAATTCTAGGGATAAGAGAGAAAGGAAGAAAAAAAACGGAAAGCACGGAATAGTAAGAGAGCAATTGTAAAAGCAAAAAAAAAGTGTAGAAAGGAGGTGCGGGAATGAAGGAGAAAAGGAGAAAAAAATAAGAAGAAGTGAGGAAAAAAGAGAGAACGAAAGAAAAGGGACACACAGGGAATTTATGTTTATAAGAAAGAAAGGAAAAAGCGGCAGACACAAGGAATAGCACAAGATAGGCAACACTTACACTAGGGATAATAACGAAGTACCTAAAACGAACAACGAGCGCGAGCGGACACCACACAAAAAAAGAAAGGAAAAAAACGGAGAATCTTAGAGGAAGGAGTAATGCAAGAAATAAAATAAAACGAACTCTATTATAGAGAAAGCCCAGAAAAAAAGTAAAAATGACGTTTAAAAGAGAGAAAGAAACAAAAAGCGGAATAAGTTCAAGAGGCGCGAGTAAGAGAGGAGTGAAAAAGGGAAAAGAAAGAAACGACAGGATGACGCGTTAGCAAGCACGGAAAACAGATACACACGCACAAAAAGGTAGAGAAAAATAGCCTTGAGAGTTTTTGTTTTTGTTTTTAATTTTTAAGAAAGGAGGACACGCAGAAAAAAATCTGGATGGTGTTTATTATTGAAGGAAAACAACGATAAATGAAAAAGGAGAAGGAAAGAACAGCGAAAGAAAGAAAGAAAGAAAACCGATAAGTTTTTTGTTTCGGAGAGAGGAGAAAAAAAAAACAAGACAACGACGGCGAGACGCGATCGCCGACAGTCACCGGCAAAACGATGCTGCTTCTGTCTGTTTTGTCTGTTTTTTTTTTTCTGTTGTTGTTGTTGGCTTGTTATCCTAATTTTCTTTCCTTGTCGGTGTTGTGGCTGATAATGCCTCCGCTTATGACAACGGAAAAAAGAAAAGCAAAGAAACTAAATACTAAGGAAGGGAGGGAAAGACAGAGATCAACAGAGAGGGGAAAATAAGAGAAAAAAGGGATAAAAGCACAGCTGGGCCACCACTCTCGTCACAGAGGTGTAGCACGGCGAGGGAGAGAGTTCAAACAACGCCGTTCAGTGCGAAAGTGCCCGACAAGCAGAACGTGGAAGCCTCCAGCTTAGAAAACGAGCCAATATCCTTTTTTTTTTTATAAACAAAAATATTGTGGTGTAGGTGTGGGTGTGGGTGTGGGTGTGGAGTAGTAGTGAAAGATGGTGTGCCGCTTAAATTTAAAGTTGTCTGCTGTGCTGTGGTAGAGCAAAGAAAAAAAAAAAAGAAACCTCCGCGTCTGTACGAGCGGAAGTGGGAGGGCTAAAAAAAAAAAATTAGATCAAACAAAAGTATAGTTACGTGCTGCTGCACTCTGCCTAAATGCACAAGAACAACGAGAGAATTTCTCTTTGTGTGTATTTGTGTGCTGTGTGGGCGTTGTGGATGTGAAGGCTCTGGCACTCACCGCACAACGCTGTAAAAAAAAAAAAAGGTGAGGCGGGAGTAGTAGGGAAGAAGGAAAAAAAAAAGGAGAAAACAATTTAGAAGTCGCAACGCTCGCACCTGTAATACGGAGAAAAACAGAGTCAAGGTCGGGAACAAGAGCGAAAAGAAGAAGAAAAAAAGCGCAATCACAACCTGGGCACGCACAGTGGGGCACGCGAATAGGCACTTCCGTGGGTGGTTGGGTATGTGCGAGCGCAGTTTTTTTTTTTTTCGCTTGCTGATGTAGTAACGTTCTTTTTTTCTCCGCTCGTTGCTCTGAGAGCGTCTCCTTCTTTTCAACAAAATTGACAAACTCCGCCTTTATAAAAAAAAAGAGCACCGAAGCTCAAAATAGAAAAGGAAAAAGGAAGCAACTGTTTTTAACAAAACAGCTGTTGTGTGTGCGTGTCGGCCGCTGACGTGTATGTTTTCCGCTATCCCTTGAAAATGTATCAAAACTTAGCAACACCGCTAACGCCCGGGGGAAAAAGGGAAAAAAAAAGAGAGAGAGGAGTGGGGTTGTGCGTACGGCGTCTAAGTACAGTCCCTTCGAGAGCAGGAAAGAGAAGAAAGAAAGAGAGAAAATAGGGAGAGCAGTGACTATTTAGAGGATACGTTCCACTCTGCAAACATGCCACAGAGACGAACACACCCACACACAGAACCTTCAGAGGCAAAAGAGAGGGGGTGTGTCTTTTTTTTTCTTTTCCTTCAGCTCGAATTTCCTTCTCGTGAGTGTTTGTGTGTGTGTTGTTGTTGTTGTTGTTGTTTTTTTTCTTAGAGCCTTTCGAGTAGGAAAAAAAAAGAAAAAAAAAGGCCTCCTCTTGCGTGTGGATTACTGTGGGCTTGATGAAGATGAGAATTCCTTTTTGTTTGTTTGTTTGCTTGAGGAGAACAGTGCGGGAAAAAATGAGTTTTAAAGATGAAAGGAGTGACTACAAAAGAGAAAATCGAAGGGGTAAAACTGGGCAAAAAGTATCGCCTCACCAAAGGGCTTCAGCGGTGACGCGTGTGGGGTAAAAATAATCAAGAGCCACGGACAGAACACACAAAAGCAAAGTAAAAAAAAGATGAAAAAATGAATGAAAAGGAAATAAAATAAAAATAAAAACAAAAAAGGAGAAGGAGAAGGTATGTAAAGTGAGAGAAAGAAAGTGTGTGTCTCTGGCTAAGAAGACAAACAAAGAGGAGAAGCACAGCCAAGTAGGAGAGAAAGAGAGAAATGAGTATAACAAGAAACGGAGGAAGGAAAGAAATCTCAAAAGAAAGAAAAAAAAACTTGAGTCGGTCGTACACAAGGGTGTACCTAAGATAGACCAGAAGAGCGAGGAGAACAGAAAGAAGAGAGGGCACAGCCCCGCGGTGACCTGCCAACGGAAAGAAAATGGGGGGGAAGGGAAAAAACCTTTAAACGCCGGAAAAAAAAAAAAAGAAGAAGGGGGGGGGGGAAAAAAAAAAAAAACTTCGTCCGTGCGGAGATCTCGACGAACAAGAAGGCGCGGCTTCGTCGGCCGATGTTACGTGACTTTGTTGGTTTATTCTGCCTGAGTGCGTGTATTATGTGTGCGATTGTGATTCGGGGTTTTTTTTTCCCGCCTGCTCTTCGATATGTTTACAACTCCTTGTGCCGTGGAGTCTTCTTGGTGCGGACTGTGTCTGCGAGGCGCGTGAAACGTGTGAGACGTACAGCGCACCACACACGCACACGCACACACAACGAGAGTGAAAGGGGCTAAGACCCGCACGGCCTTCTTTGCAGTTCCGTGACGCTACACGAATTGGACGAAGCAGAAACAAATTTTGAGGAAGATACGTGGTAAGAGTGAGAGCAATATACGGAAGCGACACACAAAAAAAAAAAAAAAAAAAAAAAAAAAAAAAAAAAAAAAAAAAAAAAAAAAAAAAAAAAAAAAAAAAAAAAAAAAAAAAAAAAAAAAAAAAAAAGAAGGAGGGGAGGGGGGGGGAAAAAAAAAAAAAAAAAAAAAAAAAAAAAAAAAAAAAAAAAAAAAAAAAAAAAAAAAAAAAAAAAAAAAAAGAAAGAAAGAAAAAAAAAAAAAAAAACACACAAAAAAAAAAAAAAACAAACAAACAAAAAAAAAAAAAAAAAAAAAAAAAAAAAAAAAAAAAAAGGAGAAAAAAAAAAAAAAAAAAAAAAAAAAAAAAAAAAAAAAAAAAAAAAAAAAAAAAAAAAAAAAAAAAAAAAAAAAAAAAAAAAAAAAAAAAAAAAAAAAAAATTTATTTATTTTTTTTGTTTCTCTTACTCTCTTTATTCTTTAGGTGCTTGTACACGTGTGTGTTTGTGATTGGAGAGAGATGGATACACACTGCGTCCAAATTCACTTCATATAAGCACAAACGTGCGCTACCGCTTCTCTGGAGAGCGCTCCTCGATCCTTATGTTTTTCCACTAGTGCTGACGCCGCCGCACCTGTTTTGATATTATGCTTCTTCTTTTTGTTGCTGCCTTAACTTTTAATTTGTTTGTTTTGTTGTTGTTGTTGTTGTTCTTTCTTTTTTTCGCACGTATCGGTCGTTGGTGGACAGTCACTGGAGCCCGTCAACGCGCGGTACAGCAAAGGGAAAATAAAATAAGCAGTTATACTTCTCTTGAGGGAAAAAAAAAAAAAACAGTCAGCGTTGTGCAGCAGGCGACAAACGGGCTTTGATGCCTGCCTCTTGTGTGGGCGACTTCGCGTGGGTCTGCACGCGTGAGTCCGCGCGTGTCGATTCGTGATCTTGACGTTGGTGATGGTGTTGCTGATTTGTTGTTGTTTTTTCCGTGTGTGTGTGCGTGAGCGAAAAGAAAGCTTTCCTTTAAGGCCAAGTCGTATCCCTTTGTAAGTGAGTCTGTGTATTTTGTGTGTGTGTGACAACGTGTTTGTGTTAAACTGTGATGGCCACAACGCGTGCGGATGTGCTGCAAAGATAAAGCCTGTTGGCCGCCTCGTTGTATTGTTTTCTTGTCTTCGTGTGTGAGCAATCCTCTTGCGGCAAAGCAGCACGCAGAAGTGTGCAGACAGAGGAGCGTAAGAGGTGGACACGAAGCAGATTAAGTCTTTTTTTTTATAAATAGAATGAGAAATTAGGTTTAAAGAGACGCGCCGGCACCCACGAGCGTCAAGTCGAGAAGAAGCCACGGAAGTATAGCTAAAAGAGAAAAAAAGAGAAACCGGTCAGCTGTTTTTGTTGGTAAATGTGCAGACTCTACAAGTAAGGAAAGCACACGGCAAGAAGGGGTGCTGACTAGTAGTGTAGTCGGCAGTGAAGAAGACGAGAAACAAAGAAAGAGAGAAATGAAAGCGTCTCAACAACGAAGGAGAAAATAATAGAAAAGTGGTAAGAAGTGAAGAAGACTTTTCTTTTTTGTGAAAGTGATCTTTGGTGTGTATTTGTAGATATTTTAATTATTTTTGTGGTGCAGGGTTGCACTTCTTAATCCTGCCTCTCTACGCGTGTGTGTGTACGTGTGTGTGTGTGGGCTGGTGCAGATGTGTGCGACTGTCGGCGCTATTACTTATCAGTTGCAAAGATTGTTTGCGTTCCTTTCTTCCTCTTTCGGTACACCGGTCTTGACAACTATGGATGAAGGTGTTGGGCGGCCTCCTGTGAGTGCTTTCCGCAAACACGTATATAAACTATGAAGCAGTGGAAAAAAAAGAAAAAAAGATATGCGCGAAATGAGTACAATGCCTTAGGCAGTCAAAGAAAAAGAGAGTTGTACCGAAACTTTCTCTTTTCCTCTTCAAAAAAAAATTCAGCAGCGAAAAGAGACAACAATAATAAAAAGAGACGAAGTAGATAACAGAGATGGGGAGCAGGCCGCTGAATTGCAGAAAACAAAAACAAGAAAAAAGAGCGAAGCAAGAGAAAGTGCACAACAACTACAGGAGACGGAGCCGCGGAAGTTCTCGCGTCGTCTCTTGGGAGCAGGTGGCACTCAGCAATGAGCAACAAGTATTTTGAAAAGGTCTCTTCGCAGTAAGAAGACGCGCAACAGACACACAGTCGACACTGTACAAGCCGGAACAAAAAAAAAATGGGTTTGCTTGTTTTTTTATGAGAAAAGAAAATGAGACAAGAGGGAATCTTCAGTAGCTAAAGTCAGAAAGCCCAGAAAAAAAAAAATAGAACCAAGAAGAAGCGCAGAGGAAGGAAAAGGAAGAAAGCAGAAAAAAAAAACAATATATAGTTTGTCGAGATGCCAGCTGTCTGAATGATGATTAAGACGTGGAGAAAGCTACAAAAAAAAGAGCGGCAGTCGTATTTTTGTTTGATTTTCTGTTTTCGTCGTCCTGTGCAAATGAAGCAAAATAAGTTAAACACAAAGTGTTGGTTGCGCGGTGCTTCCCGCGCGCCTGCGAAATTAAAGCGGTGAGAATGAGTGGTAGGTGCTACGCTAAAAAAAAAAACGCCACAACACACAGAAAAAAAAAATTAAAATAAACGATAAAGGACCCACGTCAGAGGTGAGATTTAGAAAAAGGGGTATATTTTTGGTACTGTGAGGAGCAAACAGCGAAAGGCCAGCGTGCTCAGCCGTACCTGCCGAAGCGTCACTTGTGACTGAATTTCTTTTGTTTGTTTTTGAATGGCTTATTTTTGGGTTTTTTTTCACCTCGAAGGAAATCAAAGAGACAAGCCAAAGAAAAAAAGGGAGAAGGAAGCCAATACGAAAAAACAAAAGTAAATAATGCAGAAAAAGAATAAAATGAGTTTTGGCTAGCGGAAAGAAAGGAGGATTGTGCGTGTTGTGTATTTCGCTTTTTTTTTATTTTTACTAGAAGCCTTTAATAGATAGATGAGCAACAGTCAATAGAAAAAGAACAAAAGGTAAGCACAACTACAGAAGTCAAAGACGTCTCCGACGGCCAGCGACGGCGGCGCGTGCTAAACTTGCCTGTTTGTGTACTTTTCTTGTCGCCCCTAACTCTCTACTTTTTTTTGTCGCTAAGGGTGGTTATGAAAGAGTATGAGCTGCGTCTTTTTGCTAATGGTTGTTTTTTTTGGTTGTTTATCGACACCGTTAAGTGAATCCGGTAATCGGCGTTGAGTGCGTTATGGACGATGATTTCTCTCGCTCAGCGTACGGCGCAACGAAAGCAGAGGTGAAATGTAGCGCAGCGAAAGTCGAAAAAAAAAGAGAAGGGGAGCGCAGAAGGAGAAAGAGCAAAATAATAAAGACGTGCAGCACCAGCACAGCAGAAATACATGTAGCACGCCGTCGAGCAACAACGCACACGAAGAGATCCCCCCTCGCGTGCAGCCGAGGAAGAAGAAGGGAAACGAAACACGTTCACACGAGCCTCAGCAAGAACATCACCACTTCTCCACAAAACCGTAGGTAAAATACGACTCTTTTTTGTACGAAGGCGTGCCGCGCTTTCTTCGTTCGATGAGGCGGACGCAAAACAGAGAATTGAATGGCGGTATAGGGGTTCATGGAATGCGTGTGAGTGTGCAGCCGCGTATGGGCACGTCAGACCAACTGGACCCCCTTCACGTCGCTTCAACCACGCAAAGTATATTTTTTTTATTAATTGATTTTTTCTTCTTTTCTTTCACATATTGATTGAAGGGGGGCGGCTTGAGAGACATTAAAAACAGAGAGTGGAGTACAATTGGGAGAATTCAAAAAAAAAGAAAGCGAAGAAAGGGAGAAAGAAAAGAAACATGTAGGAAAGAAAAACGCGATGGGTTGACAGACGCATATACATATTTTTTTTCTTTCTCCCATAGTAGGAAAAAAGTTGCACGAGGAAGGTGCGTCTGTGCGAGAGAAAATCACCCTCCTGTACACGTAACAATAGAAAAGTAAAACAACAACAGAAAACACAGTAGTGCAACGAAAAGAGAAAATGAGAGTCGCACGAAACAATGACAAAAGGAAAAAAGGGGAGGAAAAAGAAGAAGGATAAACTACTCGACAAGACTGCTTTCTTGGTTTACAAACTCCTTTTATACCTGCATCGGCGACTGTTTACTTGTCGAGTGCACACTTTTCAGCGTCCATGCGGCAGTATTACTTTTTCTGTCTTTTTTTTTTCTTCAGCATGCTTCTAACGTTTAATTTTTTCTCCCTGTCTATGACCATTGCCGGCTCCTCTGTTCGCTTTCATAAAGCTCGGATAAATATAGGTTTACTGTTGCTTAGAAACACCTAGAAAAATACGAAAGAAAGCAGCGTCTACGCATCGTACGCTCGCCCGCCTCTCTCTCTCTCACTTTCCGACGGGCGGCGCGACCGCTTTAAGAAACAACACAAACGCCAACCTTTTCTTCTCCTGTTGTTGTTTAAAAAATGCAAAAAGACACGCCGCTGCGTACCCGGTGCGTGCGGGCGTGAAGAAGCGCGCAAACCCTGCGTTGCCGCAGACTGCGCTCGGTGCATCCATAACGAGGGTCCTCCCAGCCTCGATATGTGGTCGCTGCGACGCGGCAGAAAACATGACGAGCGCCTGCTATCCCTCGCCCACACTGTTGCTCCACAGTCGGGTAAACAGTTACAGACGTAACAACACTCTCGCAGTCCCGCCTTCCGGGTGCGTCGCGGTTGTTCAGCGCTGGACGAGTCGTTCTCCCGCACGGCCACCGCCACCCGCACGCGCGGCCAGCTGCGCGCGAGAAAAAAAAAAAGAGTACACACACCCACACACACACACATACGTGTCCGAAGCAGTGTGTAACGAGTGAACAGTCAAGCGTCTTCTTCTGCCCTCCCAGACCGCTGATTTTTCTGCGTCAAATTCTGGCAGTGCAGACGCGTTGCTGATCAACCGTACCGAAGAACCCGCACCGAGTTCTTCATTCCTTTCTGCACCTCAATAGAGAGAAAAAACGAAGCGATGCAGCTCGAGGGGAAAGGTGCAAGCAAGACACACGCCCACACGCGAAAATCAACACGACGAGGAAAAGAAAGAAGAGAAAAAAGAAGCTGTGGCGCTGTCCGCCTGATCGTAGATACCCGGCACAGACAGCAAACAAGAGAACAAGAGAAAAAAACATTCAGCGTTTTCCTCTAGCCAGCAGAAAAAAAAAGCGGAAAGAGAAGAAAAACACCAATGCAGTCGTAAAGGTCGAATCAGTTTATAAAGAAAAGATATGTGGCACGTACCGCTCCTTGTTCGGTGAAATGAAGATGCAAAAACTGAGCTCGACAGTGAGAAAAGTCCATCATTGAGGCGCGAAGACCGCCAAAGCACACCCAGTTGAGAAAGGGGGAAAAAAAAGGGTACGAGACAAGGGTGTATACTTGTCAGCCGAGATGAGACTCCAGCTTTTCAGATTCAAAAAAATAAGCGAAACAAAATCGAAATAGAATACGTGCTGCAGGCTCCAAGCTTTGATGACTCAGCAGGGATCTAATAGGCCTCCAGCACAATTTTCCTTTCAAGGACCAAGAGGAAAATAAAAAAAAACAAGACAAAAAAAGAAGAAAAAACGGGGATCATTGCTGTCAACACCATGCGAGCTATACTGGCGCGCGCATGAGGCACACGCCACACACAAAAAAAAAATTAAGTGTGTGTTTGTGTGTTGTTTGGTCTAAAAAGGGGGAGGGAAATTTATGAACGGGGAGGGGTGGGGGAGTATGAACAAAAGAAGAAAGTCGTGGACTACGGTTAGTACAAAGGGGAAAAAAAGGCTCCGTTTGCTCAGTCGCGCACCGCATTGATGCCTGGAGGGGTAGAAGTAGGGAAGGGAGAGACACAAACTACAAAAAAACGTTTTCATTCTTTTTGTAAATGACATCGCGAAGACTTGACCGTCACCGCCCTCTCCCGTTTTTTTTCTTGAATCCGCCTCTCGTTGTAAACAGCACTACCATAAATAAACATGTTTGAGCAAACAGGGATAAATCTTTTGTTTGTTAAATATCTTGCGACAGGGGAAAAGGAAAAAAGAAGAAGAGATTGTGCTGTCGCGATGCTTCTGCTTTTACAGACATTCTTTACAGACAACGGGCTCAAAATATTTTAACAAACAGGTGTGATCCATGAAAAACAAAGAGAAAGGGAAAAAGTTCTTTCGAGGGAGAAAAGCGGTACTTTACGATGAAAGGTAAGAAATAACAGAGAAACAGAGAAGACAACAGAGAAGAAAAAGAAACTAACAGGTGGTGCACACCAGCACGCGACGCCTCCACAATGGAAACCCGAAGAAGACGCTTCATTTATACGCGCTCAAAAGTATCCACCGCGTAGACTGCGCCGGTGCGCGTTGCCTTCGACATTTTAAACACCAAGAAGCGAGAGAGAGAGACAAGTGGGAAAAAAGAAAGAAGAAACCCGACCCATAAAAAAAAGGAAGACACTGAAGAAAAAGAAAAGGACGCATGATGGTGATTTAAACAATGAAGCTGCTGTCAGTTTTTTTTCCCGTATACGTGAGTGTCGGTGAGCCACTGCATTCGATACTCTGCAGTTCTTCTGTATCTCTTTCTCTCCTTAGTGAAGCTTTAATTAAATCGCGTCGGATAGGGCACACGAATTCCCACATGAAAAGGGAAAGAGAAGAACCATACATGCATGACAGATGGCCATCTAACAAAAAGAAAAAGGGGATGGGGGTAGCAGTACCGCTTGTCCTTCGGGTTTCCACGGTGGCGGCGGCAGCCTTGTCATGTTCCGCCAACGCCCCGCAGGTGCAAAAAAAAAATAGCGGAAGATAAAGGAAAAAGAGATCGGCAAAAAAATTAAAAAAAAGAAGCAAAGTAACGATACGCACTCAGCGTTGCGTCACCCCCTCCTTCGTGTATAGTCGCGCATGAAAGCCCTCAAGACGAACGTGTACGTACGGCGAGCCAGGAAGGAGGAAGAGCGGCTGCAGTTTTAGCACCATTCTCAGCTCCATCCTCACCGTCACCGTCATCAACACGCTTGCTCGAAGTCGCAGTGCTGCGGCTGTTGAAGCAGCGGTGTTCGGTTCGTGTGTTTTATTCTTCTTTTCGGAGCGCGGAAAAAAAAAAAAAAGGAACACATAAACGGACAAGGAGTGTGGGAAAAGTGGATGACGAGGAGCAAAGTTCTGCTTAGAGTTACGAGGGGGAGCACGGAAAAAGCAAACAAAAAAAACAAGGGGAAAATACAAAGTAACGCGGAGAAAGGCAAAAACAAGAAATAATAATAATAATAATAAAGGACAGAGAGATAAGCAAAGGAGCCGAAAGCAATCGTCGAGCACGATGCGAACGAGAACAGCGGCCTCCGTGAAACTATATCAGGGGGAGGCGATCAGCATTATCGGAAGAAAAGTGGGAAAAAAAAACAAGTAGGGGATCTTTCATTTCCGGGAGAGCAGTGGAAACGGGAAACGAAAACAATGGGAAAAAGAAAAAATGTCGAAATGAGAAGCACAAAGCAAGATTAAGAAGACAAATAATCGTTAAATGGGAAAAGGAAAAACATAGTAAAGCATAAGGGAGAGGGGAGAAGGTATAGAGAGAAAAAAGTGTGCGGCCGTGCAGATATCTTTGATACAACTACAGCGGCACACACTACACTGGTGATCAGCACTCACGGCCCAAACAGGCAGCTCTGCGTTTCTTCTCAACCAGAAACACACGCGAAAGCGAAGGAAAAAAAAAAGAAAATAGTAACAGACAGCAGGAATGGAAAACACTGGTCACTTCAACAGCGGCTATCTGTCTTCCACATTTTCTTTGTTTCTTTGTTGTTGTTTTTTAAGCTCGGGAAGGTGACGGAACGAGGAGCATGCAGAACAGAGAGAGCGGTCCTCCTGCATTTTTTTTTAACTAAACAGAAGAGCAAATAAAAAATGATTGGCCTTTATCTGATGAGTGCGCAAACGCGCTAACTTACACACACGTACACGCACAGAGAGAGACGCGTACGTCGCGAGTACAGGGAAAAATAAAATAATAATAAATAATAGCCGGAAGCTATGTACACGCAAACACATACATCCGCACACACGTACACGCTCATACAAGCAAGCGCAGAAGGCTCTGGCCGGCAAAGAGAGAATAGAAGGACGACACAGGTGGGAGATGGCAGAGCTCCCACGCTTTCACTCTCGATCCTTTAATACGTTGGACTACCTACACTACCTTTAAGAAAACACAAGTCGTCCCTCTTCCTTCCCTCATAGAAAAAAAAGAATAAATTCTCTTTTGTTTAGGTGCTTCGTGCTCCGAGAAGGATGAGCGAGAGGCATGAGACGAGGAAATAATACGTGCGCTTCAGTTTTAAAGCGCGCAAAACCGATGCGGTTGGGTGGGGGCGGCTCTACATTCCCCACACCCACACACCGCCATAACAAAAAAAAAGCGAAAGAGAGGAAAGGACGTTGTACGCTCAATGCTTTCGCTTCGGCGACGACACCGGCAGCCGCGGAAGGTGGAAAGCCGTTGGTCGCTGTCGGCGGGCTGGGCAGGTTGAGACTGCGCGGGCTGCCGTCCTCCGAGTTGATGGCGCTGGAGTGGCTGTGTGGGACGGCCGTCTCGGGTACGCGACGTCCGCGCGCACGCATGCGATGCACGCGTGCCGTGACGTCTGCCACGTAGGCCATTCGCCCCGCCGCTGACACCGGCGACATCGCCGTCCGCTGCCCGGCTCCCTCCGTCAGCGCAGTCAGCTGCAGCCCACGGGTGAGCGGCGTCAGTTTGTGCAGGTGCGGTGCGCCGCGCGCGGCGTGAGCTGACTTGGTCAGCAGCGGTGGCGTCGCCGCCTCCTGCTGCGTCTCCTCTGTGGGAACCGCGTTCGGCTCCACAACCTCGGCAGCCGCGACGGCGCTGGTGTTGCAGACGGAGGCGTTTCGATTCAGCCGCGTCTCTGTGCCCCGTGGCGGTCGCACGGTCAAGTTGGACGTCTCCCGCCTCTCCTTCGTTGCTTCCCCTGGCAGAGTTGTGCGTGGGTTGAGGAAGATGCTGGAGGCGAAGGGCGCGGAGGCGGACATGATAAAGTCGCCTTCCTTTGGCTGGCGACAGGAGAAGCTGTCATGGCGCCGCTCTGGATGGGAGCTCTCGTTGTTGTGGCCCATTTCGTGGTTTGCCAACGTGTTTGTGTGTGTGTGTGTATTTTTTTTTTTTCTTTCTGTGTACTTCTCAGATTTTTCTGGTTTTCGCTTCGTTGACCTCCTCGTGAGTATTTCTTTTTCTCTTTTTTATTGTGTTTTCAGTCAGCAGCTGCGAGACGGTAGAATACGGACGTGTCGATCTTTTTTTTTTTATAATCCCTCGTGACGGCGGAAAAAAAAGAGATAGGAGCAGCGGAAAGGGAAGCACCACGAAGAGCAAGAGAAAAAAGGAGGTAGTGTGTGTCCGTGTGTGTGTGTGTTGAAGCAAAAAGTGCGGGAAGAGTCGATTAAAATATAAAGGGGTAATGATATATGAGAATTAAGATATATGTAGTGGATTGTTTATGAGAAACTGTTGGAGTTAATATATGAGTGTGTGCTTAAAAAGGAATACAAACGAAAATAAATTCTTAAAGAGGAAAAAGTGAAGAGAAGGAGGGAGGGGGGTATAACAGACGCGAAATAAACAAGTATGACTTTGTGGGGAGGGAAAAAAAAAACAGAAAAAAGAGGGAGCAGAAAACAAGTCGAGAAGGATGGAAGAAGGCTTTGCTTGTATGTCTTCTTTGTTGTTATTAAATCGTTGACGAAGCGGCTTCACATGCAGGGAATAGCGAAAAGAAAAACACTTTTTTTAGTAAAGAAAAACAAAAAGCGAAACACAGTGGTAAGTAGTTTTTGTTTTCCTCTTCTCGTCGTCGACCACGGCGCCAGAATCGAGCAACAACAGTAAAAATGCGAAGAAAAGGAAAGAAAAACTACGAACAAGGGAAAAACAATGCAGGCTCCTCTTCTAATGGAAGAAGAAAAAAGACACAGCACGTGTTCGCCAAACCGCACGCTCCTCTTTCTTTCGTTTTGTTTTTATTTCTTCGCTTTGACGCTTGTGTTCGCACGCGTGTGTATTTGTGAAGGCGCGCTTTGGTGATTCTTTCTTCGTCTTGAAAGTCGTCGTGAGCTTGCTCCGTTTCAAATGCTCAATGTTTGCTCGTCTCGGCAGCTGCCGTAAGTCACACAAAGAGGGAGAGGGAAAATTAAAATACCGCGTGCTCGCGTTCTAAAGCATTTGAATAGTGCAAAAGGGGCAAGAGCAACACCAAGAGAGGAGAGAGGGGTTAAAAGAAGAAGAGAAGAGTGAGCGGCAGAATGAGTGCGTGGCAGACAGGAGGCACAGCCCTTTTCCATTGCGACAAGGAGAGCAAATCTTCTTCTTTTGTCTTACCCTCAAAGCTTCCGCGAAGACTAGTAGAAGTTAACGCGGAGCTGGATGAGAAAAATGTCGCTGCGACTCGCCAGTAGCACCTTCCACGTGGGTCGTTCCCTGACTACGCCTCATCGCTGAGATGGTGCCGTGACGCGTGCACACAGAAAGCGCCAAGGACACAAAGAAAAGAGAGGCGAGAGGGTGTAACTAAGCCTTTTCCACCTTGGCGAGAGACAAACCGTGTCATCGCCCTCGCCCGGCACAGAGACGGCGCACTTCTCTCAGGACTCTAATACTAATAGAGAGAGAGGCGGAATTTTCTTATCTTGTTCTAGCAGACGTTACTTTTCCTTATGTTTTTTCTTCTTTTTTTTTTTTTAGCTGGGCAGCTTTCCACTTTAAGTACTGTATGCGCGAGTACACGGAGCCGCAAAGGAAAAAAAAAAGAAACGGCGGCAAACAAAATGAAGAGAGACAAGCAAAGGAAAAGAAGAAATGCCCTCCGTTTTGCTTGAGGAGATGCTGTCCTCTCACGAAGGAAAAGATACCAACGCACGCACACACACGGAGAGAGAGATGTCTATGTAACAATAAAAACGAGAACAAATGCATAAACACACACAAGTCAACAGAGAAAGCCGGAAAGAAAAAGAGAGAGAGAAAAAACGAGTGAACGCTCAACCAAACAATGCCTTAGGTTAAAGAGGATGTGCAGAAGTTCGCCACCAGGTGAGGAAGGCGTCAGTAAAGCTCCACTGCTTTGTCTGACTCAACTTTACTTGCCGGTGTGAGCAAAAGAAAGAAAAAATATTGGCTACACTTATTCCTTTTACCTAATGGGAGGTCCACCCGCGATGTCTCAGCGCCTCTAGCGGCTTCGTCTTTGTTCTATATCCGCGGCTTTCGCTGCTCCAACGACTACACAAGGCGTTTGCTTCGACGGAAATAAGCAAGCCGGTGCCTTGAGAGAGACGCAGTCTTTTTTTTTTTTGCATGTGTGCGTACAAGCGTATGTGTTTGTCTCCATGTGTGCGCTCGTCTGTGCTTGCAAAACAGTGTGTATGTGCTCGTGTGGTGGTGCAACAGGGCCTGTCGGGGCTGCATTCTAGTCTGAAAACATTGACCAGAGCGCTCAAAAGCGATTTCCTCTGCTTTCTCTTCTGCTTTCTTTTCTCTGGTATCTCTCAGCGAACCTCGGAAGTTTTATGACACAAGTGCCAAAGCAGCCGTGAAAGCGAAGCAGAAAGGGAGACGAAAGGAAGTACAAGCACCTGTTTACCACCACCCGTTGTGCATCAGACAAAAAAAAAAAGAATAAATAAGTTAGAGAATTTTCACTTTCATGCGCTTAGACTGGGGAGAAAAACCAAAAAAAAATTATTTGGAGAAAACTGTGTCGGCGTAAACAGCTGAAAAATCTTTGTAGTTCATTGAAGTTTTTTTGAGAGGATTCTCAAAAAAGACGAGAAAACGAAGCGATGGCTCTCATGTGAACAACACCCGCCGCTGCGGCACAGTCACCACAGTGCAGAGCAGCGGGGTATTCCAACAAGAGGCGCATCGAGCAGTACGATGCAGCACCAGAAAGAAAAAGGTCGTTTTCTCTTCATTTCCTTCACTGTAGAATGATACAGTGGTGTGACAGCAGAACAGGTAAAAAAAAAAAAAATTGAGAGTAGTCTTCATATATGTATTGAACATGAGCTCATGCACGAGGGATATGCATGAGACAATACAAAAAAGTCTCTTTCCGTGAAAAAAAAAAAAAAGGGAAGAGTGACTTCACTAATTTAAACGGCAAAAAGAAGAGTGAGAAAGGAAAAAAAAGAAAAAGAGGACATGTAAACGAAGGTGTACCGAAGAGAAATAATACAGAAGCTTTGTGATAGAGGAGAGGGTGGCACAACTCATGCGTGTAGCCACGTAACCGTACAACTCATCCTGTTCATTAAAGTATCTTTTTTTAGTTTTACCATACTAGTGAGTAAATTGAAATTCACAAGTACTTGTTGTTTGGCTTTTGGGTTTTTGTCAAAAGAAAAAATATGGGGTTGAAGCAAAAGATACCGGAGTGTTAGGAGCTCGCCCCTCTGGATGATATGAGAAGAAGAGCGCAGGAAGAAAAAAAAAGAATTATTAAAAAGCAACTGATTTACCGCTAAAACCGCCGAAGCCCTTTCCGCCTTGCTCTCTGCTCCTGGTTTTGCTCCTATAAACCACGAAAAGGGAAAAGAACGGAGAAAGAGCATTACATGCTTCGCAACGGAAAAAACGTACAGGGAACAAACAAAAAAAACGAACACTAAAACAATTACACACAAACTAGCAAAACAAAAGAAAAAAAAAGAATACATTAAGCTGAAGAAACCAGCTCCACGTCTTACGAGATTTTTGCTGCTTGTGTGAAACTTTAGCCAGGTGAAGTGCTCCGTTCACCGCTAAGACAATGTAGTCCTTTTTTTTTTTGCATTCACCTATGTTCTTCCCCTGTTCAGCCCTTCCCGTGTTTCGATTCAAGCTCGCCGTCCACTCGCCCATTCCCCCTGATATAACGGGAAGCGACGAGTGCGTGACTTTTCATTTTTTTTTTTTCAGAAAGGAAAAATTACATCTATCTGCTGTGCCCTCCCCTTTTGGGCAAACACAGTAAGTGTCTCTACATAAACGTTAAACGCCATGTTGTTAAATGCAGCGGCAGTCGGGAACGTGAAGTGTGGAGCTGTGCTCGTGCTCCGACTAGTGCACATCCTTCGTTTCAGCGTCCCCACACCACACAAACGCACACACGGTTTCACTGGCGCAGGTAAACGTTCACTTTGACATCATCACGAAGAGACTCTTGTTCGACTGGTGCACACCTGTGCGTAGGCACCGTGTCCGTTTCCTCGTGAAAATTCTGCACGGCCAACGCATCGGCAAAATTTACATAGAACTACAATGAGAGTAAAATTAAAAGCAGTGAACGTTTTGGCGAGAACTCAAGAAGTGAAGAGAAAAAGAACACAGAAAAAAAATACAGTTGCAGAAAAGAACGTTTTTTTGTATTCCAAAGAGAAAAAGAGTAAAACCCAACACGAAGGGTAGTGGAAAGCGAAACGGGAAGGGAGAACAGGAGAAAAAAAGGGAAAAAAAGAGAATCAACAGAGGGCGACACAACAAATCTGGCGGACACGCGTGCTAATAATAACAAGAAGGAGTAGTAACGCCTTCCCTGAGAGAATAAACAAAAAAAGCAAGTCGTGGAGGTAGCAGGATGTCGATCCAACATCTACCTCTTCATTTCTTTCGGCGAAAATGGCTATCGCGATGCAGGTGGTACGGCAACGCACTCAGCACCTAAGCGGAATGTCGCGTACCTTCGCACCCTTTTTCCGCTCTTGCACAGACTGTAGGCGTGCTTGCTTGAGTCAGCGGCCCGTGCAGCACACTCACAAACGCACACACCAGCGCGCCGACGACAAGACGCCCTACGTCCGTGTGTCTTTCGACGACCCGAGTGGATGCTCATGTGCGCACGCAGGGGTGCGCTGGTGGTGACGGCTGCGGTGGTCGTGGCTTTTCGCTGTGGTCGACGTCACCCCCGACCGACGCGATCCAGCATCTGACGTATGCGAGGTGTTGGACGAGCGACGACCCCGCAGGCGTGCCCGCTCGTGCATGCGCGTCATCAGGTCCGTCACAAAACTCATCCGCTGCGACGCCTCATCGCTGGGGAGGTAGGGAGAGAGCGCCACCTCTCGCCCCTCCTCATCCACCAGAGAGGGCAGCTTCAGTGGCACGCAGGAGTCGGACACAGCAGGCGACGCCGGGGGCGAGGAAGCAGAACACCCTCGAGAGGGCACTGTCGGCCTCGTTGCCGACGGAAAAAACTGGTTGTCCGTCTACCACTTCACATTGCCTCTTCGCTTTGACCTGCATGTGCGTCAGCTGCGATGCAGCGAGGGCGGGCGGCCGGCACGGCGATGCAACGTAAGCCGCAGCGGGGGCAGTTGCGGATACACTGAAGGCGTCGCAGCCTTGCGGCTGATCCGGTGTGAAACTCGGGAACGGCATTGCAACGCAGTGACCGCGAAAAGAAGCTTTTCTGTGTCGCACAGTGGCGGCGCAAAGAACGAAGAAAGAAGACACGAAGTGCGCGTTCCGTCAAATTGATGTGATGCCCCCTAATAATTTATTCTTCTCTCGTCCGTTAAAGTCTTGTGTTTGTGTGTTTCTTTTTTTTGTTGTTGTTGTTGTTGTTTCTCCTGCGGTTGTGCGGCGTCGCGTAGCTGCACTGGAAAGAGAGAGCTAATGCTTTCAGACTCTCAATACCAGGTAAGCGAAGACCTCTCCGCTCTTGTTGTTGTTGTTTGCCTTAAGCAACAAGGGGCCCTTCTGCTTTCTTCTCTTGCTTTTGCTTACAAAGACTTTGTCCAAACGCGTAGTCTAAAGACTGACTGCTAGACAAAGCTTTACAATAGTAAAGTAGAAAAGCTGAAAGAGCAGGGAGGTAAAAGATATAAAAAAAAAACACAGAGAAAATGGCGATGAAGAAATAAGGCAAAATAATACTAAAAAGAATACGCGTGTCCTCTCTATGGCGAGTGCCTGCAGCGCGTTGACGCGAGCACAAAAACAGCTCTATCTCTTCCAAGAAAGCAGTTGTCGTTGAATCGGTCAGCTGCTGCAAACTAGTCTTTGCTCGTCTACGCCAAGATAAAGAACACGCACGGATTCAGACAGGTATCTATGCCTTTCTTTTCGCGCTTAATGTGGGGACCGTAAAATAACAAAGCTAAAAATAAATTACTCACAGTACTCGTAATGCCGCATAAACAAAAACCAAAGAAAAAGGGGAGAGAGAGGAAGAGGAAAAAAAAAAGGCCCACAAAGAAAAGTTATCCGACAGAAAGAAAAAAAAAGGTAGAGGGGCAGCGCAGAGAGCGAAAGCGAAATCGTCTCGCTGTTTGTGTATCACGTTGCTACTCCAGCGCTTTTCTTTTTTTCTCGATGGTGCAGAACTACTTTGCTGGTGGGGAAGGGAAGCAGAGGCGCAGCGAAAACAGTTTTTTAAGCTACGGCAGTGCAGAGAGATGCGTGTTTGTCGCGCGAAAATGACGTTTCAGCGGACATGCATGGAAGACGGTGGGGGTCATCCAGTGTAACGGAAAGTCAAATGAGAGAAAAGAGAGAGCAGAAGGAGAAAGACGGGAAAGAGAGTGGTGATGCAACACAGATGATCGAGCACGCTCAGAAGAAAACAAACCTGTGCGCAGCGACAGCTGCCACACGTGCGCGTGCAGAGTAGAGACATGCGTTGCCCTCTGCAGCTCCCTCGTTTGCTTCGCACCGCAGAGTAGCGTTCGATGGTGAGGTAAGTTTCCTCCTTCTCTTTCCATTAGATACAGGAGCGCACGCCGTCACTTTGTACCCTGAAGAAGACACGGTCGGCTACTGGCCCACGGAGCTACAATTCGTCCTCGCCAAAAAAAAAAAACGCCAAATGTGTCAACCTCCATCACTCTTAGAGGTGTCTCTCTTGGTCGTTTACGTGGCACCTACAGAGAACGTGGGCGGGGATACTTGTCCTCCAAATCTGGGGATGCCTCTATTGGAAGAGCCGATGCAAGCCTCTCCTTTCCCGATTTTTGTTTTGTTCTGCTGTGAACCGTTTTCTTTTGTTTCTCTTGCTTTAGAAAATTAAAGCCTTTTTTTTTTAGGCCCAACACACACGCTCAAACACACTCGCGCACAGCACACGCCTCCGACGCAAAACTCAACAAGTGTGTATTAGAATCGAAGCAATTATGAATGGAGAAGGTAGAGGAGAGAAAAAAAAAACGTGCCTACATGTCAGTACACGTAGCCAAACTTATAGCTATAAGACAACATCACTTTAAAGAAATAGTAAAAAGCGTCAAAGTAAAAAAAAACAGACGAGCTTTCCGCGTGCACAACGCACCGGAAGAGAAGAAAAAAAAAAGAGCGAAGAAGCTTAGGAGAAGGGGGGTCCTCAGAGCAGAAGAGTATAGGTACGCTTCGAGGGACGAGTGCTTTTTCGATATTCATGCGAAAAAAAAAAAAAGCGAGAAAAAGAAAAAACTAGAAAGCAGAGCAAAAGGGAGAAAAACATATGAGGAAACTTCAGGGAGAGAAAAGGAGGAGTCCACTCAGCTTCTTGGGGTAGACACAGCATGTTTCCACTTATGTTCTGCTATCGCAACGATGCGGTTCACTACTGACACATGCTTTAGATACGTGCAGCCTCTCCCCGCCCCTTCATTGAATGAAAGAATAGAATAGAAAAGTAGTGTTGATAGCAGCAGGACGTTTTGCTGAAGGAAGAGAAAAGGAAAAAAAAAAGGCGGAGAAAAAAAAGTACGGAGAAAGGAATAGGGAAAACGAGGTAAGGATACTTTTTCCGCCGCTCTCCACTAGACTCTAGCTCTGCAGTCCAATCCTTGCTTCGCGACAATTGTTTGGCTCTCTAAAACATCCGCACCACCGTCTCTGGAAGCTACGGTTCCAGTCTGCCAAACACTGTAGACGCAGGAAAAACTGCAACTCAAGTCTAACAACTCAATAAATAAACTTAAAAAAGGAAAATACTACTTGCAAGCCCCGCGGGATCCTGCTTATAAAGATACACTTCTCCGAATAACCAGAAAAGAGGATAAGAAGAAAAAGCAGACTCTTTTCTTCAATGCCGTTCATGTTCTCTGCATCTGTCTCTTCCTCTGACCTTCTCGGTCCCCTGCCTTGCTTCACCGGCAGCTTTAGTGCCTCTGACCGATACGTAGGTCAGCCCTAAAGCAAAGCACGCAAAAAAAAAAAAATTTGAGTACGCACCAGTAGTCTTCTGCCCTTTCCCATATTCGTCTCTTCGAAACGCACACAGAAAAAAAACCGTTGTGCGATAAGAGCTATAACGAGCCAGCAATTACTGGAGGGACGACGAAGAATGCCAGCGTCGCGTTGGAGCAGTTACTGCCTAGAACCAGCGCAAGCCGCTGACGCTACTGGTCTGCTTTCTGGTGCTTCCAGGCTGCCGGTGTCAGCGCTCACAGAGTGACAGCAAAGGCCATGGAACGCGTGGAAAAAGGGTAAACGTACTTGCTTGCAAAAAAGCGGTGCCACTGGAGATAGTGTGAAACACATGCGTTCGACGAGGGAGGGACGTCTACTTGAACAAATATAAATATATATATTTAACATGATTGAGTTCTTTTGTGGTGAATTACGTGTCCTAGAATGTAAACAATAGTATGAGTCGTTGCTTGATACAGCAAAAAAAAAATGGCGCGAAAGGCCGGGGAGTACCTCCACAGTCCAATACCTTTTTTTTCCGTGTTTTTTTTTTTGCAACGTACTGCCCGTAAAATTGCTGATTGCGCCGGCAAAGGGCAAAAATAGAGCCATCATAATAGTGGCGTGGTAAAGAAGAAAACGGCTACCTTTTTTTTGTTTGTTTTGTCTTGTTTTGAAATACAAAGAAAAGCTGTGAGCGGCACAATGATGGCCGCAGATGTGGCTTCGCCTTGGTTTCTCTTCTGTTTCATTCTTGCCATACTGAGATGAACACAGTTGCACAGAAGAATGGAAGCGCGCACAGAAATAAATTCAAAAAGCGGGACAGCTTTCGGTACGATTGCAAGTGGAGGGAACGATTAAAAACACCACTTTAAAATGGTCTCCGCATACATGAAGTGGAAAGATAGCCCTCTCTAAGTTCTGGGAAATGGAAGCCACTATCTTGCTCCTCCTTTTCCACCCATCTAGCACAAGAAGGGAACAAGCGACATTGAGTGAACGAGAAGTTTTACACGAAAGAGAGCGAAAGAAAAGAAGAAGAAAAACTAGGGAGGCGAGGGAAAACATCGCATGGTAGCCTCACACCATTTAGTTTTACATTTACATTACAAGACAAATACGACGATTTTTTTACCTCTCGCATCCCAAACAAGAAGACCTAGTAAACAAAGGGAACGAGTTGAAGTAGTAAAGTCACATATAACATAGTCGTCGATGTTTGTGTGTTCGCGTTCTGAACAATTTAAAAAAAAAGGTGTTGGGCGAGGAAAAGACCAGAAAAAAAATGCGGCTTTTCGTCTGTATGAGGCAAAGGTGGAAAGACCAAGGAGTGAGGTCAGGGCGAAATGCGCAAAGCAAGAAAAAAATAGGAGGTGTCGTTTTGTACTGAAAACTATCTGGTTTAAACGCATCGTCACGTGTTTTTCGTCGTCCAGTACATCTAGCTAACACACAAACGCACACTTTGAGATCCCCAACCGCGCTGCAAGCACAGCCGCGGAGGCTCTGCTTTTGAATGTGATGTCGCAGGTGCATTAAAAACGAGGAACTATTAACACAAGCGCTCATGCAAGCACATCAGAGATGGAAAGCACGACAAACGTAAAAAGATTATGCCATTGTGTTGCGCTGGCCCTGGTTTCCGCTGCACATGACCCAGCCGCCTGCCTGCATCCTTTTGAGTTCTTTAGCGTAAGACAGTGTATCTTCTTTTTCGGTGTAAGAGGCAGAGCACATGTGTATTTTTTTCCTTTTTAATGTGTATCTTCATCAGTGTAGTTCACCATCATCACAAGAATCATAAAGCACCGGCAAACACAGATGTACAGTTCTCCTTTTCTTGCTGTTGTTGCTGTCCCCTGACCCCGCTGTGCCTCGTGTACGAAGCTGGATAACGTGTATAGAACTCCAGCAAGGTGCTCCGAAAGACGCGAGTGAGCAATGCACGCACTGAAAAGCACACTCAACAGAAAGAGAAAAAGACAAGCAGTGTGTCAGCTCTCCGTCGCACGCGACCGCCGCTCTACTCTCAACCGTTCCAAAGAGCGGATCGGCTTTTCGAAATTCTCTTCTCTCTTTTTTTATAGGTTGTCGAGCTCGCGCCTCTCGCACACGCGGAATAGAATCCTGGTATAGCGTGATTCGCTCTTCCACGTCCGAGGAGAAGGAAGACACAAAAACAAAAGAAAGAAAGGGTGAAAAGTTGAGAGAGCCAAGGGCAAGAAAAGTCAATGAATCCATCGAGCGCACTAATTGGTGCTTCGGTGCGTCAATGTCCGCAACACAGACACTAATCGCCATAAAATAGGTAAATGAGGGAAAGGGTAAAAAAAAAAGCCAAGAATAGAAAAAACAGGAAAATAAGGGGGAAGAAAAAAAGCAAAGGATCAAGAAAGAATACTAGGAAGCAGGCATCTGCAACGGATTATTAGTCGAAGCTCCATCTTCTTCTTTTTTGTGTGTGTGTCCGACATAGAGAGACGGCCAGTGTGAGCAGCCAAGGAAACAAAAAGGAAAACCCGAAAGACACGCCGAAGGTGTTGACAGTGACTTCACTCCCCTCGTTTTACTTATGAATGGAGTGGTAATCCACACAAAAGGAAAAAAAAATAGCGGATACGTGCTTGACGTCAGCGCTTGTGAATATCACCGTAATAAGAGCCGAATTCAGAAAATAAAGCAAGCGACACTGTCGCCCATGGTTTTGTACGGTGCGCACACGGAGAGAGCGTCACAGAGCACAACAAGCACATGAAGGTCGCGCCGTCGCTCGATGGAAAGAGGGGGGCGGAAGGCAAAACACCCCTCCTACTACCTGCTAATGATACACTTGTATGATGAGACATGGTGAGCTTTTTCCTTCTCCACTCCAAGCGAATGCTACTGCCTCCGCCAGAAAAAATGAAGGATCGACGTGGGGATCTCAAGTTGGCGCGGCGTATGCCTGCTCGTCTCGTGGGCATGCAGCCACAATGAAGGAAGTAAAAGATACAGGTGCCCCGCTCGTCCGTCCACTTGAAACGACTTCAAGTCGTGCGGCTCCCTTTGTAACACAGTGCGCGGCTCACCACGAAGCGTAGTTGTGCCGCCGCCAAGCGAGTTGCTGTTGCTCTTCTGCGCGCGCTGAAGGCAGATAGAGAAGAGAGCATTTTGCACGCAGTGTGCCCACTGTTCTCTCCCATCTCGCCCTCCAGTGAATCCTTCCCTTTCCCTACATCCTGCCACCGCTACTTTATCTTCACAAACACACACACACATATCACGGCAGAGAAGTGGGAGCAGGGCGGTGACGGTGTGCAATCTCTCTGAGCCGCACCCTGCCTTTCCTGACCAACAAAAGCTAAGAGAGACGTTGATGGGAGAAGGAGCGGAATAGAAGACAAACCACGAGGCCGGGAAGTGCGAATAAGCAAAACGGATATATGTACATACACAGAGCATCGTGTATACTGCTTTTACTTTAGTGTGTGTCGCCCTAAGAGCGTGGGAGCGCTGTAACGTAGAACATGAAAGACAAAAAAATAGTGAAGGAAGTAAAGTACGCAGCCTCCGATATACTGAAAGTTCTGACGTCACCTGAAGCACTAAACTCAGCAGAGAATTTTTTAGAAAAACCAGAAAAAAAAAGAAGTGTGAAACAAAAAAGTCTAAGTTAAAAAAAACTGTAGGTGACCTTCTATGCAGATTCCACAAAAAGAAAAGAAAAAGAGAAGAGTGAAGCATGATGCGTGAACGAAAACAATGCAGAAACGCACAAAAGCAACCACACAATTACACAGCCACGCCGAAGCGCGAGAGAGCAGAAATAAGTGCGACTGGCTTGGGGAGAATAGACAAAGCAGGCGGTGGCAAAGAACACTGAAAAGGAAAAAAAAAACAGAAAGAGAAGGGGTGATTGTCGACTACGCACGCGCGTCGCGGTCAACGCCGCCTGGCAATTCATCCGCTGGAGCTTGGGTAGACGGAGGTTGATCGCTGAAGGAGGTCTCGACTTCGGTGGACAAGGGTGACAAAGGGAAGTTTGCCATGCTATCCGCCACGGCCAAGAGCGACTGCTTGTAGAACGAGGTGTCCTCGTGGAGGTCTGGCTGGGGCTGCGCTGCACACTCCATGTGGCTCAACGCCTTGGCGATGGGAGTGATGGGCCGCTCTTCCTCCGGACGACCAGAGGCACCGGCTGGGTGGCGCAACGACGCGGCGCGGGAGGAGCGTGCGGCCATGGCCATGGCAGGGAGGTGCTGCAACTCCACGGGCAGCCCGGCGGCGGACCGCTCCTCCACGGTGTGGAGAGAAGGGTGGAGCCTTGTGGGGAGTCGTAATGTCCGCCGCCAGCCCAACGTCCACCAGCGACAGCAGCGATGGCGCGTCAAGGCCCGTCTCGCTTCCACGGAACCACCGCAGCGACAACACACGTGGCTGCAGCCCCAGTGACGATGCGCTTGTCTCCTCCACGGAGCTGATGTGACGGTTGGTGATTGTGTTCGACACGGAAAGCCCTGGGTTGCTCACAGCGGAGTGTATAAAGTCTGTGCTCTCCCCAGAGACGGTGGCGATGGTTGTCGTTGTCGTCGTGGTGGTGGTGGTAGTGGTGGTGCTCTTGACCAGCACCGACTTGCGCGGTACACGGTTGTGCGACGAGTTGTTGGACGTGCTGCTCCCCGTCACCCGCGGCCGCGAGAACGAAGAGCGTGTGCCGGCGGGCGGCAGGTTGGCCGGCAGCGTCGTTGGCAGGAGAATCGTCGCTGTCGTTGGAGGGAGCGGGACGGGGGTGACGTGTGGTGCAGAGGCCCGGCTGCTGCCGGGGGTGCTCCCGTGCTCACTGCCGCTGACACCAAGCCCGGATGGAAGGAGGGTCTGCGGACTCGGCGGGCGTCGCCCACGCGCCTTGTTGGTGCGCTGCACAGCTTCCAGCACGCTCGTCGCGGCAGCAGCCTGCCGGGCGTCGGAGCCGTACAGCTGCACCAGGGCGTCTGGCATCTGCGTCGGGAGCACCGGCAGGACGCGGCACCGCTTATCACGTGACCCGCTCGGGATTGAGGTGGAGCTGCCTGGCGTCGTCGCGGGCGTGCCCCTCAACTGCGGTGTGGGGGTGCGGTTCAAGATGGGTTGCGTGTCTGGTGGCGGAGGAGGCCCGGCGCAAGGCAGCGGCTGCGTCGCCGGCGTGTCGGGCACCGGCGGTGACGGCGACGCCATCCGTGGAAAGTGGTGGGGGGCGGCGTGCAAGGAGGAGGAGCACGTGGCGCTCGGCAGCGCAGCATCGCTCCGCGGCACCTCGCAGAGGCCGTCTTTGATCCACTGCACGCGAAGCTCGGAGCGGCCCGCCGGCGTCGTCAACTCCCTCACTGGCGCCTTCGTCTCCGCGTAGGAGAAGACGGTGCTGCCGCTGGAGCAGATGGGGCCGCCGGTTGGGGAGTGCAGTGGGGCCATGGTGGCTGTGTGCTCCGTCTGGAGGCTGCTCTCGACCGAGGCCTCGTCCTCTATGGAGAGCGGTGACGTGTACGAGCTCGGATGCCCCCCGTGTGTGGCGCCGGGGAAGGGTGGCCCCGGTGAGGCTCGCAAGGACGACGTGCTGGCCGCGCACGGGCGTGGGAGTCGCTCGTTCGGTGTCAGCGTGGCGTCCAAGGGGCTGCGCGGTGGCTGCCGCGGAAGTGTCCGGGGATTCGGTACCATGCACCGGTCCGATGCGCTGCTGTGGATGCCGGTGCTGTCGCCTTCTGTAGAACTGGTGTAGAGGGGGTGCCAGTACCCATCGCGAGGCAAACCGCGCTGCCGCGTCGCGGCTGTCACGGGCGGTTGCGTTGCGTTGCCGTAGCTGCGAACAAAGCGCGGGCCCTTCGCCGTGTCAGCCGGTGGATTAGGGTCGGGCGGCGGCGGCGACGACGACGAGACGGCAGCGCCACCGCCTCTCGACTCCTGCGACGCCGCATTGGCCAACCATCTCGCGTTGCGTTCGTTGCCGCTGCCAGAGGGTATCACTTGACTCTCCTCCACGCGCTGAGGTTGGCGCGTCGCTGCGTGGGCCCTATCTTGCGCCTCCGCATTCTGGGTCGCAAAAAGGCTCACGTTGGCCGACTGCTTGCCTGCCACCGGCACGCGCGCTTTCTCCTCTGCAGTGCCAGTCCCTGTGGGTGATTCGTGCCCACGAAGAGGCAGCACCCAGGACGCATTGCTTGCCGCGTAGTCGCTGTGCTGAGATGTGACTTGGGCGGGCAGACACCCCTGCTGGTCGAAACTGGTAACACTAGTCAAAAAGTCATGGCAGGAGTCGAAGCAGTAGTTGGAGGGGTCGATTAGCCCTCCTTTGTCTCGAGGTACGGCTTTTCGCTCCTGTGCCGCCTCCCCCACTCGCCGACGAGGAGGAGCCTGCGGGGCGTGCGCGGGCGGCAGGGGCTGCGGTGGCGGTGACAGGCCCGCGTTGTGCGGCGAAGCACTAACCTTGCTGTCATCCTCTCCGGGAGCCGGGACCGATGTCGCCTGCCGCACAGCGTCAGGCAGTGTACCGGGCTGAGTGTATAAACCGGAGCCACCCAGGGGCCGCGGACGTCGCATGTGCGTGTACAGTTGTTGTTCTTGTTGTTTCTTACGGCGGTACTGTTGCACGCGCTCGTTAGGGTGCAGCTTCTGTGCAACGTGCTTTGCTGTTGTTGGTCGAGAGAGAGAAGGTGCTCGCACTGCCCTCGACACAAATCGTCCCGGCACAAATAGTTGGCGCTTTGCAGCAGATCCTGACCGGGAGTCTGCGCAGGCGAAAGAGATGGGCGGCAAAAGAAGGGCCAGATGGGTAACGGTGAAAGGAGACTTGCAGCAGCGAGCTCCTTCGCTGCCACTACACGGCGGAAGCAAACGATAGCACGATCACAACGCAAAGTCAGCAGAAAAGCAGGAAGGGAATAGATTCTATGGGTGGAATGCTAGGGAGATTAGACACACAAGAAAAAACAAGGGCGAACGAAGCCAGTGAAGAAGAGAAAACACGCAAAAAAATATGGAGAAAAGAATAGCTACCTGTTATGTATTTGGTGAACAGGGGCCCACACAAGTAAAGAGAAGTTTTGAGATATAGGCTCTGACACCTGAATGACAGATTAGAAACAAGGAAGACGAAGAGAACACGCACACACAGGAAGAAAAAAATTGTGCTTTTCTGAATGGTGCTGAAACTAAAGCCAGGGAGATGTACGAAAAAGAGGAAGGAAAAGCTTTTCAGCATGCCATGAAACAAAAACACTTTCGTGACGAGTTGCCACTCACACCTTCAACGCTTCAACAGGTAAAGAAAACGGAAAAAGCGTTTTCCCTTTCGAACCCGAACACAGAGAAGAAAACGCAGACAGTAGTTTAAGGTAGAAACAGATTCGAGGACAAGGGGAAAAAAGATATTTCCTGGAAGACCTTAGACCAACAATAAGCCTTTTTTTTTTTTGAGTGGTGAAGGAGGAGTTGTAGGAGCAGCGTGTATCGCTTTCGGAGATCGGACGACGTCTTAAACGTGGTCGTGAAGTGTTTTTTTAAAAGTGGGAAAAGAATGTGAAAGGGAGGATGTGTTTTGGGTGGCGCTCCGCCCTTATTGTGATGAGACGTTGATGCTACTAGTCCTTGGCAATACAAGGCAAGTGAGAAGAGAGTGGTGGAATCCTCCAGGAGGGAAAGGTAAAGGAAAACGAGGAGGGATAGAGGCGCGCTCTGGAGAACGTGGGTCGGCTTCACGCTTGAGGCGGGCGAAGCACCGAGTTGTGCAGCATCCAACGATGAACGTCGCGGCTTGAAGGATTCGAACGAGACACCAAGACAATTAAATAGGAGCTGGAATAGAACTATATAGGGATACAAAGATGAGCTGTATATGTGCGAGAGAAAACAGAGAAAAAAGTGCGAAAAGCAGCTGTATTGCGGAGAAACACAAACTTAAAACGAGAGATGAATGAAAATATATAGGAGGTTGTAAGTAAAGGATGAGCAAAAATATACTGAATAGAAAGGAAGCTGGAGATCTCGTGGGGGAAAAAAAGCTGCTTGTGGCGAACGAATACAAAAGTTTAAAGTTGAGGTTGTGGTATAGAAACGCACGGAGTTGCTTAGTGTATATCGAAAGCAACAACTCTACGCCCTCGTTCTATGCAGAACTGTTGTGGCCCAAGTCCGCGGTAGAATCGAATGTCGCTCAAGCGGCAGAGTGAGGTAGTTGTGGTAGAAGAGCAGAGATGGAGAAAAGTCAGTAGAAGGATAAGGCGCAAAAAGAGAGAGGGGAATGGCGCGAGTAGCACGGCGGAAGGTCGCATAATGCGCGAGCGGTCGTCGTTTGACATAGCACTTGCCGCACACAGCAAAAGCTGATTAAGCATCCTCCGTGGACATCTGGGTGGCACTTTGAAGCATAGATAGCACCCCGCTTCTAGAACGCTTAAGATTTTCGCGTGCGCTACAAGCGGTTTGCTGCTTCGCTAATCCCTTAGACAGACCAAGGAGTGTGAAGAGGTGCTTTGCGATGGAGAAAGCGGAAACTAAGAAGAGAAAACGCCAGCTTACAAAGGGAGGAAGACAGCTGCTGGAGTGAAAAGTGAAACAAAACGAACAGAGACTTATTCTTTTTTACACGCCAAACCAGAAGTACCCAAAACGCGAAAAGACATACCACATGCCGCGTTTGCAATGAGTTAAAGTTCCGCTGCCGCTAGAGAAGAAGCACAGAAACCTGTCGCGACTCTCCCAGTGCTGCTACAAAGGAAACTGTGGCACCGACACTGGTATCATGAAAGTGTCATCCGCGTTAGCTGCCGCCCTGTGATCTTCGTCCTTCCCATTCTTTGCTTAAACCGAAGCAGCGGATCAAGGCCACCGGGGGAGCGGACAACGATGCGAGTGTAATCCAAAGCTACTGACTCCGTGTCTGCCTGTAAGAGAGAAGCGAGTGAAGCGAAAGAAAAACAAAACGATGACAAAATACAAAAACAGTCTCTACAATGGTGCGACAGACGCAAAAAAGAGAAAAAGAAAATTCCAGAAAAGAGCAACATGCACCACGCCATGAAGGGAGAAAAATCTATTCCCAATGGAACTGACCGCTGGCTGTGTGGTTGCTGCGTTATGGCTACCTGGAAGGACGAGAAAAGCAAACAATGAATGCGGATATGTAGCGCCTCGGTGGATGATCCTGCGTAAAAAAAACTTCCGGAGCACCTTAAAGATAGGTGTCTATGCGGCAAAAAGAGAAGCAGGGAAAAGAGAAAAGCGGTGAGATACCACGTTCACACCCACGACACGAGCAAAAGAAAGTGCTGTGACTGCGACAGCAAACTGTTTTTGTTTTTTTCCAAGCTGCTGTCAGTACAGCATTTTCTATTGGTGAGGCGAGCAGGAGAGAAAGCGACACGTACGAAATGGGAGACGGCGGGGAAAAAGAACAAACTCATAATTTCAAGCTAGCGCGCCGGACGTCGCCGAGAACCAAAGAGAAAAAGAGGCACTCCTATTTTACATTCCGGGACCTTGCCATTGGTCAAGGTGTGATTCGCGCCTCAGTATATCCGGTTTCGACTGACTGTGGGACGAGCGCCGCGTGCGGCCTTGGGCAGCATCGCGAAGAACAGGAGATGCAGTGCTTTGACGCCGACTGCTATGGCCATGAGGGGATTCAGTAAGCGGGGGCGAGGTGAGCTGCTGCTGCTGTTGATGAATGATAGACGTCACCTCGTCAAGACGTCTCTCGATCCGGCTTAGCGCCTTTGAAAGTACCGGACTCGTTGCAAAACTATCAGCTGGAAACATTCCGCTGCCAAGCGAGCCGCGCCGCATGACGTCCCGATGCACCGGCACACTCGCCACAGCGGCGTTACTGTGTCGCTGCGGCTTGAAGTACCCTGTCATCAAGGCCGCAGTATCCACACTCATGTTGTTCAATGTGGAGACGTCAGCCCCACCGCGGCTTTTCAGGCGCTCCTGCTCCTCGATTTGCCGCTCCAAAGCCACGAGTCGTTGCTCCTTCGATAACAGCCACACTTGGGAGTCCCTTAAAATGAGCATGTCGTGCTCCAAGCCTTGCGCCTGCTCCTCCAGCGAGAGGCGAACTTTGTTGAGCAGCTGCCCGCGCTTCGACGAAGAGCGCACGCCCTCGGCTTTTGCGGCCAGCACGTCTTGCTTCCACTGATGGCGCGTGCGCCGCAGCTGCTGACGGCGCTCCTCTAGGTTTTGCTGCTGCAACTCGACATACCTTCTGCCCTCTTGCAGGCGGCGCCGCTCGCCGTCGACCAAGTTCCGCTGCTCTTGGAACGAAAGAGGAAAATTCACCGCGGCCGCGGACTTGGCCCACTCGCCGCTAGGAGATGCTTGAGCGGGAAGCGCAGTAGAAGAGCGAAATTCCGGCGTGCTCTTGATTACTGTTGGTGAGCTGCTAGCGGCTGGAGTTGCTGGTGCCGTGCGCGACTCCCCTCCCTGCCCTGGTGATGCGAGGATGAACGGGGAGCCCGCAAACACCTCGCGCAGAACCTCGGTAATAAGCGTCTTGATGTCTTGTTGCGGCTGCACGGTGGGATTTGCAGCAGGGGTTGCAGCAGGGCTCTCGTCCGGCAACGAACGCGCGAGAAGCCTTCGGTCGAGACGGGGTGGTGACTGCTTCCCGTTCTCTGCTTTTTCGTCATCGTCAGTGGAACTCTGAGAGGGACTTTTCACGGCGTGCGGACTCGGTTCGATGGATTTGCGTGGCCGCGCGGACCCACTACCCGATTGGCGTGCTTCCTTCTCTCGCGCCAGCTCTTGCAAAATTTCGTTAAGCTCCTCCTGGGCTTTTTCCTTCAGCTGCTGCTTCAGCTCGTTAAGCTCTTTCGTCTGACCCTCTTTAATTTCCGCGAGCGTCTCCAAGAATCGTTCGTGCTCCTTCGAGACCTGCTCCTTCTGGTTTTGACTGCGCTGCGAATCAAAGCTGTCACGCATTCTCTGCAGCTCCTCCTGCTGCGAGTGCTTGAGAGAAGCGACTTGACCAGCGTGATTTTCTTTGAGAGCAGTCAGCTGCGCCTGCATCTGCTCTCGCTCCTGCCGCATCTGCGCTTCGTGCTGCCGGGCCAGCTCCGCGAGTTGAAAGTCGAAGTCGCGCTGCATATCACTCTGCTTTTGTGTATGTATTTGATCGAACACACTTTTTGAATTCTGCACCGATCTCGCAAAGTTGGAGAGCGCCTCCTCATATTGGCGCAAAAACGCAGCCGAGCACTGTTTAAGATCCGACGTGTCCTTTCCCGCCTCCTGCAGCGCCTGCGATTGCGCCTCCTTTTTTATCTCCGACTCTTGCCGCTTCTCCCGCGTAAATGTTTCCAGCATTTGAGCAACCTCGGCTACAGCTTTCCGCTTGTCGTGGTCCAGCTGTGCCTTGAGCTTCTCATTAAGGCGCTCCGATTCAGCAGCACGCTTTACCTCACATTCTTGCCTTAGCTCCGATAGCTTCTTCTCAAGATCTCGCTTGAGACGCTCCGAATCGGCTTCTGCGGCAGCGGCAATCTCTGCATCATGAGCGCGGCGTCGCTTCTCTTTGTCAGCCCTCGACTGCTCCTCCAACTTCTTTGTTTCCTCTGCCATCTCCGCATCAAGCGCCTCCTTCCGCTGAGCAATTTCCTTTTGCTGTTCGGCCTTGTAAGCCTCCAGCTCTTTTGCAAGGTCCTGATCCACTTTTGCGCGGAGAGTGGCATTTTGCTCGGTCCTGTAGGACTCGATTTCCTTCGCCAATTGCCGATCTGCTTCGGTCTGCAGAGCTTTTTGTTGTTCCGTCTTGTACACTTCCAGCTCCTTCGCAGCCAACTGCCCAGCCTTTCCCCTCTGCTCTTTCGCAAATGAAACTGCAGCCGCTTTCATGACGGCAGTGGAAGAGGCAGTCGGTGACGAGCCCCCGAGCTTGTCTAGCGCGCGGAGACCATTCACACCACCACCGGCTACGACCTTTGTCGGTAACGGGATCGCCTCAGGCTCGTCAACCTTTTGCACTTTCTGTAAATCAGACGTCAGCGATGAGTCGCTTTGCGATGTCGTCGATTGAAATTCAGGAGAGCCCATACGACCGCCACTAGCTTTTTCGGGTTTGGGAATATCAGCCCCTAAGCTCGCAAGCTTTATTGGGCCGGGTGTCTCTTTCTTCGGAAGGATGGATTGCGCTAAAGGTGGCGCTTGCAACTGCTGGACAGTTGGTACGACACGCTTCTCTACTTGCGGAGTTGCTTTTACCTCCCGCGGCTCCGCAGCTCCGTTCTTGGCCTTTTTCTTTTTCGACGCTTTGTTACCCTTTCCAGTTGGAGAGGCGCCGGATGCGGCCTCGCTGGCTTCTGCTGCGCTGCTGCCATTCGGTTTCAATTTTGCTTTCTCCGCGGTGAGCAGCTCCCGGTAGTGCTCATCAGAAGGGTGGTCCCAGATGCTTTGGCCACTTTTGAAGTTAAAGTAGTAGAGCTCTCCCTTCTCACTCTTGCACGCCTTCCAGTTCTCCGGAAGCGGCGCCTTAAGTCCTTCACGTGCAATCCATAAGAGCGGCATATCGTCAGGCATCTCCATACCGAGCCATTTTCCATATTCTATCATTTCAGCTTCGGAAGGTTCATAATCCGTATCCGGCTGAACGTCGAGAACTACGGACATGGCGGAGAACTGCAAAGCGCCGCTTCTACTGTGTTGGGAAAAAAAGGGTAGTATACTTCTATGTGAATCCCTGCTTAACCACTGACCGAAAGAAGGTGATAGCATTTAAGAAAGTTGAGTACAACGGAGACAGAACGGAGTTGGCAACTCATTTAAACAAAATGAGCCAAGTAGCATAAAATGCGATATTTCCACAGCATCGTCGAACCGCTGCTTCAAAGTTCGCGAAATTGAGTCGGCTGCAGCTGATAAGAAAGAGAGCACTCATTCCACAACAGCCAAATTAGTGAATAGAGAGCGTTCGTACAGCCCAGAAGCTGTAAAATACCAAAATGGCAATATTGTCTTCGGACGTACTTTAAAAGAAATTGTGATTTTTGTAACGTAGGATGAAATCGCGACTACACTTTTGTGGAGAGAAGATCCACATGCATAAGGGAGAAGCTGCGCTCAACTCTTCGGGACGAAAGCAGTCGTCTTAGCTGGATTCGAAAAAGACTCTCTTACCCGTATTTCATATTTGTAAAGAAAGCGAGAAGAGCCAGCTTCTTTAAAAACAGCATTCAACGTGTATCGCAGCGCCGAGAGGCGGGAAGGAAAATTAACTCAAATTAAGACCACGTGGGCGAAGACAGCTTTCAGCACTAAAGCCGCTCATGATAATAGTTACTCTCCTCTCCCCTACCGCAAATCAGACCTACACCTCTTTGACCGAGCGCGACTCGTTGGTGATCACCTTGTAAACGCAAACGCCCTTTCCTCCACCCGGCAAGTGCCCTCCATTGCACTGGGCTTTGACCCGCTTTCGCGGCACAGAGACAATACTTTGAAGTGTTTTGCCCTTTCCACAGGAGCACACTCACCCCCCCCCCCTTTTTTTTTTTTCTATTTGCAAGCACCACCACAAAGTGGCTGGCTGGTTTGGACCAGCAAAAAGTTGATTTTGACACTGCCACGCTGTGATGCTGAGTTTATCAGAACAAATCAAACCCACACGTGCATACCTTAAAAACCGCAGAGAAACACTCAAGCACAAAGTACTAGTCTTTGCTTCCACTCTCTAATAAACCAACGAGGAAAGCTGTCCCAGTGAGCAAAGCGAAGTACCCGCCTCACCGGACAGAAAGACTTGCAGCGCTCCTAACGCGACATAGCAGCGACCGCACCTACTGATCCCAAACGTCGCGAGCCCACGAAGACCTATCACACGGAGTTGCAGAAGGAGAGTATTAACAGATGGATAAAGAGTTGCAGCCAGCTGACGCCGGGTGACCCGTGGTCTTGGTCCCGCATCCAAGAAATTGATGCTCTGTGGCCCTTAGCAACGCCTGTCCTCGTTATTGATGAGCACCCCCTTACTCGAAAAGCTCATGCCGCCACACTGGCTAACATGTTCAAGACCAAAGCCACCCGACATCCGCTTGCTCCGCTTCGCGTTCCGCCCCGCCCCAGCACTCAACCTTTCGAACGCTTTTCGCTTGCAGAACTAGAGATGGCACTACGAGAAGTGCACTGTGGCTCCGTCCCTGGCCCTGACGACATTCACTGCGACTGCATCCGCGCTCTTCCTGACGCGGGTAGGAAATTTCTGTTGAACATCTACAATCACAGTGCCATGAGTGGTCACGTCCCAGGCCCCTGGAAAAAAGGCATCATTATTCCCTTACTGAAGCCGAAGAAGCCCGCCACAGATCTCACCTTCTTCCGCCCCGCCACTCTCAACAGCAACTGGTGTAAGTTGTTGGAGCGCATGATATCTCGCCGCCTGCGGGATTATCTAGAACCACGACTACAACCGCAGCAGGCAGGCTTTCGCCCGCACCGGTCCACCACTGACCCGCTCGATCTCCTCCTTCACAAAGTGGTGCAGAGGCCCAAAGGCACAAAGATGGGAGCCGTTTCTGTAGACTCTGCACGCGCCTTCGACTCTTTCGACAATGGCGTCATCATCAGGGCCCTCAAGAAATTCGACGTAGATCCCTATCTGACGCGGTAGATTATGGACCTCTTAGACCACCGAACAGCGCGAGTCCGAGTTAACAACACTTTTTCTGACCCTGTCGCCTTCACCTGTGGTGATCCGCAAGGTTCAGTCCTTGGCCCTCTGCTCTTCATTATTATTATGGTCTTCCTTAGCGTGCAACTAAACCAAATTGAAGGCCTTGAGCACGCCTTCTTTGCGGACGACCTTACCCTCCTGTGCTCCTCACCGGATGATGGGCAGATTCAAAAGACGCTGCAGTCTGCGTTAGACACCGTAGCTTGCTGAACAGAAGTACACTCCATGGAATTGAGTGCCCTGAAGACGAAGTACACGCTCTTTGGTGCTCGACACCACAATCAGCTGTCGCTACACATAGGCGCAACCCGACTAGAGGAAGATCGATACCCACGACTTTTGGGTGTGGATTTTCAGCCGCTTAGAGGCGTTGGAGGACACGTGCAGGCAACAATCAATGCAGCAAAGAAGCGCTTGGCGAAGCTGAAGGCAGTGTCCGGAGAACTCTGGAGACCATTGAAAGACGTACTTCGACCCTTTTATTTGGCCCTCATTGAATCAAAACTTCTCTACGCCGCACGTCCTGGTGGGACAACGCCAGCGATTCGTGCAAAGCATCCTTGGAGCGAGTACATGCAATTGGCGCCGCGATGGTGACTGGAATTCCAAAATACACCGACGCAAATGACCTCTTGAAAGAAGCCGACCTTCTACCGCTAGACGCCACAGTACTGCTCCGCCGATTACGACTTTACTTGACAGAAGTTACCAGTGGTGGATATATGGGGCGATTAGCGAAGGAAGTTTACGACGACGAGCATCCACTACAACCCACTCATATCCGTCGCATAAAGGGTAGATACACCGCTACTGACTGCTTTGAGCAGCCTCACACGTTTCGATCTCTCCTGAAAAGCCGTCGGGTGCATTTCAACACGTCACTTCCAAGAGACTTACGTGCTGAATCCCCGGTTGCAGAGAAGCTCACTGCATGCAAACCTCGCCCACTCCAGCTTCGAAATGTGCCGTTGGCACTCTACACCGACGGCGCCGTCGAGCTTGATGAGCAATTTAAGAAGCAGCTGCCATGCTTTACCACAAAGACCGGCTCGTCTCAACAGTCACTGACTTCTGTGGCAAATATGCGTGCAGCTGCCGTACTGAATGCATTGCGATGGAAGTTGGGCTGAAGCGGCCCCTCCAGCACGTTCCGCAGCACCGAATTTGCCGCACCACATGTGTTATCGTCACCGATTCTTATTCGCTCCTCATGGCGCTCAAAACAGGACCCACGACCGTTGACGAAGGTGTTCTGCGCCGCATTTGGACCACCATCCTAGAGCTGATCAACCACAAAGTTCGATTATCTTTTCAGTTTGTCTTCGGACACTGTGGACTTCGGAGAAACGAAGCAGCTGATAAATTGGCCAAGGCTGCCATGAAGCCAACTCCGACAGATCGCGCCTGGATCACGGACCTCGTCGCAACGATCAGACGACTTCACAACATACCGCAGAACCGTATACGTAACCCCTCTACACTCCGGCAATTTCTACTGGACAGCAATGTGGCCACCCCCAAGAACGGTGACGCGGTTCTCACACGGCAGCAAGAGATAGCATTGGCGCAATTTCGAAGTGGCACCTCACGATATTTTGGCTATTTACATAGGCGTGTGAACAACATAGACAACGAAGAATGCAGATGGTGTGTTGCGCATCGACTGGGAGAAATGCGACTACCGCCCCCGCTTATCGCACCGCCTCGGGAGCCACCGCCTTCTGCTTACTTTGCAATGCACCCGTCGGATCTAGCGCCATGCCCAGTCTGTTACCAAGCCTTCCCACTCCGTGGACAGCTGAAGAAGCACATTGTGAGAGCATACAAAATCACCGACGCTGTGGAACTGAGCACGATGGTTTTGCTTGCCCTTCATGCATCCCCTCCAAAAGGTTTCTACCGGTGCCCGCTGTGCCCCTTCTTCACCCGCAGCTGCGACTTTTTCGCCAAGCGCCACATGTTTCTGCATGGGCCGCTCCCTCTTGACACCCGCAAACCTGTCGAGAAAGTCCGCAATGTGGAGAAGCTAGAGTGCCCGGTCTGCAAAAGATTGATCGCGGCTATGCACATGAAGTGACACGTGGAAGCGGCGCGCAGCTGGCCCTTAGCCCGCAACAATGCTGCGAAGACACTATGAGAGAAATATAAATACAGACGCTCTAGGCCTAGTCACACTAAAGGAAACTGAGAAGTGGTTACCTGGTTGCGAGTACCTTTAGCTTTCAGATGTTGCAATAGCAGCTAAACGGGACTTTGTCTTGTGCTCCACCGCGGGTGCTGCACTTTTCACCCTCCACAGCTCCTCTTCCACAACACACTCGACCTGAGGCGTCCGGTTGCTGAAACTCCAGCGAGCCCACCCTTCGTGATTAACTATAGGGAAGTGAAGGCGGGACACCTGCTTAGGCGTTATTTGAGTAGGGCTCCTCGCTGCAACTTTCCTTTCAATGGCGCCGCAGGAGGAATGTCGGCTCCCATCCTTGCTGAATTGAGGGTCGAAAATCGTTCGAACGAGGACAATGGTGCTCGTGACTTGTGATCACCCTTTTCCTCACACGCGCTAGCCACCGCAGCCTCATTAACCAGCGTTTTCTTCTGCTACCCAACACCTTTTTCACCGCTCTACAACCCACCACGGCACCGCTATCCTCATCAAGCAGCGCCTCGCACAACCTCTAAGACTGTGCAGCCGACCCATTGGCGTAGTCCACGACCCCTGTCAGCACACGGCTAACCCGCCCCCGCGCTACGTCTGAAAACAGAGCGGCGAGGCATCCGGATCGGTCAAGGAGGGTGTGCGGCGCCGTGTTCACCGCGTGGCGGTCCGTGGTGCAAATCGCGGCTGCTGGTGAGCTGGAAAGCGCCGCTGCAACCCGCACGTAGCCTCTCAATTTGCGCAGATGCAGGGCAGCGTGGCCGCTGCGCAGCCTTCTCTCCGCGGCATTTCACTGCGTGGTGGGCTGTGAGCGAGGTGGAACGCCTTTCTCATGAAGCACGAGGCCGCAGCTGAACTTGCACTCTGCAGCATCTAGAGCAAAGACAATTAAGCCAAGGCGGTTGTACGAGACGTCGCTGGTAAAGGAACGACGGCGCACAAGCTTTCTCCAGCATGATTGGTGCGTTCTGCGATGGTTCACCAAATTGGCAGTTATTACTGGGACAGCAAAAGAAAAAGCGTTGGCCGACCTTTTCGTCTCTGGTGCGGCTGCTGCCTGCAGATCCGGCCGCAGGTAGTGGCGCATGCCGCGCGTGGTGGTGCCGCTGCGGTGGGCAAAGATTTGTGGAGCGGGAATGGCTTCGACGAATGGGAATTGTGCAGTGTCCTCGGCACAGATAAAAGTGAAAGATCTTTCAAATTATCCGTGGCTTGACGTGGCGGTGGAAACGGTTTGTATCGACCCTCGCCGTTTTCGGTAGAGCAGCCCAATAAAAGATTGCCGACTTTCCTGCCCGCGACAGCAGGCTCTCTCCATCAGGGTTGCCGCGCTTCTCTCTCATCTCAAAGCGGTCATTTAACATGAATCACACCACTGCTTTGTCTCTCCGTGAATGCGCCGTGCCTACCAGCCGGCGTAAGTTCCTGGCGGCGATCGGTGACAACTGACACACTTCCTCTCTCGCAGCCCACATCCTCAAACGGGCCTTTAGCGCTTGTGTGGTGGATGTTTCCTTGATCAGCACAGATTCCAGCACGCTTGAACACTGCAACCTCGCGCTGCTCTTCCTGTCCTTCATGGAGGCAAAACGAAGTTGCGGTGACTGTGTATACTGGGCTGTTCAGCTGCTCGAACTGAAAGAAAAAACTCTTTGGCAAGGAGTTCCGCTGCTCCCACGTGAGGGGCCTGTACCTCTCCATTTCGCTCTCGTTTACCAGAGCCAAGTGCGCCGCATGCTCTAAAAAACCTGCTCGCCGCCATCCCAAAGCGTATTCGCGTCGTTTAATTACAAATTCCTCCGGTGGCGGTAAAATCGTCCATTGACACGCAACAATGACAAATGTGATCTGCAGCATCACACTTAACACTCAAAGATAGCGTCAGGACAGGAGCCCCCATTCAAGTCGTCAACTCCGTCGCCCCCGTTTTGGGAGTCCAAGGCTATGCGGCCATCACCACGCCAAACGGCGCTGCGATTCACACTCTTTCTTCTGCCACGAGATGCTTGCAGGTAGAATGCCGACTTGTGGCCGGGCCTCCAGCGCAATCAGCACGCCACTGTCGTGTGCCGCGGCTGTGAGCTGCATGTTGTCGTAAGGTCTTGCAGCGTCGCACGCATGCTTCGCACCACGCCCCTCAAATTAAAGGCCTCCTGCTGGGCCTTCTGCTGGAACGTATCTTCTAGGACGCCGTTGGGCATTCCATTGACACAAAGCAGCAAGAGCAAGCCGCACCCGCGCCTCCTACATAGTCTGTCCTCCAAAAGCGCCGAGTTATGGCACGCGGCAAAAACAAAGCGCAGTAGCTCCATGTAAGCACGCATCACGAACTCTCCATCGGGCTACGCTCCTCTCAAAAAGACCTATCGGGGCTTCTCTCTGGTCCCATCTTTAGATACTGTCCGGGAGCGTGGTACCCAAGTGCGAAGCTCCTTGACGTTGCAATGCGCCAACCCCCGATGAACCGCAGGCAGAAAACTGGTTTTGCTGAAGGTGTTGCAACGGTAGCAAGGGAGGTTGCGTCCGCCTGTCAACATTCTCCTAGCCGTCATATCCATCGCTCGAGACCCAAATGGTGGTTAGCTCCAATGGCGCTCTTTGTCCGCGCTAATTTGCAGCCCCTATAGATATCTATCATCTCTTTAAAGCCCGAAGCGGCTCGCGCCGCGTCTGACAGAGGTTTCATTTTTTCTTTTCCAAAGCGCCAGAATATTAAGTGCGTCGACCTCGTTGCGGGTTCGCTAATTTAGAAAGTAACATTGGCGTGCTCCCCTTCGGCCAGGTCCAGCCATATCGAAGCCGAAGCCCCATGAAGCCCCATCAACCCCTTTTTAAAACATAAGCAGCGACCATTTTGGCAAACGGAGCTTGTTTTATTATCGTTACAGAATAGCTTTCAAGCGAACCTCGGGTTCTGCTAGATCTTTGCGAATGCCCGAGAAAACACGATCAGAAACAGAATCGAAAAGAAACAGAAAAGGTATTAGCAGAAGACAGATGAGACCATGTTTGACGGGATGCCACTTACTGTTGCAGATGTTCGACGCAAGCAAGCTGCAGTCGAAGAAGCTCTGCGTTGATTCTTGAGGAAAAAGAAAGGGGGGGGAGAGAGAAAAGAGGAAGTACTGTAAGTCGTGGGGCTGCTTCGTGTTTGCGTTGTTGTTGTTGAAAAAGTGGTTCTTTGCAAGCAGGAATGGCTCGTAGACAGAGTCATTGTAAAGCCCGCAGCGCTCAGCAAGAGTGCGTGGCTGCGGATTTGGCGTTAATGTATTGAAACACCGGAAACGAAGCCAGTAAGAAAATAACGGCGACCGACGCTGTCTTCTTTCTCAGAATGGCGTGCAAGGCACTTTGTTTTTTTCCTTCCATTAGCCATTAAAAGCTTGGTGAACCACTCACCATGTTGTTTTCTCTATGTTGTAAGGTGGCTTCTAATGGTGGAGCAAGAAGCCGTTTTTCACTGTTGATGGATAAATGTCCGCCCACGGCTTTTCACAGCTAATGGTGCGGAGACGTTTGTACTGCCTTTATTGGCGCTCTTCTAGGCACTACAAATTCTGGAGTGATAGATTAGAGGTCCAGCGGTTTTGCTTTATTTAATTATTTTCTACAGCGGGAGTCTTTTTTTTTGTGACGACAACGATTGAAAGATCTGGATGGAGGGAAATTGCTAGCTATGTTGTTTGCTCTTCTTTTCCAGTAATAGTCGCAGCTCTCGAGCACCGCAAGCTGCTACTCCTCTGATAGCTTCATGATGCAGCAGGTGATTTCCATTTTTGTGCCGGTGCTCGAGATCACGGGGGAGGTTCGTTTAAAAGACACTAAATTTCCTGTAACGTTTTTCATTCTAATAAAACACAGCGACGGAGCATGTTTGCAGAGAAGCCCTACAAGTTTTAAGCTAGAATAGTCGTGCTCTGGTTTCGTTTCATATTTCTTCTTACGCTTTAACAGCTCCTCAAAACGAGCACAGACGCTTCCTTCGACAATAACGCGATTGTTGCAGTATCTGCTAAGGCAGGCTGAAAAGAAAGATGAATTTACGAGAGGGTGCTTCATTAATTTCAACGCTCTCGTGTGGTTCATGGGAGCATGATAGCTCTCAATTTGAGAAAGTTTGGTGCTCGTCAAGTCCGTCCGGTTGGCGTTGGCCAGGCGCTTTGTACACGCAGATTTTAAGATAAAGAGAAAGTACTGGGAATGCCTTGACGGTGATTGTGAGCATTCAATTTTGATCTCAGGAGACATGTATATTTTTCTATGTGTATGCTGAATTTTGCTCCACTTTCCCTTTCGCCTTTTCTGCTTCTCATTTCCAAGTGAGTTTCGACTTCAGCAATGGGTCGTACGATAATTAAATTTGCTGGCCAGAAGGAAGAGGTTGCATGCAGTGCTCCTTCTCCCGCTGAAAAGAAAACAGAGGTGACTGAGTCGGATGCACTTCGGTTAGTTACAGAGGAGAATGCTGAGGTGGTAGACCAGCGGTTCCTCGAGCTTTATTTTGCCGCCCCACCAGCTCAACTGGGTGTGAAAGATGCAAAGAATTGTGCAACCCTGTACAGCTCGCTCCCCGGTGATGAAACACAGCTGAACGGCAAAAACCTCATTTATGAAAGCTGGAACTGCTGATTCGTTATTTGAATGCTATGACGACGGGAATAAATAAAAAACAGAAAAGTTGCTTTGTAGATGCATCGATTATTGGGATTATGGTGGAGCGATGGACAGCTGAGGCACGTTTTACGTGAGAACCGGAAAGCTTCCATGCCAAGCACCTCTGCACCATTTAAGGGCGATGTTTCTGTTGAGTTTTTTTTTTTAAATGGGCTGAGAGAAGCACAGGAACGGTCACAGCTTCCTCAGGACGTGAAGACATAAATGGAAGCACGCGAGTACAGCTAAAAAAAAAGGGACCGAGTGCGCTGTATCGGGTTCTAAATGCAGTCTACTTCCTCGCTAACGTTCTTCTCTCTTTTCTCTCAGCAAATCTTGTGATTTTTGCAGTGCACTCTTTTTTTCTTTGCCCATCCACTCTCCAGCTTAGGTGTAGCAATCATGTCGGCTCCGGCTCGTTACCGCAACGGCGAGCAGCGCATCGTGGGCATTATTGGTGACGAGGACACTGTCACTGGGTTTCTTCTCGCTGGCGTTGGTGACAACCGCGTCACACCGGCCCAGGCGCAGAACTCGGCGGATGGACCGGGCTCCAGGTCAGCTCCTGCGAACTACTACGTGGTCAACCCGTCCACGCCACTTTCCGAAATCGAAGACGCATTTACAACGATGTGCAACCGTCGCGACATCGGAATCATCATTATTTGTCAGCACATCGCCAACGACATCCGCCACTTGGTGGCAGAGCACAACGCCGTAATTCCTTGCATTTTGGAGATTCCGAGCAAGGGACAGAAGTACGAGGCAGAAAAGGACTTTGTTCTGGAGAAGATTACACGCGCGCTTGGAATTCGGTAGTGAACAAAAAGGATATTTATTTCCAAAGTTGGAAAAGGGAGGACAAACAGAAAAAGCAAGTCCCTTGTGACTTCGCGTGAGGCGAATACTATTGCGGCGAAAGATCCGCTTGTTGTTTATCGTTTTTTTGAATGTTTTTTTTTTGTTCGGTGTGGCGCTTGTTAGTAAAAAAAAAATGAAGGCTCTTCAAATTAAAGCGAAATAAAGTATGTGCGTTTTGCTGTCAAGCTCGGTGGAAGGAATCGACAGGTACCCAAACTTGGCGGCGGTAAAATGGAACGCAGAAACGGAAAGTTTTTTTGGTACCATCGCACATCGCGATACTAGCGTCGGCAAGTTATCTTGCAAATTCTAGTAGCATACACGTTGCAAAGCATAGTAAAAGAACGCCTGCATAATTTTTCTACTCTCCCGTCCTCTCTCTTACCTTCTTACGCTCTCTCAATTAACACTACAGCTCTTCCTCCCACGTTATTCACGAGAGACCATCGTCGTTTTTTTCCTTTTTTGCAGCTGTCACCATCACGTTCTTTATTAATACTATATCCTTCACCCGTCTTTGTCTTCAGCTACTAAAAAAATGAGCGACTTTGCTGCCCAGATCAGCGCGCACGTGCAGAAGGCCGGGGGTGGGAACCCCAGCATGGCGGCCGCCACGTTCAACGCCCCGTACGAGATTGCCCGCAAGACGAAGGTTCTTGGTGCTACGGACCGGAACCTGCTGGACTCTCCTGCCTGGCAGCGTCTCCAGTCCTTGTACGAGGCGCACGGTAACGAGACGATCCTTTCTCACTTCGAGAACGATGCGGAGCGTTTCAAGCGTTACTCTGTGGAGGTGGACCTCCGCGGCGAGAGCAACTTTCCTCTTTCTTGACTATTCGAAGTCGCACATCAACGACGAGATCAAGGACGCCCTGGTCGCCCTGGCTGAGGAGCGCGGGGTGCGCGCGTTCACGAAGGCGCTGTTCGACGGGCAGAAGGTGAACTCGACGGAGGACCGTGCGGTGCTCCACGTGGCGCTGCGCAACCGCAGCAACCGCCCCATCCATGTTGGCGGCAAGGATGTGATGGCGGACGTGAACGGCGTGCTGGAGCAGATGAAGGTTTTCACGGATAAGGTGCGCAGTGGCGAGTGGAAGGGCCAGACCGGGAAGAGTATCCACTACGTTGTGAACGTTGGCATCGGCGGCAGCGATCTCGGCCCGGTGATGGTGTCGGAGGCGCTGAAGCCGTTTTCGCAGCGCGACATCCACTGCTTCTTCGTTTCCAATGTCGACGGCACGCACATGGCGGAGGTGCTGAAGCAGGTCAATATCGAGGAGACGATCTTCATTATTGCCAGCAAGACTTTCACGACGCAGGAGACCCTGACGAACGCGATGTCGGCGCGCAATGCCTTCATGGATCACCTTCAGAAGCACAACATCCCCACCGACGGCGCTGTTGCGAAGCACTTCGTTGCTCTCTCCACAAACACGGAGAAGGTGAGCGAGTTCGGTATCGACACGGCGAACATGTTCGCGTTCTGGGACTGGGTTGGCGGCCGGTACTCAGTGTGGTCGGCCATCGGCCTCTCCGTGATGCTTTCGATTGGCTACGAGAACTTTGTCGAGTTCCTGACAGGCGCGCACATCATGGACAACCACTTTGCCACTGCCCCGGTGGAGCAGAACCTGCCCATCATGCTTGCTTTGGTTGGTGTGTGGTACAACAACTTCTTCGGCGCCGAGACGCAGGCGGTGCTTCCGTACGACCAGTACCTGTGGCGCTTGCCCGCCTACCTTCAGCAGCTGGACATGGAGAGCAACGGCAAGGGTGTCACGAAGAAGTCGGGTGCCGTGAGCACGCAGACGGGTCCTATCGTCTTCGGCGAGGCCGGCACAAACGGCCAGCACGCGTTCTACCAGCTCATTCACCAGGGCACCAAGATCATCCCGTGCGACTTCATCGGTGCCATTCACACGCAGAACCGCGTCGGCGACCACCACTGTATCCTGATGAGCAACTTCTTTGCGCAGACGGAGGCCCTGATGGTCGGCAAGAGCGCTGAGGAGGTTCGCCAGGAGCTCGTGAAGACGGACATGGCGCCGGATGCTATCGAGCGCCTGATCCCGCACAAGACGTTCACTGGCAGCCGCCCCAGCAACTCGATCTTGGTGAACGCGCTGACCCCGCGTTCTCTTGGTGCCATCGTCGCCATGTACGAGCACAAGGTTCTCGTCCAGGGCGCCATCTGGGGTATCAACAGCTACGATCAGTGGGGCGTCGAGCTCGGCAAGGTGCTTGCCAAGTCCATTCTCCCTCAGTTGAAGAAGGACAACCAAGTCAGCAACCACGACGGCTCGACGAACGGTCTGATCAACATGTTCAACTCCCGCGCTCACTTGTAGGGTGTGCGACAGAGAGGGGGATTGAGACAAGCGAACCGCTGCGGGCATTCACTAGCAAATACAGCAAAGAGCTTGTCCTTCAGGTTCCCCTCGCTCCTCATTTTTTCTCGATTCCGTGAAGAAAGGGGAGTGCGGATATCGGAGCCCTTCCGAGTTTGCAGCCCTCTTTTTTTCTTTTTGTCACGGTGTCTACGGAGGGAGGAGTACATCAAAACTATTGCTTGCAAAAGTTAAACTTGGTCTATACACACCACATCGAACACTTTTTTTTCTTTTGCGTGGGTGTTGTCATGTCACTGATCGGAGGTGCGCTGCAGTTGTCTCGAGTAGAGGCTTGTAACGCCTTCAGTTTCATGCACCCCTCCGCTTTATTATTTGTTTTTACCCCCTCTATTTCGGTAGGCATCTTCGCGAGCTTACTTCACTTTATTCTCGAAAAAAGCAGAAACGAAGAAAAGAGGGAACTGACGATTACTCTCAGAGAGCTTGCTGCACTCGTGACTTACCTTTGCAGTAAGCATCATTGAGGCGTCTTGTGCGCAGCACCGAGATTTGTGTCGAGAGATCCTCTGTTTTTCTTTCGCACTCGCGCCATGTCATTCTCACTTTCTAAGGAGCCCTCTTTTTATACCTTCTCCACGGTTTGCCTCTGAGCTTGAGAGCGTTTAAAACGAAACAAAAGTGCAAAAGTCGCATCAAAATCTTGTGTATGAGCTCTCTACTAGTTGCATACTATCAGGAAATTTGGTTTCCGAAGGAAAAAAGAACGGCAAAGAGCTACCGTTCATGTCGTGCCACTATTTGCCAGCGAAGCAGTGCCGTTCGCGAAAAAAACCGGAGGTGGGAAAGTACGACGGTGCTGCAAAATGTTACAGATAGGCGCTGATGTTTTTCAGAGGTTTAGTGTGCTCTTCGCGTAGTGTGGTGGAGCCAGACGACTCCTCTTCTTCAACGCAGAAAACTGTTTTTGAGGCTCTACATTCTAAAATCGGCCGTACTTGTGCAACTCATCTCTTCTTTTCCTAACTGACCGTTTCTCCTCTCCTCTGAAAACCGAGTATCACAACAGCTGCAGTCTCTACAACATTCCCTCTCTTTCTCTTTGCACTCACCCGGTGCACTTCCCGCAAGAGAATAAAAAAAAAAAGAATCGCAGCAGTGGCGCACACAGATCATACATCGGCGCGATGATGCAGCGCAGCGTGAGTCGCCGCTTTCTCGGCGGCTTCACCAGCGGCTTCTCGAAAGGCTTTTCAGGCGGCAGTGGCGCTAGTCAAGGTTCCAGCAACTTTGGCGGAATGGGTGGCAAAGGAGGCTTTGGCAACATGGGTGGTGGCGGCCCCGGCGGTTCACCGTTTGGTGGTCCGCTTGGCGGGTTTATGGATAAGGCGTTGGAGTGGTGCAGTGAGTCCCACGCGCGGGACATTGCACGCGAGATGGGTGTGGATCTGCGCAACATCAAGTTTGAAAAAACACCAGAGGGTGGGATGAACGTCATGGTGGATGCGCCAAACGCGACACCCTTGCAAATTGAGCAGCTCGGAAAGCGCGTGCAGGAGGAGTGCCCCGTGGCGCGTTTTCGCAGCACGCAGGTGCACTCGCAGCAGCAGGCAATGAAGTGGGTGCAGCTGCCGTCAAACTACGATCGATGAGCCTGGCTCAACTTTCGGGCGACGAGCAGAGACGGGGTCGCTCGTATTTTTTTTTTTTTCACAAAACACAACAAATAACTTACGTCGCGCGGCGCTTTGGAAAGAAAAGCAGACTTGGGGGGGCAAACTCGTTTAGTGTGTAGTGGTTTCCACCGCGAAAGTCCTTTAGTTTTTTTTTTTCAGTTGAGAAAAGTTCATTTGAGGCGCGCGGCAAACGTTTCTGTTCTTTTTTCCCCTTTTCTGTGCTGAATCTCGTTTATGAGCGTCACGCTACCCCGCTATTTTTCACATCTCTTTCTGTTCTGTCATTATTTCCAGCCACAAAAAAAATAAAAACGGTCCAGTCCTACGCGCGAAATCTTCATGTCGAGGCTTGGTGCAAAGATGCCGAACTGTTGGCTGAGAAAATCCGTGCCACCACCATCATTGTCGAACTGGCGATGATAAAGTTGTAGACGGAAGTGCTTGCTGCTGCGCGTTATGTGTCTCGTCATTTATCCTCTGTGTATCTTGACGGGTCACTGTATCGTAGAACACAGGGACTATCACCCTTCTTTCCTTCCTCATCCCCTCTTGTGTCCTTCCTCTTGGCTGCACACTTTCCCTCCGCTGTTCCCAGAGATTCTCGAGCATAAGTGGCGCGTGCGCTAAAACGCGTTGTGAGCAGCGACTAATTAGACTGCGAAGCGCATCGCGGGACTCATTTTTTGTCGCCAACCATATGCCAAAGAGGAACCTTGACCACCAAAACAAGAAGCAAATAAAAACTCATACAAGTCGCTGAGCAGCTTTTTTTGTCTGCCAGCCGCATAGAAGTGTGCGCGCAAGTTATCTCCTTAGAAGGTGGCTGACATGCGAGTGCTCTCATAGAGAGAAAAAAAAGTGCTTTACTGCTTCTTAGTTTTCTTACGCGACCGAGCGCCTATAGATTGCATCAATTGCTTTTTCTATTTTTTTTGTAGATCTTCTTGTCCTTTTCACTAGAAAAAAAAAACCCGAATTGGTGGCTTGGGAGTTAGATGGAGAAAGAGCCATCCGCAGTCCGCGTTTGCTTGTTGTCAGAAAGGGGCTTGTCCGGCACCGATGCTCAAGTGTACCGCTCCGCAAGTGGCGAGTACAACTACTATCCGACGAGCACGCATAAACGGCAGCACCCGGCGAAGCAGACAATGGGGGAACACGAGTCACCGTGCATAGAGGCTAAGACGGAGCGCCCGAAGCAGTCTCCCTCCCAGGACGCAGCTCATTGTAGAGCTGTTTCTCCGAGCTCAGCGGGTTTGAGTCGCAGCCCGTCTCAGCTTGTTCCTGAGAAGCAGAGTGTCACCGTCCGGCGGTCCGTTTCGCAACCTGTTTCGCGATCGCCGACCAAATCAAACGACGGTGTTAAGCCAACGCGCGCCACGGGGCCGCTGGAAGGCGGTGCACCTCTGTTACACCGCTATCGCACATCCCACGTGGCTTTTCCTCACCAGGAGTCTCGAAGCCACTCCGCAGCATCTCCCTTGTCTGCAGTGGATGGAAACAGGGCGAAAAAAGTGACTTATGTCCGGCGCAGCCTTTTGCCAAGCGCCGCTGCAACACAAAGGAAAACGCTGCTTTCCGATGCAGCTTCTGCGTTCGACAGCCGCACCACCCCTTCTAGGCCGCCAACTTTGGGTGACGCAGTACCTGTGGCCTGCGTGCGCTTGGTGGAGACGACGCATTCCAACGCGAGTGCCGCGGACAAGCCAACCTGCAATAGAGGTAGCAAGAGCTCCAGTCCTGGCGCTAATCGTGTCGATCAGGGGCAGCCACGCACGTCATGCACCGCGGCCACCGCTCAGCGGCCGCACGGTGCAGCAGCCGAGCAAAATGAAAAAGCCGCCGAGGCAACGACTCAGGAGAGTGGCCCTTCGCTTTCGAATCACCACCTCGCAGATGCGGTGCTCTCACGAGACGCCTCAAGTTTCTCGGTCTGCTCCGATGTTCCATGCGTGCACAGCGAGCAGTCCATCTGCGAATTCATCTTCATGCAGCGCGAGCTGCGGCGCTGCTACGCTGCAATGGGAGACTATGAGGCGGTCGTCGCGCAGCTGCGGCAAGAGTGCACAGAGGCGTGGACTGCGCTTCACCAACTGCAGCGACAGTGCACCCAACGCGAGGAGGCGGTAGAGACGGCGGTTCGTGCAGAGTTGGAGGAGCACCTGCCAGGCTTTCGACGGAGCAGGGACGATGCAGTCAAATGCACTTCATCGGTAGAAAAAGAAGTGTGGCAAGTCGGTGAGGAGGGCACTGCTGAAAGTGCAGAGACGAAAGTGTGTGTCGAGACAACGTGGCGCGAGACCCTCGACGAGCTACAACGAGCCCTTCAGGCAGAAAAGACTGCGCACGCCGAGTGCCGGCGGGAGCTGGACGAGGCGCGTTCCGCCGAGAGCCGCTGGAAGTCTCGCGCCACGGACCTGCTTGCGTGGCGCAGAAGTGTGTGTCAGCAGTTGGACGGGTCTTCTCCTAGCCCCATCGACGCAGCACGTGGTCCGCCCGGCGGCACTCCTGTCCACTCTGCTCCGGTCTCTACCCCGCACCGACTTTCCAGTGTGGCCCCTGGCACCAGCCCCGGCCCCCCCCCCCTTTCTTTTTTCTCCCCCCCCCCCCCCCCCCCCCCCCCCCCCCCCACCCCAAAAAAAAAACAAGTCATTCGGCAGACACAAAAGTCCCCGATGGCGGGTGAAGGCGTGTGCGACCTTTCGTGGCTCTCCGCACTGACAAAAGAGTCGTCCTGCGCAGCGGAGGAAAGAGGCCGTGCGAGAGCGGATGCGGCGCACGATGCCGGCGAGAGTGTCCTCAGCACCTCGGAGACCAGCACGCTCTCTCAAGATGCGGTCACCTGCGCTGCCACGGAAGCTGTCGGAAGCGGCGTAGTTCTGGTAGAGTCTCGACGAGCAGCTCGCGATGGGCGGAGAAGAAGAGGAGGTGGCAGATGGGAATTTTATGGAGCATCATCCCAGTCTACTGCCTTTCCAAAGTGGTCTAGCACCACTCGCGGAGAAGGTGTTGAGGGAGAGCGCTTCGAAGACGACGGAAGTCGATCGGAGTGTTCAGAGTTCTACGCAGCTTCTTTCGCCCGAAAGAAAGGGCAATGCAGAGATGTTGCCGCGGTTGGTGCGGTCAGGGTCACCTCAACAGCGGTCTCCAGCGTTTAAGAGCCGCGACGAGCGGACAGCAGGGTCGTCGCAGCTGCTGCTTGCCTTTCCCCCGCCCTCGTTCTCCAATGAGGTGGACGATACGATGACGAACACAAAGCGCTTTGTGTCCCGCCCTTTGCAGTCGTTCGAAGAGGCAGCAACGTCTGTTGAGGGAGAGCTGACTGAGCGGCGGATTAAGGAGCTTCTCCGTGCACTGCTGGACAAGGAGCACCAGCTTGCCGTGGTAGCAGAGGAGCGGACTAGATACAGGCTTCTCAACGAGCAACAGGCCAACGTTGTCTTGGAAAGAGCGCGCTTGTGTCCTCTCAGCAGAGTTGCATTTCGAGCTAAACGCTTCCCGTTTTTCCTTGGGAAAGAGGGCCGGTGCGCACATCCTGTGCTCCTCTTTCTTCGATACAAATTTGCCACATCGTGTTTTCTTTTACTGTTTTTGATTGTCTGCAATTTTTGTCTGGAAGCAATAGAGAGCGTACCCACCAACCGACGACTATGCGGGTTGCTACTCGTGCGCATCGCCACCGGGAAGCCATTTTTATTCCCCGATACACTGCATTTGGCGCATCTGCGTGACAAGAGCTGTTGCTATGCGTGCTTCAACAGGGTGGCGAGACACCAATCGCGATCTGGTATCACTTGCTTTTGCTTCCGAATGCTGTTTTTTTTCTCAGCAAAAAAAAAACCACACCTGCTGTCCTTACCTCCATCTCACGTCGTTTTCCCCTTTCTCTCCTCTTTCTGCCTCCTTCATTTTAACATTGAACTATCTCTTCTGCCGCCTCGGCACACTGTCGTTGGCGCTCTCCATGTTTAATGTCGAACACCACATTTAGATTTCGTCATTCGTACACGCGCCGCCTGCATTGCTTCTTCTCATTTTCTCTTCCCCGAAAAAAAGAAAAGAAGCTCTTCTCTTTTCTCTCTCATCAAACCCCGGCGCTTGTCGCTTTCTTTCTTTTCCTTTTACCTCAAGCAATAATGCGTGTCACTCAGCGTCGCGCTGCCCAGGCTGGTGCGGGTCCCCGTCAGCCGGTCAACGACTTGGAGCCCACCGGCTTTACCATCGCTCCCATGCAGCTGCTTGTCGGCTGCGGTGCGTTCATTGTCACCGTCATTCTCCTCCACTTCTTCGTGAAGCTCACCGGCAAGGCTTAACAAGAGAGATGCTTGGTATTTGTGAAGTGTCTCGCTGCATTGGACGTATGAAGAAAATCATTGTTCTTTTGCCCTTGTCGTTGCGCCTGGGCAACGTTGTCTCGCTTTCAGTGCAAGACACTGTTCTTTCTCATCTGTGCAAACGTTGTCGCTTTTTTTTGTTGCGGTTGCTGCGGTCATCTTTCTCGTTGCGCTCTGACACCGTGCAAACGCTCTCTTTGCTGAGCTGAGAGGTCTGCCGTCTTGGTGTTTCACTCTCTTTGCGCTTGTTTAGCACTCCTTTCCCTGCACTTCAATTGGGCTTTTTATTGGCTGTGCGGGGGCAACAAATAGGAGCTAGACCTGGGTCGAAGAAGAGTGGCAGCGCGGGCGGATGTGCGGTGCGCGGAGATGCCCCCAAGCCCCCTTTTCGTGGGGTTGTGTCTGAACTTGGTGTTGTGGGAATCCGAAGCTGTTCTAACTAGCTTTTTAAAATTATGTCATCCCTGCAAAAAAAAAAACGAAAGATATCGCGTTAAGCTGCACTGGTGCGATTGCGCAAGTGCGGTCAATGGCTTCGTGCTACACAGCTAGCATACGACATGTGCGAACTTCATGGCATTCTTGTCCGCCTCCCTGTCACAGCCGTTTCTTTCCTCTATGACTTGTTTGGCTGGGCACAATTGCCGAACAACGAGCGTGCTCTCGTCGTCTGGCTGTCCTTTCACCCCTCACTGCGCAGCTCCATTTTTTTCACTCGTCTGCCTCGTTACCGACATCGACAGAGCTTTGTGCTGAGCTCATCGCACCTGCGAAGCGGAGAATAGAGAAAGAGGCGTTGTCTCCTCTGCTGTCTACATTTGTTTCTCTCTCTCCTCTCCTCTCTTTTCTTCTCTTGCGCTCTTCTTCTGCTTTTGATTCTCATGGTCAATCAGAAGCTTTGTAAAAAGAGAAACTCGTGCTGCTTTTTTCTCAGAAGCCCAGGCGTGCGCGGCGGTGTTCTCTCACGCTTGAATGCAAGCTATTGAGGGAGAGTAGACGTCAGTAGTGTGGGTCCCCTCAGCAGTCTCTTCCGTTTAGCAGGTATTTCGCCTGGTCCTTACTTGCTGGATGCGATGACGTCGGAGGAAGAGATGCAGGAGAGTCGCGGTGGCGGCGATGGGCGGAAGGGTTCGCACGTTAAGCGCGTCCGCGAGTCCCGTCGTGCCCACTTCTCGTCAGGAGAGTTGCACCGCGAGTTTGAAAGCCACGTCACGGCCGCGCAGAACCGCTTTCTCCAGGGCGACTCCGCGGCGGCAGAAAGGGAGGCGACGATGGCGCTGCGCATCCGACCAACAGCGCACCTCTTCGCCTTTCTCGCCGTCATTGCCGAGTCGAAGGGCATGTTTGACCGCGCGAGCGACTTTCGGCTCTTGCAGGCTTTCCTGTCGCGCGACATTGTCTTGTGGGAGCAGCTGCTGCACGAGTTCATGTCCCAGCAGCTCTACTTTAAATCCGTCGTCTGTCTGCAGCGCATGTCGGCGCTAGAGAAGGACAAGGAGCGTTATCGCGCCTTGCAGCTACAGCTGGCTGACCTGCTGATCGGACTGGGGGAGGTGCGCCGCGCATCAAACGTGTTGGTGCCGCTCTGGAATAGCAGCCGGTGCCGCGACTTTGAGGTCTTTGCGCAGCTCGCGTCGCTGTACTTTCAGCTGGGGAAGTGGGCGTCGCTGCAGCGGCTAATTGAGAGCAGCATCAAGCATGCTTTCCAGCCAACAACTGCTGCAACAGCTGCCGAGATATTTCCCAGCACGCAAGACGGCACTGCCGCGACTACTACAAGCAGTAGTGCAGTGGCGAGTGTTGGTGAGGAGAAATCGTCCACGGTGGACGCACCGTCGACAGCATCAGCACGTGTGTCAAAGCGCGTGCGGTTCTTCGGCGTGGGAGACGATCCCGACGACGATGTTGCAGCGCGCGGAAAAGCCGGCTTCTCCTCGCTGCCAGGCGCCGGGATTGCGGTGCCTTCCCCTCTTACGACGGCGACGCTCGACGAGTTTAGCTTCGACGACATGCTCTCCCCCTCCTCCTCGCCGGGGCCGACACAGCTTCCGTACAGCACTGATGGCGCGGCAGGTCGGTCTGCACCGATGCATGGCGGTGTCATTCATCAGCTCTATGGCGAGCGCATCGAGCTCGCCGGGGAGCAGAGCAAGAAAAACTTCCTGATTCTCGTCAACGTGCACGCCGAGCTGCTGAACGAGCAGGGGAGCTTTGCCGAGACGGTGCAGCTTCTGCAGATGGCCGCCGGTTGCCTGGAGGTGGACGTGATGGAGTTGCCGCCAGATCTCATGGTGCGTCTCGGCGTCGCCTACGCCTTCCTTGGTGGGGTTTGGGAGCAGCCGTGTCGCGACGTCTTTCAGCACCTCGTAGAGACGTGCTCTATGGAGGCCTACGGTGACGTGCTGCTCGACGCTGCCGTCTCGTTGCAGAAAGTTGGCATGCACACCGAGGCCGCACAGCTCTACACATCCCTCTCCCGCTACCACCAGTTTGTGTACGATCGCTTGCACAGGCAGCTTGGGGTGCAGGAGATGGAAGTGGCGCTGATGCAAGACACCGCCTCCGCGGAGCAGCTGCAGGCGGCTAGTGACTCTCTCCAGGCGTTGCGTGCGGAGGCGAACGATGTGAAGACGGTGCTCGCGGCAGCCAGTCTCGGCGAGGCGCACTGCGCTTATGCACAGGAGCTGTACGACGAGGCGAGGCAACACGCCGAGCGCGTGCTGGAGCTGGAGCCGACCCACCTGCAGGCCCGGCTGCTGCTTGGACGCTATTTTCTGTATCAGCGCAACGACACCGCGGCCGCTGTGGAGGTGCTCACCCCGCGCGAGAGCGAGCCGGCGCTGCAGCGCATCCAGCTAGGGGCCTTTCTTGTGCAAGTCTTCCAGAGCGCCAAGCGCTACGTCGAGGCAATCGCGCTGGGGGTGTCACTCTTTGAGAAGGTGCTATCCAGCGAGGAGGACGGGGATACGCAGTCTGTCGCACCAGGGACGTCGTCGCGGCGCTCCTCGACGTCGCTCTACCTGCCGACCATGACGCGCGCCAGCTCAGCCATCATCCCAGCAGCCAGTCTCGCGGGGATGGTGCGCGGCGCCGGCGGAGGCAGCGTCACCAGCCGCACGTCGTTCTCGCTGGCTGCCTCCATTCGCGCCTCCTCCTCTGTCGCGCGACAGCAGCTCTCGCGCCGCGGTCTCGAGTCCCTGACGACCACCGTCTACGGGGCATCAGCGGCGGCATCGATCGCGGCTGGCTGGGATAAGAAAGAGGCGGAGGAGCGGCTGAAGGACTCGTCGACCATTTTCCGCTTCAACCGCAAGCGCCGGCGAGCCGCAACCGGGGCCGACGCCGCAGATGATGGCGACGCCGGCGAGCAGGGGGAGGCGGAGCAGGAGGAGGTGCCGCAAACAGCAGAGCAACGCCGCGCTGCTGTGCTCGCCATGGCGCCGTCCGCCTTCTGGTCGGAGGGGGAGAAGGAGGAGGCGGGCGAGGGCGAGGCTACAGAGCCCTCCTCGAAGAAAGTAAAGGCGGAGGGCGAGGAGGCGGTAGAGTCAGCTGTGGTGAAGCAGCAGCCTGCCGACACGGCGGATGGCGGTGCTGAATCGTCGTCCCCTCCAGCCCCAGAAAGTTCTCGCGTGTGCAAGGACGAGAAATCCGGGAATCTGGCTGCTAAGGCTTCAAAGCCGAAGCGTGCGACGGGCAGCAGGGCGAGCAAGAAAGCGAAGAAGGACGAGGCGAATGACGGGGGCTGTGCAGTGCCGTCCAGCAACACCACCTTCAACGAGAAGGAAAGAGACCTCGCGGAGCTCGAGACTTTTTTGTCACAGGCTGAGGAGATCGCCGAGGCTACTGAAGGAGAAGACGGCGTTTGAGGAGGGCGGGGAGTCTGGAGAAGCAGTCTTGGACTCCTTTGACTTGCCGTCGCTGGAGGAGGTGAGCACGCAATTTGACGACCCCGTTATGGCGCAGCTGTTCCTTGAGGCCTCCAGCTTTGCCCCTGGCGGTGGCGTGCGTGGCGGCGAGGGTAGAAGCGGCACCGACGACCCATGGGCGGCACTGGCGGAGGCGAATGACAACAACGCGTCCGGTGCCGGCCCGCTTCCCAATGGCACCAGTCTTGATGACAAGGTCACCCTGCGGGAGGCCATGGAGGCGCTGGGCAAGGTTGGTTTCGTTGCGCTGGCCGTGGCCGTGGTGGACTGCTACAGCGCGGTGGGCAAGTTCACCGAGGCACGCGAGTTTGCCTTCGTCGCTCTCACGCAATTTCAGCAGAAGCGGCGCCTGCGGCAGGTGGGGAATCAGCTGCAGCGGCCGCTGCGTATTGCCATTCTGCGCGCAGCCTTAGCAGCCGGCGAGAGCGAGGACGCGTTCCGCGTCGGCCTGCGTCTCCTTCAAGGAGACACGACGGACGACAAGCGGCACGAGGTGGTGGAGCTGATGCATGGGGTGCTGAACCGCTGCGAGGACCGCAGCCAGCTCCTCTACCGAGCAGTCGCGGACGGACACGGCGAGCCTGCTTTTCTTGTGTTGCTGGCGAACCGTTACTTCCAAGCCCGCAGCTACACCCGCACGCTGAACCTGTACCTCATGGCGCTGCAGCAGAGGCCGTCAGACATCTACCTAAACTTCATGGTGGGTCTCTCCTACTTGTTTTGCAGCCACCAAAAGCGGACGCGACTGCGGGAGGCGTGCGTGTCGGCAGCGATTTACTACCTGTCCCAGTACCAGCAGTTGCGGCTCTCGCTGGAGCCGTCAGCCGCCGCCGGCGAGGTCTTCTACAACCTCGCGCGCGCGCTGCAATTTCTTCGCCTGTCGTACCTCTCCATCCCTCTCTACGAGCGCGTGGCCTACGACTTGCGCGCTCCCACCGAGTGTACGGTGGCTCTGCAGCGGGCAGCAAGGCTTAACCTGTACTTCATCTATCGCTGGGGCTCGGGGAACCGCACGCTCGCGCTGAGCGCGCTGCAGCCTCGTGGGGCATGCGTCGAGTCTGCTCCTGCTACCCGCTCTCCAAGTCCATTTGCGCAGTAGACCCCGAAGCTCGACAACGCATAGCGCACCAAGAGAGACGCCTTTACACACTTCAAAAAGAAAAAAAAAAAAAACCCCCCCAACGGGCCCCCCCCCAAAAAAAAAAAAAAAAAAAAAAAAAAAAGAAAAAAAAATTTTTTTTTCTTCCGTTTGTTTTTGGGCCCCCCCTCCCGTTTTTTTTAAAAAAAAAAAAAAAAACTCCTAAAAAAAAAAAAAAAAAAAAAAAAAAAAAAAAAATTTTTTTTTTCTTTTTTTTTCAAAAAAACAAAAAAAAAAAAAAAAAAAAAAAAAAAAAAAAAAAAAATTGGACTCTTACTGTCACTTCGCCTCTCCCCTTTTACTTCTTCCTTTCCTTCTCCTCCCCCCCGTTCATCGATGCTTAAAAAAGCAACGCAGTATTTCCTTCGCAAGCACCACCAGCAACGCATATCTCCTGCTCAACGACTTTACAGCACGGCTTCATTCCAACCTTTTCAGTTTCACAGTGTATTGTACATATACCTTTCTTGTTTCTTTTCAACCTTTGAAAAAAAAAAAAAAAAAAAAAAAAAAAAAAACACCCCTTTCTTAATTCGGAAAAAAAAAAATTTTTTTTTTTTTTTTCACCCAAAGGGCAAAAAAAATTTTAAAAAAAAAGGGCGAAAAAAAAAAAAAAAAAAAAAAAAAAAAAAAAAAAAAAAAAAAAAAAATAAATATTTTTTTTTTTAAAAAAAAAAAAAAAAAAAAAAATAATTTTTTTTTTTTTTTTTTTTTTTTTTTTTTTTATTTTTTTAAAAAAAAAATAATAATTATTTTTTTTTATTTTTTAAAAAAAAAAAAAAAAAAAAAAAAAAAAAAAAAAAAAACACCCAAAAAACCAAAAACTAAAAAAAAAAAAAAAAAAAAAAAAAAAAAAAAAAAAAATGTCCCCAACCCCCACCCCAAAAAAAAAATTTTTTTTTTTTTTTTTTTTATTTTAATTTTAATTTAAAAAAAAAAAAAAAAATTTTGGTTGCGGCTCACAGCACGCCCGATTTACTACACTTTCACACACACACGGTACGATTTTTTTTTTTTCGCCGTCTTCAAGGCTTTCTTCCGCTACTATTTTCTGTTTTTATTTGCGGCTCTTAGTGCTCCCCTTGCTCATACCGTGGTGCTTCTGTTTTCTTCTTCTCTTTGCCCAACTTGCTCTGGTGAGGAGCAAGGCACAGCTAAAAAACACCACTTTTTTATTTCTCAGGAGTAAAACCTCTCTCTATTTGTTTGCTCGACAGGGAAGAAGAGGAATACGTTTCGTGCCCCACAGCGTATTATTGCGTCTTTTCATCTTTTCGTTCTTCTAAGAAGAAAAAAAAAAGCAGAGAAACAACCTGCTTAGATCTATTTTATTTATTTTACATCTGCGAAGTGCCTCGTTTTCTTTTTTCCCCATTTGCTTTCACTAAACACTAAAAAAAACCCTTCGAGATCGTTGACGTAACGTTTTCTTTTCTCCCCATACCTCTCCCCCGCCTCTGTCTACACATCTCTGGCCAGCATTTGTGTGTTGACCTCGCCTCTTTTATTCTGCTGTTTTCGTATATCTTGTTGCGCAACCTTCGTCATGGCGTCGAGAGTCTCGAGTCCCGTGTGTGACTCCGACGTGAGCAGCAGCGATGAGCTCCCTGGTGATCGCAGCCGCTCGTCGCCCCAGCGTCGAGGCAAGGCCCACAACGACACCCCCAGCTCGCAATCCCTGAGTCGTCACTCCAGCAGTGCTCTTCGACAGCCGCCCGACTCGCGGCCCACCGGTGGCTTCTCCTCCAGCGTCAACAACGACTCCTTCGGGCAACCGCTGGGCCAAAACACCATGTTTGCCTCCACGCGGCCCTTCAACAACCACCAGAACACCACCGACGTGGAACAGTTCCTAGCGGAGCCGCCCATGTCGAACCAAACCTTCACCCCCAGCACCTTCACCCGCACCGGCGACACGCTGCACGTGAGCGCAAACTCAAGCTTTGTGTCGATCCCAAAGACCGGGGCGCCGTCTGTGGACGTTTCGTCAAACACGTCGCGCCGCACGACGAACTCGGTGCCCCCGCTTGTGGCACACTCGCAGCGCCAGGCCAGCTCAACCTCTCCCACCGTGACCCCTCTGACGGCGACAATGCACCACGACCCTTCAGAGGCCGTCTCCTTCTTTTCACCATCCACCATGGCCACCGCGGCGGAGCCCAGCGTCGTGGTCGACCGATGCGAGTGGCCGCATCACCGCCACGCAGTCGAGTCCTCTCGTGGCGCAGTCGAAGCCGCCCATGCCAACCGTCATCAGGTCGACCAGCTACTCGAGCAGGCCGGGTCCCTTCACAGCGAGATCGGCCGGCTTGTCAGAGAAGACACCCTCAGTGTTGGTGGCCTCCGCGTCGTCTTCGGGCGTCGCGGTCAGCTCCAGCGCAACAGGACCGCGCTCCCCATCTCGCCGTACCCCCAGCAATCTCTTCCCGTCCCAGTTCTCCGCCCCGGTCTCCACAGGTGTTCCGCCGACGCAGGCTGCACACGCCAACCTACGCCCGGCGTCGCCGAGCCTCAACTTCACACGCTCGGGCTCCAATCACTCTCTCAACTCACACGCGAGCGAGTCGGCGTCGCTAGCCCAGCTCTCCGACGTCGGCGTGTCGACGCTGGCGAACTACAGCCCCGTCATGCGCTCCTCGCTGAGCCCGAGCAACTCTGCGCAGCAGCTGCCGGGTGGTCGCTACGGGAACACGGCGGCCCTCCTGACCCCTACCGCCTCTCCCCCTGTCCAGCGAGAGGGGCTGGTGCACACCCGGTCGGAAGGGGAGCTGCGCCGGCTCTTCAGCGAGCCGGGGAACGTCAACACCACCTCGCCGGCCTACGGCTATGGCCCTGTTCCCAGCCAGATGTACCGCGGCGGCCGCGAGTCCCCTGGCGGCGCGGGGCGTCGCTCGCCGTCGCGGCAAGGCGGCGCTTCCGTGAGCGTCGGGTCGCGGCAGCGCGGCATCGTGCGGGCCACCGAGTCGTCGTCCGGGCTGGGCGGGACACACACCTCTAGCCGCATGACGCCGTCAGGCAGCAGCGCCGGCAGCGGCGGCGTCACGCAGCCGCGGTGGATGAGCGCGGTGGAGCGGATGAAGAACGTGCGGGGCAACGAGGACCTCTCCATCTACGACCCGGTCCTCCCGTACGATCAGAGCCGGCTGGGGTTGCAGACGCGGCAAGCTGGTCAGCAGGGGATGTTGACGGCCGGCAAGCTGCGCGCGTTGGAGGCACACCACACCGGCTCCAGCAGGGCCAGCGAGCGTGGTGGGCTGCAGCCGCTGGTGGCATACAGCGTTGCCGGCGGTCGGATGGGCTCGCCATCGTCGCGGGCTGGGGCCTCGTCGCCAAACCGGATGCCCATATTGACCGCGCAGGAGGAGGCGATCCAGGCGACGGCGCGCTACAACCGGCCCATGTCGGAGCAGGCGGGTGGTCGGCGCAGTGGTCACATCCGCTCCGTCGCAAACGGTGGCAGCGTAAGCGCGTTCGGTGGTGCCCGTCACAACGTCACGGCTGTCCCGAGTTCCATGAGGGGCTCCGTGGGGGGCGTCATCACGGCCTCCGAGAGCGTCACGAACGGGAGCAACCCCGGCAGCGTCAACAACACGTTCGCGACTCGCTCGGAGCAGGGCGGCATCGCCGACCCCGCGCATGGCGGCATTGGCGCGCGGCTGCACACGGCGGAGCACAGGCTGGCGAACCTCTTCCAACTGCGCTCCCTCGGCAACAACTCGGGCCTGCACGCCAGCGAGGCTTCCACGGTAGCGTTGATGAGTGCCTCCGGCCTGACGAACGGGGGGTGGAGCAACAACAACAGCAGCGCCGTGCTGCGCGCCACGGAGGAGCAGAAGGCCATGACGCCGCGCAAGGTCGCTTCACCAAGCAGCAGCGGATTAGCCGGCGGCGGTGGTGGTGGTGGCGGCGGCGGCGGTGACTCAACTAATGGCGGCGGCGGCGGTGATGGGAGCAGCAGTGACCGCAACCATAAGCGCCATCACCGTGGAACGCACTCCAAGCGAGGAAACTCCGGCAAGACTGCCCCGGTCCAGTCGAAGGAGGTGAAGCAGCAGATTGCCACGGAAGGCGACGAGGACGAGCGGGACGAGCGCAACTTCCGCATGCGCAACATCAACGCCCTGCACGCCATTCCGTGGGATCAGCGGCGGCAGCTGCCGATGACCGGGTTCGGCACCCGCTTCTTCGCCCTGCTCAGCACGCCGCGGTTCTGGGAGAAGCTGGACTGGACAGTCCGCGGGTCCCTTCTGACAGTGCTCCCCACGATGGTGCTGGCGCTCGAGCCCGCGACGACGGGTCAGTTCCCGATGGCCTCGTCGCTGGCCTTCAACGCGTTCTGGATCACGATGCCGACCTTTGGCAGTGGGCTGCGAGAGCTCTTTATTGCGCTGAAAGGCTTCTCGTTTGGGCTCATCTTCCTCATCATCGTTGTTGCCACGCAGCCGGGCCCCGATTGGCTGCTGCTCTTGCTTCTCTTTGTCTTCACCTCTCTTCTCTTCCTTCGTGGCGGAGGAAACGAAGAAGACAACGGCCTACGTGTTGGCGTCAACCATCATGCAGTACCTCACCGACCACAAAGGCACCAACTTCAACTACGTCGGCCAGTACTACGAGGGCCTCCTCATCGCCCTTGCCTTTGGTACTGCAGCCTTTCTCGTGCCTTTCATTCGCTGGTCGAGCGACATTGCTCGGCACTACATCAAGGCCATGAGCAACAGTCTCAGTATTGATCTGCAGGGCACCCTCTCCAGCTTCTGGGTGCGCACGCCACTGGAGCGGGAGTTGAACGTCATGCGCCTGCGCCAGCTGCGGGCGACAGCGGAGAAGTGCATCGGCAAGATCGAGACGGCGCTGGACGAGTCCGGGTATGAGCCGCACACGGGAGCCTATATGATGTGCATGACAAACCGCTTTAATTTCTGCAAGTCCATCCACAACATTCTAGGCTCGCTGAGCCACGTCATTGAGCTCATCGCCGACAACCCGAGCTATATCGACACGCCGATGTGCAACGCCTTTGGTGAGCAGATCGGCGACGACCTTGCTGTCATCTCCTCCGCGATGGACAGCATGGTGCTGAAGATCTGCGACTTCAGCCGTATCGTCACCCCGCAGGAGATTCAGTTCTTCCGAGAGGCGCGGGAGCGCTTCCAGGAGGCCGTCTCACGCGTGCGCGAGGACGTCATCTTGACCAACGAGAACTACGAAACAGACGAGTCGGACATCCTCCTCGGCTTCTTCATGTTCAGCGTGGATGAGATTTGCGAGGTGATCAGTCAGTTTGAAGAGACGGCGAATCCGCCAAAGACGCTGGTGCATGCACTGCTCTTCCCTATCCGCGACATCAAGAGTGTCATCTTTGCCTTCAAAAACCTCGCCCTCACCATCGTGCGGCGTCGCACCATTCCGCGGCGGCTGAAGGAGGCGATTAAGCTGGCGGTGTGCATGGTGCTGCCGTGCATCTTCCAGGTGTATGCGCTGGGCAACAACTCTGTCAGCCCCATGGCGGGCGCCTCCGTCATTGCGCTCATCTACAACCCCACCGGTGCCGAGAGCTTCCACTACGCGTCCGGGCGTCTCCTGGGCACCGTTCTCGGCTCGACCGCCTCTCTGCTCTGCGTGCAGATCGCGAACGGTCGTCGGTGGGTGCTGTACCTCTTCATCGTCGTGCTGTCGTTCATCGGCGCCTATGTGCAGGCGGCCCCGGGCTTCTACGCGCTGGGCAACGCCATCGTCTGCAGCACCATCTCCATCTGCACGCAGTACAAGGACCAAAACGCCGCCATGGTGCGCATTCAGCAGAACTGCTTTGCTATTCTCATGTACTTTGCCGTGGTGTGCATCCTGTGGCCAATGCGGGCACGCGATAAGGTGAAGATGAGCCTCGACTTCTCGCTGCGCTGCACGCGTGAGGCCATCACGCGCATGCTGCGCAACCTCGACATGCCGTACGACCCGAGCGAGATCACGGCCGACGTGTCGGCGTTGCTGATGGAGATGAACAAGAAGGTGCGGACCCAGGTGCGCTTCATCCCCGGCGCGACGGAGGAGCCAACGATGGGCTCTGTCGACTTCCCCTCAGGACGCGTGGAAGCGCATCGTGGAGGCGGAGCGGAAGCTGTGGCTGGCGCTGTCCATGATGCGCTTCGCCTACCACACCTTCATGTCCAGCCGGGCCGACTCAACGACGGAGCTGTCGGTGCACTGGGTGGTGCTCCACCGCATCTCCCCGCACGCCCGCGACCTCTCCGACCTCATCTACGCCGCGATCGACCTGTACGTGGTGTCGCTGAACAACACGACGGTGGTGCCGACGGCGCACCTCACCCGCCTGCGCGTTGGGATGATCGAGGCGCAGAAGGCGATCGACGAGACCTACATCCGCACCATTTCCCGCAAGGTCGCCGGCGAGGACAGCGACGACGAGGAGGGGGAGGAGGAGGAGAATGATTCGTACCGCAGCTCCTACGACGAGGACGAGTACTACGACCCAAGCTTCTGCGGCGAGGGCGGGCAGGAGGGCGGCGCCTATCCCCCACCCACCACCACCAACGGCCGCACCCTCACAACTTACCGACCGGAGGGCGAGCCCCTGGACACCACCCGCATCAGCAAGACCGGCGGCGGCGGAAACGATGGTGCTGGCGCGGCTGGGCCGCTGGGGCCGAACGACGGCAACGCCGAAGAGAAGGGCAAGAAGGCTGCCGGCGGCAACGCCAACGCCGCGGCGCCGGAGCAGCAGAAGGGTGGCGGTGCGCACCACAAGAAGCGCGCGGCTCGGCGCGAGGGGTAGCGACTCGTCCGCCTCCTCCGCGCACGGCGACCACGACGACGGCGCAGATGAACCAAAGAACAAGGCGAAGAAGAAGATGGGCTACTTGGGCTACGACCTCACCGAGGACGAGGCGGCCGCGCTGCGAGCCTTCGTGGCGGACCGCGTGGTGAACAACAACACCTTCGGCCTGAACCGGTCCATGACGGGGAACATGACCTTCAACAACAAGTCCATGGCCGCCACGGCAGCCGCGGCAGCCGCAGTGGGACTCGGCGCGACGCGCAAGGCTTCGATGGCCGGCTCCCCTCCCGCCGTCAACAACGATGCCCGGCTGATGGCGGTCAGCGGCGGCGACGACGACTTGGCTGCCAAGCTGCGCAAGAAGCACAACATCGGTGTGAGGAAGGACAAGGACGAGGAGAAGGGCGTGGACAAAAACGACAGCGGCAAGGAGGGCGTCGAGGAGAAGGCGAAGGCGGAGGGAGAGACGCAGGTGGAGAACCTCGCGAACCTCAACCTCACCAACGCGTCCTTCTTTAAGAACCACTCCTTCCTCAAGAACACGTCCTTCCTCGGGAGCCTGTTTGCGAAGAAGGTGAAGGAGACGGCAGACCTGGATGCGGAGGAGATGCGGGGCGGCGAGGTGTCCAGCAGCACCTCCGCCGCCTCGAAGAGCGGGAAGAAAGACAAGAAGGACTCCGGAGAGGCGAAGCCGCGTCGCACGCCGCCGGCGATGGTGCGCAAGGGCAAGCGAGAGCAAGACGACGCCGCCAGCGAGCGCAGCACTCCCAACACGTCGCCCACCCGCTCAGGTGGCGGCCCCCGCGCCGATCCCGACTCCGCCGCCAGCGACTTTAGTGACATCGAGGACGAGCCGCGAGAGAAGCAGAAGAGCGGCGGACCGAGCACGCCAGCCGACGGACCCGGGACGCGTCGAAGGGGAAGGGCGCGAAGGCTGCCCGACTGCCGCCCATGGCCCGCTCCACTCCCCTCTCGCCCGCCACAGCCAAAGGCACCGGAGGCAGTGCGGCCGCCAACCCCCTTGAGAGCACCAGCAGCGTCCAAGCGCAGAGCGGGGAGCAGCCGGTGCGCATGGCGAGATCGTCGCCCATCGTCCCTACCACGTCGATTCCAGACGCAGGGGTGGGAGGCTCAGCGCTGAGCAGCGCGCCGCAGTCCGCGCTGGTGCCGCCGCTGCTGCTGCGACCCGGCGGCGACTCTGTTGGCACGATCGGCACCGTTGGCGCCACCTCTGCCGATGAGGGCCACACACCGTTTGGGGTGACGCCGCTGGATGCACGAAGTGCCCTCAGCGGCTCCGCAATGCAGGCGCCACCGCCGCCGGCAACGGCGCAGGAGCCGGTGGCGGAGGGCGACGAGGTGGCGAACCATCACTTCAGCAGCAGCGGCAGCACCCCGGAGGACCTGCACCGGGAGGAGAGGAAGGCCGATAGCCGCGACAGCTCGAACCGCACCGGCAACACGGAGAAGAAAATCGTGTCGCCCGGCGATCCAGAGGGGAACACGACGCACAGCAGCTCGGCGGAGAAGTATCACGGCGAAGGTCACGACGCCCCTGTCGGCGCGGAGAAGGCTTCTGCCTCGTCGCCGAAGGATGCGAAGGGCGGTGTTGCCAAGGAGGCCAAGGGCTTGCGCCGGCAGTCGGAGGTGGATGAGTACTCGCTCGGCAAGGCCGCCGTCTCGTGCGGGAGCCACGCCAGCAACAGCATGCGCTACCTCTCGCCGCGGTCGGCGAGTCGGGCAGGAGACCGGCAGTCCAACCAAAGCGCCGACCGCACGGCGCAGCTGCTGCGGAGCATCAAAAACGGCGACGGCGACGGCGAAAGCGTGGGGCACTTCGACGAGGGCGAGATCCTGAACAACATCTCCTTCTTTGACCCCGCGAAGGGGGAGTTTGTGCTGACGAACCACGACATCCACAGCCTGGAGGCCTTCCTGTTCGGCACCCAGGCCCTCGTCACCTACATTAACGAACTGCAGAAGGCGATTTTGGAGATGCAGCACGAGACGGAGCTGGCGAAGCGCTTGTAGCGTCGCAATAAGAAAGAAACAGATTGTACGTAAGCAGGATGAGAAGCAGGCGCCGTTATTTGTTTCATATTTTGCTGCTGGTAAACCATCTTTCCCCCCTCTCGACAGTTGCTGTTGTTGTGTAACATTTTCTTAGTCCAGTAGTGCGGGTTTCATGTTAACTTTCGTCTTGTGCCCCTCTCAACGGGGAATGCTGGTCAGCAACGTTTCGGTCTGGTTTCAGCTCTTGTCGTTAAAAGCAAAATGAGCTTTTCTTTAGCTTTCTATTGTGTTTCTTTTTTTCCTACAAGTGGCCTTTTTTTTTTGTGTGTATATCGACGTATCGCCTTTCGTTATTTTTTTTTCTGTCTCGCCTCTGTAAAGAGTTTGGCCTGTGCTGTGAGTCTCTGATGCGAAGAGGAGTCGCTGGTGCCCTTCCTTTTTACTATTAATGTCCTTTCAATCTCTGTTTAGAGTTGTTTCACACGTAAGGTGTTCGCTTCCCTTTCATTTTTTTGTGTTGTGTGTTCTCAAATGTACTCTGCAGCTGAAACAAAATGAAAGGGTGTGCAGGTGGCGTACATTGCAAAAAAGGGGTGCCGGCGGTGGCGGCTCATGCCACAACAACTGTTTGCTCTGCGTAAAGAGTTTTGCATTGGCTCCGGCATACCGCCACTACTGTGGTGCTAGCAGAAGCAGTAGAGGGGCGTACCTTAAGGTGCCAGCTTGGCGTCAAAGTACGGTCAAAGATATCCTCCTCTTCCTCACACAGCACCCATAATGTAACGTCACTCTTTTTTTCCTCCTCTTCTTGCTTCTTCGTGCGACTGCTGCTGTTGTCACTATTGGCATCTTTTCTGAAACGTGCGTCCACCCATCGGCTTCCTTTGCACACACAAATACACACACGACTACACACACAAAACGCCACGAAGTATTACTTCTGCTAACTTGGGTTTATTTATTAAAGTACATCGATACTGTACATCATCACCTCTCTTTGCTAGTAACCACGAAGCCACGTGCTTAAGCTCTGGGCGGACTGCCTTTTAAAATTCTATTTTATACAATCAGCTTGCGCGGTGTGGCTTCGGGGAGGCCGCATCAGCGCCTCTTATAGTTTTTGTATTGTATCACCTTTTGCTTTCCCACCATCTATTGTTGGACGTTAAGAGAGGGAGAGACAGTGTCTTAAGATTGAAAAAAAAGAGCGGTGTGAGGAGTAGGGAAATATTAAGGGGAACGTCTTTTGTTTTTTTTCCCCCTTTTTGGTGGCGAAGTAGTCTGTGAGGGCTGCAGAGCGGCGGTGAGTAGGCGCAGGACGTGTATATTAATATTTGTGTTGCGCGTTCGCGACGTGTCGTTTCACAGCTGTTTGTGTGGCCGTGTGGTGCCGTGCTTAGCTCGACCGCTGTCTTTCCTCCACATCTTTTCCGTATTATTTTTTGTTATACAACTTCTGAGTACTAATTCGATTTCAGTTCACGTTCTTTTATTCCTTTCCCTTCATCAGACCCTCAACGAGAGACTTTAAGCGTGCGTGGTGGTTAGGCACTCTTCAGCACCACTCTTTTTATTTTCCCTTTTCTTGAGGCTTCCCAAGGCGATTTGACTAGTATTCGCACACTTGTGAGTTTGCTTCTTTTGCTTCTTTTTCTGTCTTTCATCACGCTCACGTCGCGCTACCACAGCTCTCAGATCACCTTGATTCCTGAGCAACGTTGCGGATCGAAGGCGGCACATCTCTGCCCCAAAAGGGTCTTTGCAGAGTACAAAAAAGGAAAAAGAATAACCCACACAAACTATTTATTTCGTTTTTACACGCTATTTTTGCTGTGATTGTACTTTTCATCGTTTTCTTTTTTTGTTTTTTTTTTTTTTTTTTTTTGAGGTACACGTTTTTTGGCAGCGCAACCCACACGCAGACACACTTAAAAAAAAAAAAAACAGAAAGCGCATCGTTGACGCTCTCGACGACGGTGGGTTCTCTCTCCCCCCTTTGTGCGCTTCTCGATGCTTCCGCACGCACCTTTCGAGGCGACGGGGAAGGAGCCGAACGCGGCTCCCCTCTCGGCCCCGCACTCGCCGAAAGGAGCCCCGTCTCTTGTCGGGGGGACGATGCGCAGCGGCCGCGAGGGTGGCGGCAACGGGTCCGCCGTGGGAAGCTCGCGTGGTGGCCGGCGGCAGGTGCATGCCCGCCTTCATGGCCCAGTCAACACCGCCAACTCCGTCGCGTCGCCCAGCGCCGCCTCACCAACCGCCGCCTCACCGTTAGGAGCCTTTGCAGGCGACACCACCCGTCCCGGTGGTGGCAGCTATCTCTTTCCCGCCTTCCCGGCCCACCAAGGTGAGCGTAACGCGAGCATCCGGTCCACCGATCAGCCCATCTCGCACAGCTCGAGCACAGACGACCCGTCAACGCACGCGCCGATGCAGCAGCACCCCGGTGGGGAGCGGGCGGAGCAGGAGGAGCGGCAGCGGCAGGTGCAACGACAGGAGCAGGAGGCGCGGACGAACGCCAAGAAGGAAGCCGTTGCCTCGATTCTTGCCGACCCGGAGCGCTACCGCCGGGCCGTCGCGTCGGGCTCGTCCAACCCCCTGCACGTCTGGGGGCACGAGACGGCGTTCATCAAGTCGCGCTACTTCAGCGCCAAGCGGCGCGACAATGTTAGCAAGCACACGGACCAGACGGTTCAGGCGGAGCGCTACATCGACGAGAGCCTGACGCCGGAGACGGTCCCTGGTGCGGGTGTGTGGTCCCGCGCGTCGTCGGTGCAGAGCCCCAACTCGCCCAGCAACGGCGTCAACAAGCGCCTGCTGGCAGACTGTGGCGGCAACGGGGCCGGCGGCGGTGGTGGAGGTAGTGGCGCTGCCGGCGGCGGTAGCGGTGGCAACAATAGTGGCAGTGACGGCTTGGGGGACTACTACCTTCCCAAGGCCGCCGCCTCGATGCTCGAGAAGAACGACACCTGGTCGGCCCAGGACCACTGCCGCACACGGAACATGAATGCCCTGCACGCCTTCTCGTGGGACCAACGTGTGTTTCTCCCGCAGCGGCGCGGCATGCTGTCCTCCGTCTTCGACCTGCTGGCCTCACCACGCTTTTGGGAGAAGCTGGACTGGACCGTTCGCGGCTCCGTACTCACGATCTTGCCGACGCTTATCTTGTGCGCAGAGCCGACGACGCGGCACATCTTTCCGCTGCCCACGTCGGTCGTCTTTCTCGCCTATTGGACGACGCAGCCGACCCTCGGCGCCGGCCTGCGCGAGACGTTCGTCGTGATGAAAGGCTTCTCCATCAGCCTGGTGATTCTGCTCGTCATCATCACCGTCCAACCCGGCCCGGCGTGGGTGACCCTCATTATTCTCTTCTGCTGCCTCCTTGTCACCGGCTTCGTCGCGGAGCAGCTGAAGCGCATGGTCGCCTACTGCTTCGCCAGCCTCCTCATGCAGTACATCTCGTCCCCGCAGAACACCGGCTACAATTACGTCGGCAAGTACTACGCGACGATCCTCATCGGGCAGGGCTTCGGCCTCGCGTCGTTCATGTTCCCCTACATCCGCTGGTCCAGCGAGAATGCGCGGCGCTACATCATCATCACCGGCGACGCCGTCAGCCTCTCCGTGCACGGTACGTGCTGCAGCTTCTGGGTGGTGAATAGTCTGCTGGAGCGTCAGCTGCACGTGGCGCGTCTGCGGCAACTGCGGCAGACCATCACGGCAAGTATGCAGAAGGCGCAGCAGGCGCTGTCGGAGATGGGCTACGAGCCCCACTCGGGCGTCTACACGGCGCGGCTCAAGACCCGCATGGCGTTTCTCAGGGACGTCTTTAACGTGCTGCAGTCGACGACTATTGTGATTGAGCAGGTGGCCGCCAACCCTGCCCTCGTGGAGACGGCGATGTGCAGAGAGTTCGGGGAGCGCATCCGCGGCGAGCTGAATTTGATCGCCGCCGCCATGGACTCTATCATCCTGCGCATCGTCGATCTCGATAACTTGGTGTCGGTAACGGACATGACAGCGTTTCGCCTGGCGCGCACGCGGTACGAGGAGGCGCTGTCGACGGTGCGTGACGAGGTCATCCTGAGCAACCCGGACTACCGCACCGACAACAGCGACATTCTCCTCGGCTTCTTTCTGTTCAGCGTCGAGGAGCTGATGGAGATCATCGGCAACTTTCAGGACGCCGCGAAGCCGCCGAGCAGCCTGTGGTACTTCGTGACGTTTCCGTTGCGTGACCTGCAGAGCAGCTGGGCCGCCTTCGTGGACCTGTACCACGCCATCCGCATCCGCCGCTCCATCACGCGCCGCCTGAAGGAGGCCATCAAGCTCTCCGTTTGCATCATCGTCGCCGCCATCTTTCAGGTCTACGCGATGGATAGCTCCTCGACGAGCCCCGTGGCTGGTGTGGATATCATTGCCTTCGTCTACCGCTCCACCGGTGGAGAAGAGCTTCCAGTACTCGACGATGCGTATGCTGGGCATCGTCCTCGGCTCCCTCACCGGACTGCTCAGTGTGCAGATCGCAAACGGCCGGCGACCGGTGCTCTACGGCTGCACGCTTGTCCTGACCTTCATCGGCTCCTACGTGCAGGCCGCGCCGGAATACGGTGCCCTGGGTAACGCGCTCGCCAACAGTGTCATCTCGATGGTCCTCTCGTACGCCGACGGCAGCGCCGCCATCACGCGTATCCAGCAGAACTGCTTCGCCATTCTCATCTACTTTATTATCTCCTCGATCATCTGGCCGGTGCGGGGGCGTACCAAGGTGAACACCGGCCTGGATGTGAGTCTCCGCATGGCACGCGAGGCCACGGATCGGCTGCTGCGCAACCTGGACCTCCCCGACAGTGCGACGGCCGTCAGCGCCGACGTGTTGGCGTTGCTGGGCGAGATGCAGAAGAAGGTGTCCCAGCAGCTGCAGAACATTCCGGGTGCGATTGCCGAGCCCACGCTGGACTCCGTCGGCTTTCCAGAGATCCCGTGGCGCATGCTCGTCTCTGCCCAGCGCAAGCTGCTCGTGACGCTCTTCATGATGCGGCACGCCTACCACACCTTCATGACCAGCACGATCGCCGATATCGCCGGCGGGGGCGGCAAGGACGGCAAGACGGTCAACGACAACGTGGACATGATCGGCGCCGGCCCTGCTGCCGCGACGAGCATCTCGGTGCATTGGGTGGTCCTGCACCGCATCTCCCCCTACACGCGGCAGCTCAGCCAGCTCTTCTACGAGGCGATGGAGGTGTACCTGCTGACGCTGTCGAAGGCCACCTTCGTGCCCACCGCGGAGCTGACGCGGCTGCGGCTCGGCATGATGCAGTGCTACGACCGCATCGTCTCCGTCTACATCGAGACGGTGCAGCACGAGCTGAACAACAGCGACGGCGACGAGTCGGCGTCAGACGGCGAGGACGACAGAGCCTCGGACAGCTCCGACAGCGAGGGCGCCGCCGCCGCGGCGGGTTCGGCAGCTCCGGCACGACGCGGGTGGGCGGCGGTGTTGATGTGGGCGGCCGCGGGGCGATGGCGCTGGAGAACGTGGCGGGCTTCGTGCCGCCACCCGCCTCCACGTTTGCTCCGTCGGCAGCAACGGTCGGCGGCACGGCAGACTCGTCGAACGACGTGCGGCTCAACGGCAGCATGGTCGGCGTGAAGAACTCCAGCATGCGCCGCTCGAAGAGCGGCTCGGTGCCGACCGGCAGCTTCCGCCGCCCGAGCTCCAGCGGCGCCGACGCGGGCAGCTCCTCCAAGAAGACAGCCGGCCACTTCTCCTATAAGCTGACGCCAGAGGAGCGCCAGCGGCTGCGGGAGTACGTGCTGGGCCCCACCAGTGCCGGAATGAACAACGCCTCTTTCTTTGCCACGGCGGCTGCGTTGGCGGCGGCAGCGGAGCAAGGCGGGGCGGGAGCAGGAGCCACCGTAAACGCCGCTGCTGCTACTGCTCCTGCTGCAACAACCGCAGCCGCACCACAGGACTCCAACGCTGGTGCCCGTCGTGGCAGCGCTGCACCGGCCAACGCTGATGGCGCCAACCCGGGCACAACGAACTTGTCGAATCAGACCTTCGCTGGGGGCTTCATGTCAAATCACAGCATGTTCAACGCCGCTGGCAGCTTCTGGAATCGCAACGTGAGCATGTTCGACCCCGGCATGCTGCGCAACGCCGGCATCGTCGTGCAGGAGCCGGTGCACGAGGACCCGACGCAGCAGCGCCGCGACGGCAGCGAGTCGGCCGGCCGCTCCACCCGCCACTCCCTCCTGCGCCACTCCTCTGCCCACCGCAGCGCGAGTGGCGGCGCCGGGGAGGCCAACCGCGGCGGCGGCCAGTCGTCCTCGATCCGAGGGGCCGGCGACACGAGCGAGATGGCGCGTGGGGCCGATCAGCTGACGACGGTGAGTGACGCTAACGGGTCGAACTTGCCGCCGCCACGCAGCGCTTCGGCCGGTCCGAGCAGCATACGCAGCTCCCCTTCGCCGCAGCAGCCGCCCCTCCAGCCAGGCCGCAGGCAGTCCTCCCCGGCGCCGCAGCCACAGGAGCCACCAGCGACGATGACAGAGGGCAGCAACCCGATGGGGGTGGTGAAGCGGTCCAAGACGTCGAAGCACGCCGTGCCGTCGGTGCTGCAGATGTCGATGGTGCTGCCGGCCGGCGCCTACGCGCTGCGCAACTTCGCCAGCGGGGACGCTGCCACCACCACCAACGACGACCCGCCACAACCACGGCGCTCGTCGTCGCTCAGCATCGTCGTGCCGTCGGCCTCGCGCCTTGACCCACCGTCGGCAGAGAACACCGGCGACGCTGCGGCGACAACCTCGACGAACCGCGCCGGCGCCTCGTCCAGCCTGCTGGCGAGCAATCGGAGCTTCATGTCGGGCGGCGCTGGCACTGCAGCCGGTGCGGGAGGCGATGTCTTCTCGCTGGGCCGCGCGGCGCGTAACGCGGTGCGGCCAGCCAACGCGTGGTCTGCGACGGGGCTGAGCGGTGGCGCGCGACGACGTCCACGGGACGACGGGCAGGCGCGGCACGACCGCGGCTCCCACTTCTCCGAGGAATCGACGCACGCGCCGCTGTCGCCCGGCGGGTGGGACCGCGAGGGCGGCACGGACGACGGCCGCGACAGCGCTCGGCATCATCGCGCGAACTCGCCGCGTGCCGCCTCTGACGCGCCTACGGCTGCCCCCTCGATGAGGCACGCGGCGGCCTCTCCCAAGACTGGGTCACCAGGAACCGCTGCAGCAGTGCACGCCACGGCCACGTCGCCGCGTGAAGGTAAGCGGGCGGAGTTGATGTCGTGCGACGCCCACGAGCCCTTCGAGGGGGAGATATTTTCTGGTGAGGACACCTCGGAGCAGAGAGCAGAGGGACAGGTTCCGCAGCGCGAAGGCACAACTATCGCAGCCGACCTGGTGGCCGACGCCGGCCTTTCCGTCGCGGACGACCTCCTACCGGCGCCGCTATCCGCACCGGGGACAGGGGATCGTCGTGTGAGCAACAACAGCGTGACGCGGCCCTTCTTCAACAACAGCTTCAGCGCCGCCGGCCCTGCCATCCCCGACGCGCTGCGGGGTTACGTGGAGAACCTGGCGGAGCAGCAGCGGCAGCAGGTGCCACCGCCGCCTGCCATCCTGGGCAACATGTCCTTCATCAACGTGGCGGCGACGCTGCCGGTGGTGAACCGCTCCTTCATCGGCGGCAACGCAAACAGCGATTACGTCTTCAACGGCACCTTCGCTGGTATGAGCGGGGGCATGGGCGGCAACAGCAGTACGCTGCCGAGTGGCCACGGCCCTCTCAGTGCTGGGGGGATGGACGCGACGACTCCTGCCCTGCCCACGGCGAGCGCCGCCACTGCCGCCCCACCGGCGTCGGCTGCCATGAACGAGGCCATTCAGGCGGACTTCATGTCGGCGGTCAGCAAGCTGGAGTTCAACAATGGCACCTTCTGTGCCCCGTTCCGCGGCGGGGACCGCAGCACCACCACGGCAGCCGCGACAGCCACCGGCGGGAGCGGCGCTGACGCCAGCGGAGGGGAGGGGCTGCTGAAGCTGCTGGACGTCGGCGGGGCCGACAGCGATGGCGGCGGGAACGAGTACGTGCTGACAAACAGTGACATTCACGGGTTGGAGGCTTTCTTGTTTGGACTGCGAGCCATCATCACGCAGGTGGAGGAGTTGGAGCGGTACCTGCTGGAGGTGGTGCATGGCAATGAGATGGCGTCGAAGCTGTAGTCAGTGGGGATACTAAGCTGACGCCTCTTCTTTTTTTTTCTCTTCTGTTTCGAAAGGCCAATGCCAAGGACAGAGAGAAAGGTAAGCGTTAAAGGAAACCAAAAAACCCCCCCTTTTTATTAAACTATTGTTTCGAAAACGGAAGAGTGGAGTGCCGCGTTTGCGATGCGACTCATGTACACTACGCGTGGTGCTCTCTCTGGCGTTGCTCGCTGGGAGAGCAGAGGTTGTTATTATTATTATTATTTTTTGTTTAGACTGTTCTTTTTTTTTTTTCTGATGCTTTCATGTTCTTTCCTCAGCACACTTGCTGTAAATTTTGACACATGAACAAGCAGAAAACTGCTTCGCGCTGCGCACTTGAGTCATCAGCTTCTCCACTGCCATCTTTGCTGCCGGCACTAGAGAGGGCTAGACTACTCAAACGTGTAAACATTCTTCTAACGGACTCTGTTCTTTAAAAGAAAATGGAATGTCTCAGAAAGAGGATAGTCGCGTTCTCTTTTCTCTCTTTGTGGAGAATGGCAAAGTGCACCATTTATGCGTGCCTGCAGTGGCGTTGTCATTACTTTGCACTATCAGCCTTTCCGTCCTCCTTCCTTCTCACTTTGTGTCTCACGAGCACACACACACAAAAAATACATTCAGTTCCGAATCGGTCACATCGCAGAGCCGTACAATCCTTTTTTCCCTGTTTTTCTGTTTTCCTCGTATCGAAAAAAAAAACACCCACACCCACACACAGGTGCAGATACAGCCTCTCTCTTTCCCTCTTCCTCTTCTTCACGCACTCGCAGGGAAGAGAGTCAAGAAGGGCTCTGAGAGGTGGGTGTCAACACTTAATTGAATCGTAACGAATAGAGCGAGGAAGCATATCTAGCAGTCTCTCCTAAGCCCCACGCGTGTCTGGACTGCCCCGCGCATTTCCTTCTCGTGGATTAACATCGGTGTACCGCACAGGGCGAAAGCACACGCGCAAACACAGCTCCCCCATGTTCGGAGACTCGTACAAGAACGATGGCACGACGGGCGACGCCGCAGCGGAAGGCGGCCACAGGCACACCGTCCTCGCCGCCAAGTCCACCTCTCCGCAGGCGGCCAGCCCCACCGCTGATGGCGCTGCCGAGCCGTCAGGCAAGCCGCACACCGTGAAGGAGATCATCAAAGCTCTCGATGAGGAGCAGGACGTGAGCGGACCCAAGGGCGGCTGCTGCTCCCGCATCTTCGTGCCCTTCCTTGTCGCCGTCATGATCATCGCCATCTTCGCCGCCATCGTCTACACGAACGGCTCCGGCACCGACGTCGAGGCGGCGCCGCGGGTGGCGGTTATTGTGATGGAGGGCTTCTCCGGCACTATCTTCCACTCCCTCATGCAGTCCGGCGTGCACCTGCCCAACATCGCGGCGATGCTCTCCGGCAGGGAGGGTGTCTGGGCGGAGTGCGCCACGGCGTCGCAGTCCAGCTGTGCCCGCGCCGTCGTCGTCGAGAACGACACGTCAGGGGAGGTTTTTATCAGCGCCGCGGCGGCCGCCGCGTCCATCTTCTCCGGTGTATCGCCGCGCTCGCACATGGTGATGAACGGCACCCTGCAGAGCATGTCCACCTACGCGACGACGTCAAAGATGTACCCGAGCTTTGTGAAGCGGGTGAAGGATGCGGGCAAGACCGTCGCCGTACTCGCCACCTCACACGTGCTGAACTCGCTGAACGCGGCAACTGGCGGCTGCAGCGAGCCTGGCGTGCTGGACATGGAGTGCGGCCCGACCCAGGCCGACATCATCTCCTCTGCCGTGGACGAGCTCTCCGGCAACATTCACCTCGACTGCCTGGCCCTGTCGAGCTGCAGCGTCAACCACCGCCTCATGAAGGCGCCGACCGACCCGCAGCAATGCACCAACGGCCACAGCGAGGCGCAGTTCACGCGGCAGCTAAACAACCTCTTTGGCGGCCTTGCCTACGCCTCGCCGACGCAGGAGCACGCCGTGCAGAACACCATCGCCAACAACCTCGACGACTCTCTCTTCATCTTCCACTGGAACGCGCTGGCGGTCCGCGCGGCAAGCCTCGACCTGCCAGAGTTCCAGTACAACGCCTCCTCGCGCGAGTACGTCGCGCAGGCCTACCTGCTTGATGCGATGGTCGGGCAGGTGATCAGCTACATCCGCGACCGCGCACGCAGCCAGAAGGAGAACTGGCTCGTGATTGGGCTCTCCGACCACGGCGGCAACGCCAAGAGCTTCCACGCCCCTGTCTCGACCGCCACCGCGGAAGACGCCATTCCCTTCTTCATGGCCACCTACACCTCCAGCACGAAGGGCTTCATCTCGCTGGCCCCGCTGGAGCGTCCGGTGACGCAGGTGGACGTGCTGCCGACGGTGCTGACGTGGCTCAACGTTGCTCCCTACGACGAGGAGACGACGGCGGTGATGAACGGCCAGAACACGTCGGTGGCGAGTGCCGCGGTGGAGGCGCAGGTGGCGGAGCGGAAGACGTTAGAGGGGCTCGTGCAGGGCATCTGCAGCACCGGGAAATCTCCGGCCGACTGCGCACCGTAAGCGCCACCGCAGCAGGCTCTTCCCCTCCTTCCACCGCTCACGTTGGCGGCTGTGCGTGTTGCACGGACGCCGGGTGTCTTGAACGCGGTACTCGAATAAAAGAAGAAGCGATTTTACCGCTTGAGGTTGTGTTCATTTTGAGCTTTTTTTTTTTTTTTGCGGCGTCGTATTTGTCGTTGTGTCTGTGAGCCAAGGTGCAAGGCATTTTTTTTAATATTTCATTTTTCTGTACTACGTCGCTATCTGGCGCGGCGACGTCAGTGATTTGCTCAGGTGTTTTGGGGCTCGCTTGGCTACATCTCTGTAGAGCTGCGAACACGTTGGGAATGACGAAGATCTAGTGCAATTCTTACGTCTAGTGCCACGCAGTTGTGTCACCGCATTTCATTCTTCGCTCTCTCTTCCTGTGGCTGCGCTGCCACTATACAAGCTTTTTTTTTGTTTTTATGGGAGAAGATTAAAAGGGCTGGTTTTGTTTCTTGACTTCACGTCTCGCTGACTGTTTGTTTGTTTGTTCTTTACCTCTTTTGCTACTTTTTTTTATGGATGCTGATACGTGTGACACAGCATTTTTTGTTTTTATGGTTGTGTGTAGCATCGTTGTCGTTGTTGGTGGAGTGTTGACGCATGTGTGGTGCACGCATGAGTGATTGCTGTGCGTTTGAGGTTGACAAGCGGGATGCTGAGCTGAGATGGACGAGGAGGCTTGAGTGAGCGACGCAAAAGCAATTTTCCTTAGTTGCGCTGATCTCACTTCCGTTTTTACACCAAACAGCAGCCTACTGCAGGTGAGCTGCAGGCGTGGACGACGTTGTACGTGGTGTTACGTTAGTGCACGTGTGCTATTTGGTTTTGGTCGCGGTGCTTCGTTTTCCCCTGCCCTCTCCCTCCTCGGTTCTGTTTCTTGTTGGGTTTGTGTTCCATTTCTATCTTACCTTTATCGCAAAGACACCACAACAAATAAGATGCCAGCCAATAGCTGCACGAAGCGCAGAAACAGCCCAAGGGTTTGCAAATGATGGAGGGATGAAGGAGTTGCCACCGTGCACGTGAGCTGCGTTTGGCTGTCGCGCAGCCCTTTCTCCATAGTCGCGGATGGCGAAACGTGAATGCGTGCAGAGGCTCTCAGCTGACTTCTGTGCAGATTGCAATGTCCAGTGCTGCCAGATGCAGTACTTTAGCAATGATGGGTGTTCAGAGAGTAGCACGACACACGCTTCCCCTGTCCGGCCTTACTGGCTATTTTGCTTTTTTTTTTTCTGGTCTGGAGATCGGTGGCTGCGCCTCGTGTGCGAGAGCAGCTGTCCTGCAGCATCACTTTCTGGCTCTACACCGCTTTGCGAATGAGACTGCCAATGAAATTGAAGTGCCACTTTCACGCATTCCAGCTTCTCTCCATCTCTATCTCTTCTCTCGTCTTTTCTTCATCCCTGCCTACTGCGCACAAGGTTGGCTTTTTGGTGCGAAACAGATAAACAAACAAACAAACAACAACAACAACAAAAAAACAACAACAACAGAGCTTCCGCTTCGCTTTGAAGACGCACAGAAGCACACACGCCGCGCAATCGTACATTTACCTCGCAGTGTGTCATTTCTTCGACTTCCATAAATTACCGGTGAGACGTGCTGTTTTTTCTTGCTTTCTAATTGCATCACGGCAATTCAAATTGAGGTGCTGGAGACGTCGTGTTCATTTCTTTCCCTTTTAGATTTGCCTTTTGCGTTGCGCAGAGGGCCTTCGCTGAGTAAGGGCTCAGTAAGTGGTTCTTTGCGGGGTCTAGCGGACTATTCTTCACTTCCGGCTATTCCGTGTAACTCTCTCTCTCTCTTTATCGCACAAAATTTTCGGATCGTGCTCACTACTTAATCTTTTTTTTTTTGCTCAGCTGCTGTGCATAGGGCGAAGATAAAGCACATCGATTTCCTTTGCCTTGATGGAGTGGCGTCCAACGTCGAGCCGGGGTGAGGAGAAGGAGCGGGCCACCGCAGTCGGGCCTGCTCCTGCGACAGAGAGCGGACCAACCGCCTCGCCGCCCTTTGCAGAGGACGCGACGTGTGCCGCCCAGCGCCGCCCCACCCAACAAACGACGCCCCTCGATGTCTCCTCCCCTCGTCACCACTGGGGAAGCGATTGACGTGGTGGCGGCGCAGTGTGAGCGCCGGGGTCTCACCAGCGCCAGTACGTGGCTAGGCGAGATGAGCCTCCACGCGCTGCCGTGCGTGCTGACTGCAACCGTACCGCCCGCATCCGCCCTTGTAACGGTGGTGAGGGACCTGGACGCCGACGCCGTCCGCTCAGCCGCCGTGCCTTCCTCGTCCACGCCGTTGCAGCTACACTTCCAGCGGCTACACCGCGTCGCGCTCGGCTACTTCACGAAAGGGGAGTATCAACGCTGTCACCAGACTATCTTGCGTGAGATAATGCGAGGCGGCGAGGCGGGATCGAAGGGGACTGGCGTGGTGGCGGAGAAAGCGTCTCCTCCTTCTATGCCGTCACCGGATATGGTGCGCGGCTTCCGCACCACGGCGGTGCCCTCTCTCCTCCAGTTTCTCAGCCTCTACGCGCTCTTCATGGACGGGATGCGGATGAAGCAGTTGGGCAACAACGCCAACGCCGCGGCATCCGGCATCGGTGGTGGGGGTGGCGGGGTCGGCTCGCAGCGCGCGGTGCACCCCCACGCACGGGTTCTGCGTGCTTACCTGCTGGAGGCGATGCGAAACCCAACCAACGTCCTTCGCCCGCGCAGCCACGCCGCTGCAGAGGCGGCGCCGCCGTCCTCTCGCCCCCAGCCGGGCAGTGACACCCAGACATTACAGGCGTCGGAGAGGCACCCCGACCCGGTGGCGCGGACGCCGGCGATGGCGGACGGCTGGGACCCACACACGCCGAGCGCGAAGAAGCAGCCGTGGACGATCACGAGTGCGTCGCGTGTGCCGGCGGTCGGCTCGGCAGGGCGGGCCTTCATCGCCGCGGCGGAGGGCAGCAGCAGCGCCGGGTCGCTGGCGTTCTCGAACGTATCGCCCGGGACGCAGGTGAAACCGTCCGCTGGCAGCCCCGCGGCGGCGACTCCTGCTCCGGGTGCGGCGGCGGCCTCGCCATCGAGTGCGGTGCCCGACGTTGGGGCGGCTGACCTCCTCCACCTTGACCCGTATCTCACCTGGCTGATGGGCGTTGTGCTGCGAGAGCTGCGGATGCGGCAGGAGTGTGCCACCTTCCTCCTTGCCGCCGTCACGGTCAACCCGCTGCTGCGCTGCGCCTGGGAGGACCTCACCTCACTGGTGAGTCGCGAGGCCCAGCTGGTGGAGATCGACGCCGCGCTGGACGGGGTGGAGCCGCACTTCATGATGGACATCTTTGCGGCGGAGGTGCGCGGCCTCTTGGGGGTTACACCCGTCTCCACGGCACGCCTGCGTAGTGTTGCGGGTGCTGTTGCCGCGACAGGCGGTGGTGGCGGCGAAACTTCTTCTCCGCTTGCCGCCACGTCCGCGCCGCTCGCCGCTGCGTCGCCGGATGCCCTGAACGGAGCCGACGTGGGCGACGCCTCAGCGCCGCGCCTCCACCTTGGCACCGCCGACCCAGCGCAGGCAGCAGCAGCAGCCAAGCCGTCGCCCCCACCGCCTCCAGCGCCTCCAGCGGCGAGTGCCGCGTCTCTGCTGCTGCCGCCCCGACAAACGCGTGGGAGTGTCTCGGCCTACTCTTTCCCGACACGCCCCACCTCCTCAGCCAGCTCGCGCACTACTACTACCACCAGCGCAACAAGCTGGACAAGGCGGAGGCGATTTACCAGCGCATCCGCGTGCTCGACCCGCACTACTACGGCATCCTGTACGACTACTCGAACGTGCTCTACACCCGGCGTGACCGCCTTGGCTTGAGCAGCCTCGTGCAGTCCGTCTACCACGCAGACGCCTTTCGTGCCGAGACGAACTTCGCGGTGGGCAACTACTACGTCCTGCTGGGGCAGCACGACAGGGCGGCCCTGCACTTCCACCGCACGACGGCCATCGACCCGCAGTGCGCCGAGGCGTGGTTGCTGCTGGGCCACGCCTACGTCGAGGTGAAGAACACGACGGCGGCGGTCGAGGCCTACCGCACCGCCGTCGAGCTGAACGAGCGCGACTACCGTGGGTGGTACAATCTTGGGCCAGATCTACGAGCTGCTGGAGGCCTACCACCATGCCCTCTACTACTACTGGCACACGACGTCGCTGCGTCCCGCCGACCCGGGGATGTGGGTGGCTGTGGCGAACTGCCTCGAGCACGACGGGCGTGTCGCCGAGAGCATCGCCTGCCTTGAGCGGGCGGAGAGCTACGACCAGAGCAGCTCCCCGAACTACCCGGCCTACGTGCGCCGCATCGCCACGCATCACATCGCCAACTCCAGCTTCACCCGTGCCTGCGTGTACCTGGAGAAGCTGGTGCACAGCACGGCTGCCACGAACGAGGACTTGCTTCTCGGCCTTCCCTTCCTGATCCAGCACTACGTTCAGCGTGCCCGCAAGTCGATGGAGGTGTCGGCGCGGTCGGCGAGCTACGACCCGGCGCTCTTCTCGCCCGGCATGAACCTTTCTCCGGCGTCGTCGCCGGCGTCGGGGAATGGCGGGCCGGACGGCGCTGCACCACGCCCGTGCGGCTGCCGCTCTGCAGCACCTCCACAAAGCAGAAGAGCACCTTGGGGCCATGGCCGAGCTTGTCATGCCCGGCGGCGTTAAGGACATGATTGCGATGGATGGGGAGACGGAGCCGGTGCCCACCATGGCGGGCTTAGAGAACTACACGGACGACGTCTCCGCATCAGGACGGCGGCGCGCCAAGCAGGCTGGTGCTGGTGTGGCAGCAGCGCGTGGTTGGGACAGCCAGGCCAGTGCCGTCGCGGAGCTGCCGCCGATCGCCTTTGCCCGGAGCCGGTACCGCGAGATTGGATTGTTGAAGGCACAGGCGACACAGCTGCTGCATCCTCCGACACAGTCGCCCTCGGTGTTGGCGGCGGCCTCCGCTGCGTCGGCGGCGGCATCTGTGGGCGGGCAGCAGTCTCATCAGCGCGGTTTTTTTGCGCCACAGTTGGGGAGGCGGTCGTAGGCCCCCGTGCCTGCCCGTGCGGAATCGTATGTTTGTGTGTGTGTGTTTCGCTTTGCGGTTCTGCGTGGCGCCGCTGTACACGTCTGACTGTGGTCCTTGATGATCCTTCTCGAGAAAAAAAATTTAATAACATACAGAGGCATAGTGACTGTCTTTCTTCGTCTTTCTTGTTGTCGTCTCTCTTAGATCCTGCTTTAGAAATTGTTGTTCAAGATAAGGAAAAGCTCGCCGATCGGCCTTTTGGCGATCTATTCGTGCAATCTTGCTCCACTTGATCGGTGGCTTGGCTTCCTAGTGTCTCGAGGCAGCGGTGGAAAACAGGAGCGATTTGCCCTGAGCAAATGAGAGGCTAAGAAAATGCATGGCAAGGTGGCTGACAGCACGTCAGGACTGATTTTCTGCGTTTCAGTCGAAGCTTCTTCGAGAACGTGTTCGTGAAGAACTTCCAGTCCATGTCTGCTTCCACCCAGACGGAGAAAGGGGGCCCAGAACGTCAGGTACTTCTCTTTTTTCAATTAAGTGGGACTCTGACGACGTGTGTTCTGCGTGTGTATTGGCGGTGCATGCAAGCATGCATGTGTGGCTGCTAAGGTGCTTTTCCTTTGTTCTTCGGACTGCGGCCTCATCTTGTCCATCTCCTCCTACCTTTTTGCAAATTCATCGTCCGCCTGGCGACTCACACAGGACGTTCTTTTTTTTCGGCTCTGTGTCGACGGGTTGCGTGCTCATCAGCCTTCGCACCCAGACACAAAGAAAGAGCGGAGAGAAGCTGGTGCACGCCTTGACCAGCCACCGCTTCATAGACGCTTCAAGCTACCCATCTTCGTCTTCCAGCTTTCATTAGCACAGCTCCTACCAGAGGAAGAGGAGCTGTGCCTCAAATATTTATTTTTTTTTACAGGGTGTTTTACGCGTGTCTTCCCTCTCCTGTCACAGCGCCTTTGAGAGCGCTCATAGATTTGCACACATTTTCTTCTCTTTCTTTTTTTTTTCGTATAGACTGCCATGCCGGTGCCACTGCACGCACCACCGCCGCTGACGCATCAAGATGGATTACCGCCCTTCAGCGCGCAGCGGGCCACGTTGACTCACCCACCTCTCAACTCAGCCAGTGCACCGCAACATCGAGAACAACCAGCAGCGACCACGCCGGCGTTCCTTTCCTCACCACCACGGCCTCTCTCTGCTTCGGGCGACGCGGCACGCTCTCGGACAGAGCGAGGAGAGGCCGCAGGCTCGCAGCATCAAGTTTCAACCGGCAGAATGTTTGATGCTGCGTTGAGAGACGACAGGCCAGCAGCAGCCGCAGCAGCCGCAGTGCTGGATACATCCACGACACACCCGCCTTCGTCCACCGCGTCTTCCTCTGCCTCTTCATTCACGGCAGATCCGGCGACGCATTCACGGCTTATCGATGACAGAGCCGGCAGAGAGCCCCAACTCCGTCCTCGCAACAGCAGCAGCAGGGCGATAGACGCGGCACCGCCTTACCCCATTTCATCCCATCATCTCCACCCCACCTCAACAGCGGCAGCCGCAGCAGGCACAGTAGTGACGGTGCCGCTGCCCACACTGGTAGAGCAGCAGAAGGCTCGCATTCATGACTTGATCTACGAGCGCGACGGCCTCGCCGAGGAGCTGCAGGAGCTGCGGGACCTCTTTCACCGGCTGAGCGAGGACTATGAGCAGGCTGCGCAGGAGTCGGAGGCACGCCAGCTGACACTGGAACGTGTGCAGGTGCAGCACGCCGTGGGACAGGAGGAGCTGACGCAGGCGCGTGCAACAAGTGAGCAGCTGCGTCAGCGCATCCGCGACTTCGAGGGGGAGTGGGATACACGAACGAAGCACCTGCGGGACCAACTGGACGTCCTTTCAGAGGAGCGTGACGCAGCGCAGGAGCAACGGGACGGCTGCATGTCGGAGCTGAGCCGTCTACGCCAGCAACTCCAACAGCTTCAGGCGAAGCTGTTTAGCGCCGAAGGAGAACATCGCGAGGTGCTGCGGGTGCAGACGGAGAGCCATGCGCAGGAGATGCGGCTCGCCTTGCAGGAGAAGGCGGAGCAGCTGCAGACGCGCGCCGCCGCCACCCGCCTCGAGGCGCTGTTGACTCAGCAGCAGCTGACGCAGATCGGCGCAAAGCAGACAGCAGCCGAGGAAGACCGCGCGGCGCTGCAGTGGCGCATCGCGGAGCTGGAGACCGTGGTGGAGCGACGGGAACATCTCCGCGGGGAGCTGGAGCGGATGGTGACGAGCCTGCGTGCGCAGGTGGCCGATCACGAGCGGCAGAGTCGCAGCGACGCGCAGCGTTACACGCAGCGGGTCCATGAGCTGGAGCAGACCTACGAGGCACAGGTGCACCAGGAGCAGCACCGCTGCCTCACCCTGAAGGATGAACTGACAGCGGCACGGAGGGCTTTGCAGGAGGTGCACCGCCAACACGAGTCACAGGCGGAGGCTCACGCGGCGCACGCACGGGAGACCGCCGCACGTGCAGCGCGGCAGGAGGATGAGCTGCGGGAGCAGCTGCGCCAAGCGCGTGCCTCGCTGGCAGCCGCGACGGCTCTTGCGACGCAGCACGAGGCGGTGGCTCTCCGCTGCCAGCGCGAGGTAGAGGCGCTGCGCAGTGCCGCCGCACATCATCAGGAGCGCCATGCTCAACTCGAGGAGACGCAGACGGCGCAGGCGCAGCAGCTGCGGCGTGCCGAGGGCAGAGCGGAGATTCTTCAGACGCGGCTGCAGGAGAAGGAGCGGGAGGCAGAACTGCTGCGCTGCACAATGGAGCAGACGGCGTGGACACGCGAGGCGCGAGAGGCGGTGCAGCACTCGCTGGCCGCCCTCTGCGGCGTCCCCCGCGCAGCCGCCGTGAGGTGGTTGCAAGGGACGGCGGCGGACGCGCCACGGCTAGAGTGGCCGCCTGCAGCCGTCTCTTCCTCCTCATCTCCGAAGAAACCTAACAGCTCACCCACTGCAGCCCCTCCTGCTGCCTCTCCTGCATCTCCACCGGCGGCGACGTCCCCAATGGGTCAGGAGCAGCAGAGGGTTGAGATCAAAGTGGAGAATTCCACCCCTTCTGCGACCGCAGCAGAGGGCGATGATGTCCGCAGTCCCGTTCGCGACGCTGCCGCATCATCGCAGGCGGCAGCCGCGCAGCACATCGAGAGCATCGAGCGCACCGTCGCACGCGATAGCACGCGGCCCTCTGGTGCTGCAACGCCCGCGGAGCGCCTCCGCACCTACTCAGCTCCGCCACTGCACCCCGGCTCCCCACGTGCCTTAGGCACCACTTCTTCTGCTGCTCTCCTTCCTCTGCGCACACACTCCTTCGCCTTTGCACAAACATCCACTCTAGCAAGTCCGCAGGGGACGCCCTCGCAGGCACGCCACCAGTACAACGTGGCAGAGGGCGAGTCGGCAGAACAGGACAGCCAGGTGCAGCCAGCGGAGAAGCCTGTGCCAGCAGTGGAAAGCGATGAGAAGTTCTTTGACGATTTTCACACGCCGATGGGGCGGCGTGACGGGCTGCGTCCGCCGCTGTGGTCTGCCCCGCGTGCCGGCTCGCACGAGCGCCAGGTGCCTCGACCTGTGGCTCCGCAAGGGACAGTGCGGAGTCCCGCGAAGGAGCTGGGAGGAGGGGGTCTGCAGGCTGCAGAGCTGCTTGCCCAGCTGCCCAGTCGAGCACCTGCTGCGTGCTGCTGCTGCGTCCGCGTCCGCCACGCCACTCACCACCCCCTTTTCTTCTTCCTCTGCTTCTGCCCATGCCGCACGTCGGCCGCCCCGCACGGATCACCTCGGCGACGACACCAACGGCCTGCAGCAGTACTTGAGGGAGACGGTGCAGCAGGTGTTGGCGACGCAGCAGCAGCAGCAGCAGCAGGGGTCTCGCAGTGGTGGTCCGCCTCCTCCGCTGCAGCACCGCGCCTCACCGCCGGTCACGCGTGCCTCCGCGGCGGCGGTGCAGCGGCAGGGCCTGCCCGGTCACTCCCACTACACCCAACTCTTCGACGGCTCCCCGCTGCGCAGCGCTGCGGGCAGTCGTGCCGTTACGGAGGACGAGGCAGCTGAGGAGGACTTCGGCTCGGTGTCGCGGCCGCGATCGGTGCTGTCGGTGCTGCCGTGGCAACAACGCACCCCGATTTCGACGTCCGCAGCCGTCGTGCCAGCGGGTGGTGGAAGCACTCCTCGTGTTGCCCTCCGCACGCCGACGCCGGCAACGACCAGCAGCACGCAGAGTCGCCCCCACGCGTCTTTCAAGACACAGAGTGTCACGCGTGTGCGCATCGATGCCGGTGTGGCCGAGACGCTAGAGCAGCTGGCGCGGCGGCAGCAACGCCTCTTGGAATCCCTCGCAAAAGAGAGCGAGGCAGCGCCACTAAAGATGAGAGAGGTTGTAAATGCCGAGGCACCGTCCGATGAGGTGACGCGCGCTCGTGCGGGCCCTGTGCCACCTGCCGCGTGGGCGTCGCCGCCGCCGCCGCCTCCTGTCAGCGTTTACGGCCAAACGCCGTCTGCTGTACCGCCTGAGGTGAGTGAGACCACCGGCAGCGATGCGGGCATCGATCCACGGCAGCTGTCCTACGCCACGGCAGCCACCACGACCACAGCTGTGACGGCGAGCAGCGTGCAGGCGGAGCGGCGGTGGCAGCCGCGCGGTCTCGCCGCCGCACCACGGCCACTAGACACGGCGAGTACTGATAGACTGGGGATGACACCCTCAGCGATGGTCGCCACGGCGGCCACGCCACCCGCTGCTCCTGCCCTTCCTGCCGAGTCAGCAACTTCTGCGTCGTCGAACACTGCAGGAGGAGGTGACAGAGCACTGCAGCATAGTATGGCCGCGCAGTCCCGGGACTTTTGCCGACGCCTCTGTAGGTGTGACGCGTGGCGCTGAGCAGCCGGCCAGTGAGAGGGCAGAGGAGGACGGCGGCCTCTTTACGGCGGCCACGACGACGTCGGCACTGACGAGCGTGTCAGACGCGTCGTCTCTCACCCAACTCGAGCGCCGCTTTGCCCAGCCTTTTCACCGCCAGTAAGGACGCCGTTGTGGGCCACCAATCAAAAAAAAAAAAAAAGTACACGAAGAAAAGGTTCGAGCTACGTTCTCGACAAGGACAAGCGGGAGACAGCGTGTTGTGTGTCTCTGACTACCGATGACATTGCAGCCGTGACCCTGAGGTGCGCTTCTCATTCACCCGCTTCCTGCGGAGCTTTGCGTGCTGTCTCATACAGAAGCACCCTCGCAAAGGGAGAGAGAAAGCTCACTAGATTTATAGCAAATCAAGCAATCAAGTAGCCCTGCTCCGTAAAATGTTCTCTGCTACTCACCTTTCTTTGAGGTCTGCAACCCCGCTTTCCCCCTAATCCCTATTTTTTTTTAAACACACGTTTTGCTCGCTTTGTCCACACTCGACGTTGCTGACTGCGATGACTGCCAACACCCGCCCTCCCTCACGCCCCCACACACTCGCTCTAAGGAATAAACAAACATTCACCTTTTTTACCATCATTCTGCACTCTTTTACGCTTCTTTTTGCCAAATTCACCGGCTCGTTACTATCTTTTTTGTTTTCGATTGAACTTTCGCTTTTGTTTTTCATTTGTTATTAAAATAAGTATTCTTCACACGGTCTAAAACGTATTGAAGGTATTTGAAGCTGCTTTTTTGCGGAAGACTGCAGCAGGCCTTTCAGCTCTCCCTTGCTGTCTAATCCACCGACAGCACAACGAGCAATTGTTCTTGCCTTTTCTCCCACTTCTTTTCTTCTATTATTTAATAAACAACAACAACAAAAAAAAAAAAAAAAAAAGGACACCCCCCCAAACAAACCAAAAAATTTTTTTCCCCCCTTTTATTTATAAAAAAAAAAAAAAAAAAAAAAAAAAAAAAAACCACCTTTTTTTTTTTTTTTTTTTTTTTAAAAAACTTTCCCCCCCTCCCCACAACAAAAAAAAACAAAAATTTCCCTTTTCACGGCGCGTTCAAGCACGTTCTGCTGCCGAGTACACCAACAGAGCAACACAACTCGACCACTCGGATCGCGTCCCCTTCTCTGCGACTTAAAGCACTTTGGTGCATTTTCACCTTCCCCCACACCTGCTCAAGCTACGCCGAGAAGATGCACACCAACCCTCGCACCCCCGCTACGGTTCACATGAACCCGCACGTGGTGCGTGCGCAGTACGCCGTCCGCGGTCTCATCCCTGCCCGCGCGGACGAGATCAAGAAGGAGATCGCCGCTGGCAAGGGAGCCTACCCCTTCGACAGCCTCGTGTACTGCAACATCGGCAACCCGCAGTCGCTGGGCCAGATGCCGCTCTCCTTCAACCGCAAGGTGCTCTCGCTGGTGGACGCGCCGTTCCTGCTGGAGGACGAGGCGATTGTCTCTCGCTTTCCCGCGGACGCCGTGGCACGTGCACGCGAGTACCTGAGCCACATCGGCACGGCCACCGGCGCCTACACGGACTCCTTCGGCTACCCGTTTGCGCGCGAGGCGGTGGCGGCGCACATCAACGAGCGCGACCACCACGTCTCGCCGGCCGCCACGGTCGACGAGATCTGCCTGACGGACGGCGCGAGCAGCGGCGTGAAGGTGTTCATGCAGCTGCTGATTGGCGGGATCGGCGACGGCGTGATGCTGCCGATCCCACAGTACCCGCTGTACACGGCCCAGCTGGCGCTGCTTGGCGGCACGCTGGCGCCGTACTACCTGCGGGAGCAGGACGGGTGGGCGATGCAGGCGGCGGACCTTGCGACGGCCTTTGAACAGTGCGAGCTGGAGCACGGCGCGACGCCGCGGCTGCTGGTGTGCATCAACCCTGGCAACCCGACGGGCAGCGTGCTGGACCGCAAGGTGATGGAGGAGGTGGTGAAGTTCTGCCACGACTACAACGTGCTGCTGCTGGCGGACGAGGTGTACCAGGAGAACATCTACGACGAGAAGCGCCAGTTCACGAGCTTCCGCGAGGTGGTGTTGGGGATGCCGGCTCCGTACAACACCGAGACGATGCTGGTCTCGCTCCACTCCACGTCGAAGGGCATCATCGGCGAGTGCGGCCGCCGCGGCGGGTACTTCTGCATGACGAACCTGCCGGATGCGATGGTGGCGCAGGTAGTGAAGATGTGTTCCATCAACCTCTGCGCCAACGTGAGCGGCCAGGTGATGACGGCGCTGATGAGCACGCCACCCAAGAAGGGAGACGCGAGCTACGAGTCGCACTGGGCGGAGTACAACGGCATCTTCTCGAGCCTGAAGGAGCGTGCGGCGCTGCTGGCGCGTGAGCTGAACACGATCCGCGGGCTGTCGTGCCAGCCGGTGGAGGGTGCGATGTACGCCTTCCCGAGCATCACGCTGCCGCCGCGCTACGCGGAGTACAACGCGGCGAAGAACGAGAAGGAGGGTCGCAAGCTTGCGCTGGATGCGCGGTGGGCACTGGAGCTGCTGGAGGCGAGCGGTATTGTTGTGGTGCCCGGATCTGGCTTTGGCCAGGAGCCGAACACGTTCCACTTCCGCACGACGATTCTGCCGCCGACGCAGGCGATGGAGCGGATGGTGGGTGCCATTCGCGACTTCCAGGAGAAGATCTACAAGGAGTACGCGTAGCATGTGTTCCAGGTCAAAAAATTTTTTTTTTTTTTTTTTCATCTTTTATTTTTTTATCGTATCGACTTCTTCGTTTTTGGTTTCCAATGTATGTCAAAAGTGAAAGGCGAAAAAAAGAAGATGTTGACTCTTTGCAATGTGTCTGTGGGTCTGGCACTGCGTTTACGGTTACGAGCGATGGAGTTGGGGTGGTATTTAAGGCAGAAATGTGCGATGTAATTTTGTGTGTGTGTGTGTGTGTGTGTTTGTGTTTAGCGCCGAAGGTGTTGCAGCGATATGAGGAGGCCAAGGCCGAGCCAATGCGTCTCACAACACCGATTGTAGTCCCTGCGGCTCAAAAGCCCTGCGCAAAATTGACTCCTTGCACAAAGGAGGTGTGTTGAGGTGCATCTCTCTTGAGCTTGATTCTTTCTTTTTTCCCCTTTCTCTCATCTACTCTTTTTGTTTTTGAATGTGTCGTCTCGTTCTAATATAACATCTCACTCGCTGTTGGTATCGAACCGCTAATTTCCTTCAACGCGGGTGCGCTTTGCAGAACACTCTTCGATAAGACACGCACGGGCCATTTGCGTCTTCCTCCAGCCTTTCCTGTCACGAACCAGCCGCACCGGTGATTTTATTTTTGTTCAGCACGAACCGATCGATTGCTGCTCCTGCTGCCTGTTTCTGTGCTGCGCGTTACTCGTTACTGCTGTCTTCGAACTTCGTCGTGCTTTCCCTCCCCACTACGGTTCTGCACCGGGAATAAGCATTGTGAACGTTCATCTTCGTGCCCCTTTTTTCCTCTTCCTTCCAGCTTCTTATCATGTTTCGTGCCACATCTCTTGCAGCGAACCGCCTGCCTCGGGCGGTTCACATGAGCCCGCACGTGGTGCGTGCGCAGTACGCCGTCCGCGGTCTCATCCCTGCCCGCGCGGACGAGATCAAGAAGGAGATCGCTGCTGGCAAGGGAGCCTACCCCTTCGACAGCCTTGTGTACTGCAACATCGGCAACCCGCAGTCGCTGGGCCAGATGCCGCTCTCCTTCAACCGCAAGGTGCTCTCGCTGGTGGACGCGCCGTTCCTGCTGGAGGACGAGGCGATTGTCTCCCGCTTTCCCGCGGACGCCGTGGCACGTGCACGCGAGTACCTGAGCCACATCGGCACGGCCACCGGCGCCTACACGGACTCCTTCGGCTATCCGTTTGCGCGCGAGGCGGTGGCGGCGCACATCAACGAGCGCGACCACCACGTCTCGCCGGCCGCCACGGTCGACGAGATCTGCCTGACGGACGGCGCGAGCAGCGGCGTGAAGGTGTTCATGCAGCTGCTGATTGGCGGGATCGGCGACGGCGTGATGCTGCCGATCCCACAGTACCCGCTGTACACGGCCCAGCTGGCGCTGCTTGGCGGCACGCTGGCGCCGTACTACCTGCGGGAGCAGGACGGGTGGGCGATGCAGGCGGCGGACCTTGCGACGGCCTTTGAACAGTGCGAGCTGGAGCACGGCGCGACGCCGCGGCTGCTGGTGTGCATCAACCCTGGCAACCCGACGGGCAGCGTGCTGGACCGCAAGGTGATGGAGGAGGTGGTGAAGTTCTGCCACGACTACAACGTGCTGCTGCTGGCGGACGAGGTGTACCAGGAGAACATCTACGACGAGAAGCGCCAGTTCACGAGCTTCCGCGAGGTGGTGTTGGGGATGCCGGCTCCGTACAACACCGAGACGATGCTGGTCTCGCTCCACTCCACGTCGAAGGGCATCATCGGCGAGTGCGGCCGCCGCGGCGGGTACTTCTGCATGACGAACCTGCCCGCTGCGATGGTGGCGCAGGTGGTGAAGATGTGTTCCATCAACCTCTGCGCTAACGTGAGCGGCCAGGTGATGACGGCGCTGATGAGCACGCCACCCAAGAAGGGCGACGCGAGCTACGAGTCGCACTGGGCGGAGTACAACGGCATCTTCTCGAGCCTGAAGGAGCGTGCGGCGCTGCTGGCGCGTGAGCTGAACACGATCCGCGGGCTGTCGTGCCAGCCGGTGGAGGGTGCGATGTACGCCTTCCCGAGCATCACGCTGCCGCCGCGCTACGCGGAGTACAACGCGGCGAAGAACGAGAAGGAGGGCCGCAAGCTTGCGCTGGATGCGCGGTGGGCACTGGAGCTGCTGGAGGCGAGCGGTATCGTGGTGGTGCCCGGATCTGGCTTTGGCCAGGAGCCGAACACGTTCCACTTCCGCACGACGATTCTGCCGCCGACGCAGGCGATGGAGCGGATGGTGGGTGCCATTCGCGACTTCCAGGAGAAGATCTACAAGGAGTACGCGTAAACAGCTCCTCCCTGTTTTTTTTTTTAATTGTGCGTTTTTACGCCTCGGAGACTTTGCAGAGTGAAAGTCTCTGTTCCTGATAGTGCTGGCGGTGCGACGTAGCTCGCTGCATCACAGCCGCGTGGAAGTGGCCTCTCCCGCTTGTGTGTTGGCGTTTAGTTTGGTGTGAAAGATGCAATTGTTTTTAATGTGCTCGTTTTTTTTTTTTTTACGCCAGCGATGTCGGTGGCATCACAGGACACAAACAACACGGCTACTTTTTTTTTTTGCTGTGCAGTAGTGGCAGCTGCGATGGCGTTGTGCAGGTTGATCCCTCAAATCGGGTACACCGTACAGCGGGATTGCTCTGGAGCAGGAGGGAGAATGGAAAAAATAAGATTTATAAACAAGCAAAGCGAGCTGTACCTGTGTGTGTGCGTGCGTGCTGAGGCGGTTGTATATGTGGTAGAGACGCCACACTGGACTTGCACTCGTGGTGCGTTGACGTCGTGGTGCGTCTGTGTCGCTGCTGTAGTCGCGTCTGCTCTTGCGATTTTATACAGTGTTTTTTCTAACAAAACGTTTGTTAATTTATTTTTGTTTCTTGCGGTGCGGTAATCTGCTGCGTTGACGTAACGGAAAAAAACGCAAAAAATATATAGAGAGCCGCACTGGTGAGCGATATTTACAAAGAAGAGGAGAAAAGGAAAACGTAACGTTTGAGGCGATGGCAGTGTTGGGCCCAATAGTCGCGTACAGAGGAGTAACAAAGAGAGAGAGAGAGCGGATTTATCGTCTTCGGAAGGGAAAGGTGTGTGTGAACAAAGGAGTGTAAGGAAGCACAGCTTGATGCATTTCCCATTCGTGCATCCGATGCCAGACAACGAACGAGGGGAGTAACGGCAGCAACGGCTTTTTCTCTTTCTCTGACGTATAAAGAGAGAGGGAGAGGAAGAGTTCTTGGCGTCCACACCTCAAGGAAAAAAGGAATAAAAACGACGGCTTTAAGTGCTGTCGCATACACGGCGCGTGACAGCTAGCTGTGCGTCTAGCCACGGTGTTGTACTTTTTTCTGTGTGTGAGTGTGCTTCTTCTCCTTCAGGACGCATGCTGTCGAAGAGGGAGAGAGAAGGGAAGGAACCTCTTTCTCTCTTTTTTCCCTCTCCTGTGCCATGCACTCTTTCCCTTGTCGAGAGCATTCGTTCTCTCTTTCTTTTGCTTTTACTTTCTCTGCAACTGTTTCGCGGTGACCCACACAAACACATGCGCTTACGTGCAGCATGAGTGTTTTTTTTTTTTTGTGGTTTCCCCTGGTTTCTCCCAGGAGGAGCACCAGAATCTTTTTTTTTTCTTTATTGCGTCTCGGAGGGACTCAAGGCTTTCGGCCTTTCTCTCCCCTCTCGTCTCCTTGACATCGTACTGAATCTACAAACGATCGTTCTTTGCGAAATTCTCTTGATCTTTTTCTTTCCTTTCCGGAACGAGAACAGGAAAGAGCGACGGGAAAAAGAAGGAGAAAAACAGGAGTGTTGCGACTTACTGAAGGTTACGGTAGACGTTGTCGCTCATGCGCTGCTGCCACCGCACTCGTGCACTCTGTTTTTTCTCAACTTTTTTTTCTTTTTAGCGTTATCGAAGATCACAAAAAAAAAAAAGATAAAGCGAAGGCAGACGTTTCTCTGAGATGAAGGGGAAAAACACAACTGCCCATGATAAAGAGCAGCGCTAGTTGTTTTCACCCTCAGAAAGCATTTCGACAACGGGTGCGCTTCGGTACAGCTTATCAGGCGGACATGTACAAAGCATCTTATTATTTCGTCCCTAGTATGAGGCGGCGAGTAGAGGAGTCAATGGAGACGGAAAAGCTTTTTTTAAAAATGTTGATAGCCGCCATGAGTTCTCACAGCTTTTACTTTCCCAATTCCGGAAAAAAATGGCGTCGTGCTTGTGCCTTTTGTCGGACATGGCGCGGTGCTTTCATCCCTTTCAGCGATCTCCCATCTCTATTGCGTTGCCTACTGTCTAAAACCCTCTCTTCTACACTCTTTCTCATTCTTTTTTTTCTTTAAATTCCCCTCAAAATGTCTGTTCGAACTTGTCCGGCTGCGCAGAACAGCACCGCTGCCCCACTCACTCTCTCCAGACACCATCTTTTCTTTCCTTTTTTTTTGTTCCCTGCAACCGCTTCCCTAGCTTGCTGCTTTTCTCAATTGCTTCCTCGTTTCGACGTTACTGATCTGCCCCCGTCTTCTTAGTCGAGTGCATCGCAGACGTTGTTCTCTGTTGTTCTCTCTTAGCGCTGTGTGAGTTTTTCTATCTCTCTCTCTTTTCTTTTCTTCTTATTGCTTTTGCCAGTCAAGGAACATTTTTAACGGTGGCCGCTGCGCAGACGCCCTCTCCGCGACAACACCACATCACTCTGGCGAAAGCGCAACGTAAGTTACGTTGCTAAAAAAAAAAACGGAAATTTTTAAAACGCAATTAGCTCCTTCTTTCTTGGTTTTTTTTTGTCCAGTGTCGTCTACATATTACTCAAGCTGAAAAACTAGGAAAGTCGAGGTGTAGAGGCGAACCAAATCTTTGCTAAGAGCAGTTATCTTCTCGTCTGCTTCGGTTTCCTTTCCGGTTTTTTTCCCTTTATCTCTCTCTTCCTTCCGCGTGTTGTATAGTGCGCTTCTGCATCGCTTCGCTTTAGCTTCTGTTTATCTTCATCTTTTTTTTTCCGTGCTGTCGCTCCTTGCCACGCCATGTCCTTTGAGAAGCCCTACGTGAACCCCCGCGTCGTGGAGGCGCAGTACGCCGTCCGCGGTCTCATCCCTGCCCGCGCGGATGAGATCAAGAAGGAGATCGCCACTGGCAAGGGAGCCCACCCCTTCGACAGCCTCGTGTACTGCAACATCGGCAACCCGCAGTCGCTGGGCCAGAAGCCCTTCACCTTCAACCGTCAAGTCATGGCCCTCTTTGACGCGCCGTTCCTGCTGGAGGACGAGGCGATTGTCTCCCGCTTTCCCGCGGACGCCGTGGCACGTGCACGCGAGTACCTGAGCCACGCGGGCAACGTCACCGGTGCCTACACGGACTCCTTCGGTTATGAGTTTGCGCGGCACGCCGTCGCGCAGTACATCAACGAGCGCGACCACCACGTCTCGCCGGCTGTCACGATCGACGAAATTTGCCTGACGGACGGCGCGAGCAGCGGCGTGAATATGGCGATGGAGTTGGTGATCAGTGGGCCGCAGGACGGCGTGATGCTGCCGATCCCACAGTATCCCTTTTACACGGCGCAAATCGCGCTGCTCGGCGCGGCGGCGGCGCCGTACTACCTGCACGAGGAAGACGGGTGGGCGATGCAGGCTGCGGACCTGACGGCTGCCTACAACAAGTGCCGTGAGGAGGGCGGTGCGACGCCGCGGCTGCTGGTGTGCATCAACCCTGGCAACCCGACGGGCAGCGTGCTGGACCGCAAGGTGATGGAGGAGGTGGTGAAGTTCTGCCACGACTACAACGTGCTGCTGCTGGCGGACGAAGTGTACCAGGAGAACATCTACGACGAGAAGCGCCAGTTCACGAGCTTCCGCGAGGTGGTGCTGGGGATGCCGGCTCCGTACAACACGAAGACGATGCTCATCTCACTGCAATCCACGTCGAAAGGCATGATTGGCGAATGCGGCCGCCGCGGAGGCTTCCTCAACTTTACAAACCTCCCTGCTTTTTCGCACGAGATGCTGATCAAGCTTGCCTCGCTGGCTCTCTGCGCCAACGTGAACGGCCAGGTAATGACGGCGCTGATGTGCACACCACCCAAGAAGGGCGACGCGAGCTACGAGTCGCACTGGGCGGAGTACAAGGCCATTTTCTCGCATTTAAAGTACAGCGCTGACCTGCTGGCGCGTGAGCTGAACACGATCCGCGGGCTGTCGTGCCAGCCGGTGGAGGGTGCGATGTACGCCTTCCCGAGCATCACGCTGCCGCCGCGCTACGCGGAGTACAACGCGGCGAAGAACGAGAAGGAGGGTCGCAAGCTTGCGCTGGATGCGCGGTGGGCACTCGATCTACTCGAGGCGCAGTGGTATCGTGGTGGTGCCTGGATCTGGCTTTGGCCAGGAGCCGAACACGTTCCACTTCCGCACGACGATTCTGCCGCCCTCGCAGGAAATGGAGCGGATGGTGAGTGCCATTCGCGATCTGCAGAACAGCATCTACAGCGCTTACGGAGATGAGTAATGAGCTGCGACATGTACGTACGTTCTTTTGTCTGCGTGTGTATATGTGTGTATGTGTGTAGGGGTCTAACGGTTGCTAGTGGGAGGTTCAAGTGCGTCCGTGGTGCCACTTCAAGTGCGGTAGCGACGTCTGCTACGTTTTTCGCATCTGCGCCACGATGTACCTTGCTTCACTTCCGTCTAGTTGTTTCTTCGAAGAGAAAGAAAAAAAAACACGTCTTCCGAAGACCCCGAAGCTTTCTTTTTAATGCCTTCTTTTTTTTTTCAAAGTTGTTTTCATTTTTTTATATGTGCCCTTTAGCGTTTTTGGCACTGCAGAGAGATACAAAAAGATATTTATGGCTGCGATGCCGCGAGTATCTTGCGTTTTTCTCTTTCTCTCCGAAAAAAAAAGATTAAAGAAAAGGCACAATTTTAAATAGTCTGTAAACTGGCTTTGCAGTCCTGTAATCAAAGATTTAGCTAATGAATTGTGTGACGGCTGGCGCTGCGCTGCTCCTCACCTATAGAGTGTGTTGGTGTGTCTGCTGTGTCCAATCCGCTTACCTGTGCCGTGACGCTCGGAAATACAATAAAAATTATGCTTTGCAATGGCACCTCTGGATGTTCGTGACAGGCGTCCGTTGCAGCTACCCATATGCTTTTCGCTTTATTACGCATTAAGTCCATCTTCTCTCGTTCTTTCTCGCACGCCCTTCATCTTTCTTCCATTATTATTTTTATACTTTGCGCTTTTTTTTTTGCTACCGGTTTTGGTGCCTCCACGCAACACCGTACACTGTCATGTTCCTTCCACTTCGTGCCTCACGCCGCTACCTCTCCTCACGGTTTTTTTTTTTTAGCGCGCTTCCACTCCTGCATACATCTTCCTGCGTGCCGTCACCAGCAACGGTAACAGAGGGCAGCGTTAATCGAAGCTGTTAATCTAAACCTGCAGTGACATTTGTAGCTGAGCGGAGTGCCAACACCAAACCCACGTTGTACATCGGGACCAGGTGCAACCAGCAGCGGCGTTTCCTTTTTTTTTTTGTTATCGGCGGGTCTATTATAGATTTGTAGGCGAAACCTTGTTTGTGTGTATTTTTGAGTGTATGTAATCGGGTATTATCCACCACAGCAGGTCTCTCTCTTTCTTATTTTTTTTTTCTTATTTGGGGCTCGAGTTCACCACTTAATCTCATACATACTCGCACACACACATACACGTAGTGTGAATATTGTTGCGTACGCCGTCATCGCTTCGTCTTCCCTCGCTCTTTCCTTTTGTGGCAACGGCATGCTCCCTCTTGCCCTCTCTTCTAGTTTCAGTCAACTTCCATCACACCCCTCATAGACTCACTCTTTCATTTGATAATTACCTTTTCCTTGTAGACACCGCACCCAAAATCTCTTGTATCTCCTCTCTCATTTTTGTCTCTCTCTCTTTTTCTCTCTCTCTCTTTCTCTCTGTGCATCATGCGTCAGTGTCGCGGCGTGCTGCAGCGCTGCCTCGGCGGCGCTCTCCACGCCTCAGCCGCGCTGTTGGCCCCCTCGAGCCGCCGCGCCACCATCGAAGTCGACGGCGAAGAGTACCACCCCACCCAATTCGGCAGTCGCACCACATCGCGCCGGCGCCGTCGCACCCCTGCTGAGCTCTTAGCGGATCTCGACGTTGCAAAGGGGAGCTCCGTGACGAAGACGGACGCCGCGACGCGGGCTGCGGCTGCGGCGGCAGCGGCGGTGAATCCGGTGGAGCTGCTGCTGCGCAAGCACGACGAGCGTGGTCGCAATGGTGGTGGTGGTGGCGGTGACGGTGGTGACGGATCTTCGTCCTCAGGTGGCGCGAGTGGAGGTGGTAAGGGCGGCAGTAATGGCGGTGGGCAGGGACGGGCCAAGCGGTCTCCGTTGACGCCACCCACGAAGGCTGCATCGAAGTCGCGCGTTGAGAGGGACGAGAACAGCTCTGCTGATGCAGCTGCTGCTGATGCCGCCGCTGGCGCCTCCTCGTCGTCTCTGTCCCTCGACGCTGCCTCGGACGACTACCAACGCTCGCTGCAGGTGCTCACGAACCCTTTCCGCGGCCTGCACAGCGCCGTCTCGCGGAGTTACCGCATTGATCAGCTGCTAGAGGTGGCGACGCCGGAGGATCTTCTCTTGGCTCGACAGGAGCGCAAATCCACCGCCTTCTCCTTCCTCCGCTTCGCGGCCGGCGAGGAGTTCTACAAGGGGCACTGGGAGAGCCTGCCAGAGGTGGCACGGCACCTTGACGTGGCTGCTGGTGGCGCCGCCGCGGCTGCCCCGCTGCACGCCGCTTCCAAGTCGAGTCGCACCGCACCCCTCGTGCACGGCGCACCCGTTCCCGGACTCACGCTCTTCAACAACGATCTGGGCCTCGACAACCCGCGAGTGCAGTGCAGCTACCCCCTCATCTTAGCGCAGCGCCTGCTGCTCTTCCCTGACCATCTTCGCCACTTCCACGCGATTAGTGGGCGGCAGGACGTCCCCTGCGACTTCTTCGCCGATATCGATCTTCCCGGGGAGACGGCCGCCGGTGCGGAGAAGGCGTTGATGGAGGTGCTGGAGTATCTCGAGGTGCGCCTGCCGGGCATCGGCTTCACCGATCCCTTCTTTCTCGTCCTGGCCAACGCGGTGCCGAACAAGGACAAGTTCTCCTACCACGTGCACGCGCGGAGCATGACCTACCTGGAGGAGCGACGGGTGCGGGGCGAGCGCAGCGCTGCGCAGACGGCGAAGGCGCAGAAGGGTAAACCCGCAAAGGGCAAGCGTGGCAAGAAGAAGGCGACGCCGGCCGTCAATGAACTCGACGACGAGGAGGACGCCGCGATGAAAGCAGCCAACGAGGAAGAGGAGGAGGACGACTACGACGACCTGAGCGACATGGTGAACGTCGTGGACAACGGCACGGCGGGCAGCGCGAGCGGCTCTGCGAAGTTTATCGCCTTCCAGGACTACCGCGCCGTCAAGCTCATTGGCGACGAGGTGAATCAAACCCTCGGCCGCGACGTGATTGACACGAACTGCTACCGCCCAAACGGGATGCTGCGGTGCGCCTTCAGCAGCAAGATGGCCTCCGCGCAGGAGCACGACTTCCACGCGCAGCAGCAGCAGCAGCAGGACAAGCAGGCAGCTGCCCGCATGCGCCTCGTCCCGCTCGTCACGGCCCGCGACTCTGCCCTGCAGCAGCGCCTCTCCGCAATGGAAGGGGTGCTGCGCACGATGACGGACCCGGAGATTTTAGAGATGACCTTCTGCACTCGCCACATGGACCACGGGGCCAAGGTGCAGAAGCTGGTGCACGAGCACGCGAAGCAGCTGGTCATTTTGGACAGCCACGCCCCGGCTGGCAGTGCGGCGCACACGAAGAGCATGGAGCTGCTTCAGGCCACGATGAAGCACCGCTGGAAGCTGATCCGCCCTCGTCACATCCTCGGCCCGCAGGGGGCACAGGCGGTAGAGTACGACGCCTACGGCAACGTGGTGTCCCCTTTCCTCACAGAGGGGGCGAAATGGCGCCGCTACAAGGCCGTGACGGCGAAGCTGCGCAAGCTGCCCCCGCGTGCGGCGGAGAGCTACGATGTGTGGGTGCGTGTCGGACTCGCGCTGCACAACTTTAGCAACGAAGACAACTGCTTCGAGGAGTGGGTGCTGTTTTCGCTCAAGTCGCCGCAGAAGTACTCGCGGGGGGGGGGAGGAAAAAAGGGGGGGGGTTAAGGCCCACCCCCCCCCCCCCCACCCCGGGGGGGGGGAAAAAAAATATAAACCCCCCCCCGGGCCGCCGGGGGGGGGAGGAGGCACCCCCCCACCACAAACCCAAAAAATAAAAAAAAAAAAAAAAAAAAAAAAAAAAAAAAAAAAAAAAAAAAAAAAAAATTTTGTTTTTTTTTTTTTTTTTTTTTTTTTTTTTTTTTTTTTTGGGGGGGGGGGTTTGTTTTTGGGGGCTTTTTTTTTTTTTTTTTTTTTTTTTTTTTTTTTTTTTTTATTTTGGTTTAGGGGCAGAAATTTCCCACCTATTTTTTTTTTTTTTTTTTTTTTTTTTTTTTTTTTTCTTATCCCCCCCCCCCCCCCAGAAGTACCCCGGGGGGGGGGGGAGGAAAAAGGGGGGGGGTTTCAGAACCAACCCCCACCCCCCCAAACGCGGGGGGGGGAAAAAAAAAAAAAAAACCCCCCCCGGCGGGGAAGAAAAGAAAGAAAAAAAACCACCACAAAAAAAAAAAAAAAAAAAAAAAAAAAAAAAAAAAAAAAAAAAAAAAAAAAAAAAAAAAAAAAAATGAATGTTGTTTTTTTTTTTTCTTTTTTTTTTTTTTTTTTTTTTTTTTTTTTTTTGTTGGGGGGGTGTTTTTTGGTTTTTTTTTTTTTTTTTTTTTTTTTTTTTTTTTTTAGTTTGTAATTTAGGTTTGGTGGGTAAATGACGATAAATTTTTTTTTTTTTTTTTTTTTTTTTTTTTTTTTTTTTTTTTTTTTTTTTCTCTTCGTTCACGAGTCTTTTTTTTTTCCCCTTTTTTTTTTTCACCCTCCACCTCATAGATGCCCAGTGGTGTGTGTGCACACGTTTCTTCCTTGCGATTGCTTCGCCGTTTTTCTAAAAATACTCTTTTTCTTTTTCGGGTCATGGGTATTTTTGTTTTCGGGTCTGGCCCTTTTACCCGTAAGACACGAGTTGAGTGTCTCGGCACGTTACTGTTTCCCGGCTGTGCATGCGTGTGAGTGAGTCTCTTCCAGGGAACAAGGAGGGAGAGGCTGAAGAGGTTCTGGCGGCGATCTCTTTTTTCATTGCCATACTGAAACGGTGGTGGTTGTTGACGTTCGCTCACGATGGCCGCCGTCATGAGTCATCACACGCAGGGCTTTCGTCTGTGTGTGCGAATTTTTGACGAGTACCGAAGGAGGCCCAAACACACACACACACACACACATGTACACGCCATTAGTTCTTGTCATCTTTCATGTGCCTTTATATATTTTTTTTTTGTTTTGTGTCGTCTCGTGCGCGATGAACCCGCTCGCCGTAGGAGTTCGGAGGAGCAGGCGATGAGCGACGTCGTGGGTGCGTCTGTGGCGCGGATCGATGGAGGACGGATGGAAGTCCTTCTCCCCCTTTCGTTCTCGCACTCTTTTTATATATTTTTCTGTTCTATCCTATAGAAGTTGCACCAATCTGCATCGCTTGCTCTGTACGCAGTCCCAACACCAAAAAAAACCAGAAATAATATCAACAACGCGATTAAAATCGAAGTAAAGGATGACGACTAAGGCGTAATTGACGACAACGCCCAGCGTCTCTCTCTCGTTATGCATGATGAGGCGTTAAGGCCTTTTTTTTGCTTTACTGAGACGCACTGGACAGCTATCCAAGTAGTGCGGCACCCCACATTCTCCTCCGATTTGGTAGCGTTGCAGGTTTACCGTGTCGGTGAGGAAGGGGCATCACACCAGTGTGTTGCACAATACATCGATATGGTGAAATGGTTTGACGAGCTGCGTGCTCCGCTCACGCGCTTGTTATGAAGCCGTGTGCTTGTCGGAGAGTCGGTAGACAGCTGCGCTTGCCTTCAAGTGTGTGAGAGTCACCTACGCGGTCAAGCTTTCAGACGGCATTGCGTTGACTTTTCTTCCATACAAATTCGAGCTACGCTGTTCTCCTTTCGTTCTTTCTCTCTTACTCTGATTCCGTCACCCACGTGATGAAGCGCTACACACCCCTGACTTTACGCACAAGCAGGTCGATCAAACTGTTTGCGGGTCGCAAACGGAAAAGAACAAAAACAACACTGGAGAAAATATAGAAAAGAAAAAGCTTTCTTCCTTTTTTTTTTTTGCTAAACTCTCTTCGAAGAAAACTCACAACTGCTTTTCCCACTTTTTTTTTTCTGCGCACCTACATGTAGCGCATGTGCACAACTCTGAATTAGAGAACGCGTTTGTAAAGTCAAAATCATTAATTTTTCCTTCACTTTTCCCCGCTTTTCTTTTAGTCAGTGGAGCTCCTACTTCAAAAAATGGCACACGGTGCGCCGTCAGCCTCCGAGAAGGAGAAGACGGCCCGCCTCGTTGCCTCTCTCACCAACAAGGAGCAGGCTGAACTGCTCGCACAGGCACTGCTGCGTGAGTTCATGCACCGCCGGGGTCTCCATGCCACACTGAAAGCCTTCGACGCCGAGAACCCCCGCGACGAACGCACCATCTCGTCTCGTGCGTTGATGCGGCAGCTGCTGAACATTCCAGTGGCGGACCGTCCCTCGCGTCTGCAGCCCACCGTGCCGGAAAAGGGCGGGAAGCCGCAGCCGCCGACCTTTATGGAGGAGCTGTGCTCCTACCGCCTCACGAAGCGTGGTTACACCCACCCCGCCATCAAGCTGGGCGACGAGCCGCCCGAGAGCGAGGAGGACCCGAGTGATGTCGAGGTGCGTGCCCTGCACGCCGCCGTCGACGCCCATCGCGCCGCCAAGGCCACCAGCGAGCAGCAGCAGCGCCGCTACGAGGAGATGCTGGCCGAGGAGGAGGCATATCAGCGCCGCAAGGCAGCGCATAGGGAGAAGAAGCGCGGCAAGAAGAAGGACACGGGGAAGGGGAAGGCGGGGCGGCGGCGCAGCAACGACAGCGCATCCGCGGACGAGGAAACAGAAGACGACGAGGACGACGAGGAGGAGCAGGAGGGGGAGCGCGCTCTTTAAGAAGCTCGGGCGGCGTCTCTCCACCTCCGTCTCTCGGCTGCCCGCCCAGCCCTCCTCCAGAAAAGGTTCCGCAGACACAAGTCTCACCGGGTGGCAGCCGCCAGGGCTGAGCGAAGCGAATGGCGGCACCCCCCTTCACACGAGTCAGCACAACCCGCCTCCTCCGTCTCCCCACGCAGCCCCCAACACATGGACGCCCACCGCCGCCGCCGCAGCAGCCGCACCGAATAGCGAGGAGGCATGGGAGGCCGTGGCGGATCCCTTCGGCAGCGGCGCCAGCAGTCAGCAGGCCCTCATGGCCCGCGTGCGTGCAGAGAGCCGCCACTGGGCCGCGAAAGGCAGCGGCAGTGGTGCAGATGGTGCTGCAGAGGGGGTCAGCACACCGAAGAAGAACACGGACGGTGCGGCGGGACAAAATTCACCACTGGCGGCACTCGCAGGGGTGCCTCGTGCCCTTCCCTTGGGTGGCGACAGCCCTCCGCTGCGCCAGCGGTTGGGTGCGACGAGTGGTCTCGGTGCACTTGGAGCGCTCGGCGGTGGTGGTGGTGGCAATGTGCGTCGATCTGCCGCGCCGGCGGGCTACAACCCCAACGCCGTGAGCGGTCCGTCTGCCTTTGGAATGGCTGCGGATGGGTCCTTGACACCACCGCACGCCGCAGCAGATGGAAGCGCTGCTGGTCTTGCTGATGCGCCGTACCGCAACGGCTTCCCTCCGCCACCGAGCAGCGCACTCGCGCCAAGCATCATGGTGCGACACCACAGCAGCGATGGCGGCAGCAGCGGTGGCCGCGGGGCAAAGCGCGAAGCGCAACGCGCTTCATTCGCGCCAACCTTTGTGGGAGACGAGGGCGGTGGCGCGGCGACAGCTGCAGGGCCGGCCGCCTCGTACGACCGGACAGCGGTGCCCCGCAGCAGTGCACTCGTCAGCAGCAGCAGCGGTGGCAGCAGGCGGGCGGTGGTATTGATGGGTGAGGAGGGCCGCAGCCCATCGCCCATACTGGCCCCTCTACCAGGAGAGGAGGAGATGTCGCCGTCGCAGACGCCGCCGCGATCGACGCACGGCAGTGGGCTGCGACATGGAATTGGCTTTCGCACATCGGTGTCTGCTGAGGCCACGCAGTCCACTTCTTCCGCTGCCCCTGCTGCTGCTGCTGCTGCGGGTGGTGTTGTGGAGAGCGGGGAGGGCGTTCGGCCAAGCCGAAAGGAGCGCCGCGTAACTCTGCTGATCGAATAGACGTGTGTGTTTGTGTGTGTGTGTGCTACACAGGCGGAGAACGAGAGGGTGTCCCTGCTTGTCAATTCTTTTTTTTATTTCCCTTTTGCGCCACTTAGAGTTTCCAAAGACAACAATAACAAACTAGTAGAGATGAGGCAAAGTCGGATGCTTCAAATCGTGTGCGATCCTGCGGCATCCTCAAGTGGCTTGGCAACTGTGTTGCAATGAAGTTGCGGTGCCGATGACTGCGTCAGAGCTGAGGGGAAATGAGTGCTGCGTGGTAGTCAGTGCGACCGGCGCTGCTCTGAATTCCACAACCTTTTTTCCACTTTTTAAAAAAAAAAAAAAAAAAAAAAAAAATTTTCGGTTTTTTTAATCCATTTAAAAAAAAAAAAAAAAAAAAAAAAAAAAATTTTAGCTTGAACGAAAAAGGACTTGCCGCCTTAAACCCTTTCCACCTTCGCTATTGTGCTTTACTCTGCAAACAGAAAAGCAAAAACACAAAACTCTCCCTCTCTCTTGTCCCTCCTTTTACCACTTCTTGCTCTTTTTTTTGACTTTCGTGTGTCCTCGATGTACAGCTACTTCATTGAACCGAATCGTCTTATCACAATATTGTGTTTTTCTTTTTCCCACGCTTTCGCACTCTCTACCCCCTTTTTTCTCTTGTGTCGTTCCCTCTTTCTCCTTTCTACATCTCGACTCGACAGCGCACAAGTTCGGGTGTTTTTCTTTTGCTCTGGCGCACGTACGCACACCAACAAGAAGACAATTCGAAGAGAGAAAAGAACAAAAAAAGGGCCTATTGTTCTCTCTCTTTTTTTTTCTTTTCGTCCGACCCGTCTCTCTCTGTTTTGTTCGTGCTGACGCTCTGCTGCCTCCACGCCGTGTCTCCTGTTGACCAATCAATACATTTTTATTATCTTCTTTTTCTTTTGGCACGGATCATCACAATCGGGAGGCGAAGCCACAACACAGCCTTTTGAAGAGTACGAATCTGGTTCCATTGAGAAGAGACATACACAAAAAAAGAAAATACATACACGACGAGGGCCTCGACCAGCGACACACACACACAAACACACACACCAAAAACAACAACAACTTCGTGTCGGGTAGAGCGCGGAGGCGCTTTTTGTACCTCTACCAGCTGTTTGCACACCCGCTCTCCTTCCTTTCTTTTGCACGCTTCTCTTGTCCGGATACACACCACTTCTTTTTTCTTTCTTTCTTTTCTCCTTTTTTTAGTTAGACAGAAGGCAAAAAAAAAAGCAGTATGGGCTGCGACTCGTCAAAGGAGACGGTGGCGTCCAACAACACCACCGCTCGCAACGACCGCAGCGGTGCGAATAGCAGCAAGCTGGACGGCGCGGCCAAGGCAACGAGACGTGGTGCCGATGGTGGTTCAAAGGGCGACGGCGCGGTGAAGGAGCGCTCGAGCAGCGCCGCGGCAGCGAACACGGCGAACAATGGCGGAGGCTTCTTGTTGAATCGGCAAGCCGGCACGGATCAGAGCCGCTGGCCGACTTGCCACTTCTGCCACAAGAAGATCCCCGAGAAGGAGTACAACGCGCACACCGTTATGTGTGACGAGCGGGAGGTGACGTGCTGGAACTCGTGGTGCCGCCAGATTATCCGTCAAGGCGACCTGCAGAAGCACCTGGAGGAGTGTGGGAAGAAGCAGAAGGCGATTTGCCCGAAGTGTGGCGCTGAGATCCTTGCCATCGACATGCAGGCGCACCGCGACAGCTGCCAGCCGAAGCCCTGCCCTCAATGCGGGGAGCTCTGCATCACACGCATCCACAAGTGGTGCCCGAAGACGCTCCTCGCGAAGGTGCGCTTTGTTAATGGCCCCTTCGCGACGGAGACGCTGCGAGCGAAGTACATCCCTGCCGGCAAGGAGAAGGATGCAGCGGCGAATTTGCAGTACAACGTAGCCCGGATGCAGCTGCTCTGGCGCTGGGTCAAGTGCAAGGGCATGATCGAGGAGACAATCTTCCGCAGCGTGTACAAAGAGATGGATTTGAAGAAGGAGGGCTTTGCCATCTTCAAGGCACATGACAAGGTCAATGAGCAGCACGTGATGGCGCCGAAGCGGTCGCGGTCGGTCATTCAGGCCCCCGTCGTCGCACCCGCCACCTCCTCCCACTACTTCCCCGTCAGCACGAGCGTCCCCATTACCCTCGAGCACGTGGAGCGCATGCTGAAGGACCTCAAGAACCACATCCTCCTCCCCTACCCGGCGGCCTGGCGCGTCTTCACGGATGCGATGAACCACCTCAACACAATGCCGAACGTGGTGCGGGTGTCGCCGCCTGTAGGGGCACGTGTCAGCAACGGTCGTGTCAGTCAGGGGTGCAAGGTGGTTGTGGTGGGCGACCTGCATGGCCAGATCGCGGACCTGCTGCACATCTTGAAGGAGAGTGGGATGCCGAGTGAGAGCAACTACTACGTCTTCAACGGCGACTTTGTTGACCGCGGTGCCTGCGGCGTTGAGATCATCCTCATCCTCTTCTCTCTTATGCTGGCCTGCCCAAAGTATGTCACGCTGAACCGCGGCAACCACGAGTGCGACTACATGAACGACGAGTACGGCTTCGACGTTGAGGTGAGCACGAAGTACGACCGCAACGTGTTCCGCCTCATCCAGCGCTGCTTCTGCGCTCTCCCGCTCGCCACCATCGTTGGCGGGAAGATCTTCGTCGTGCACGGCGGCCTGCCGCGGCGCAAGGGGGTGAGCATCAGCGACATCTCCCGCATCCAGCGCTTCCGGCAGATCCCGATGCCCAACTACTCGCAACCCGAAGAGGATGAGATCTTTCAGGACATGCTCTGGTCTGATCCGGTGGAGGATATTAAGGGGTGGCGTGAGAGTCAGCGTGGCGCCGGCGTCGAGTTCGGCTCCGACGTCACGAACGAGTTCCTCGACAACAACAAGCTGGAGCTCGTTGTCCGCTCACATGAGGAGTGTCTCAGCGGCTACGAGGAGCACCACAACCGGCGCCTCATCACCGTCTTCTCCGCCAGCAACTACGACGGGCCCAACTCAAATTACGGCTCGACCTGCACCTTCATCGGCGACAACACGGAGCCGGCGTACCACACGTATCAGATGTTCGAGGACGAGTACGACGAGCCGCAGCTCGTAAGTCTTGTCGACTCCTTCGCGCTCACCACGCCGACGCTCGCGAAGATCAACTCCTTCGCGGGCACCACCAACGGCAGCGCTGGTGGCGGTCACCTCAGCAGCTTCGTGAGCCGCATGCTGATGCACCGCCGCACCAAGGACGACATCTTGCGAGAGCTGCGAGAGCGCATCTTCCAGCGTCGCCACCGCCTCCTCGCCTACTTCTCCAAGCTCGACCGAACAAACAAAGGCTCGCTGTGGATGATTGAGTGGGTGGAGTCGATGCGCAACGTGCTGAACCTCGACCTTCCCTGGTACTTCCTGCGCGGCTACCTCATCGAGGTGGACGACCAGTCAAGAATCTGGTACGCCCCTTTCCTCAACCACTTTCACAACATATTGCAGGAGCTCTGGAGTGAGGACTGGCGGCAGTCCGTCTGTGCGCGTGTGTTGCAGCAGCAGCGCGCCAACCACCGCTCCCAGCTCGTCTCTGCCGCCTTCAACAAGGAGGTGGTGAACTACAACGAGTTCTGCTCCGTCATGCGAGCAATCGACTACACCACGAGCGACTGTCAGCTCTTCCAGCTCTTCGAGTCGTTTGATGAGCGCGGCAACGGCCACATCAGTGGCCCCGAGTTTGTGAAGAAGGTACAACAGATCGCCAACGGCAAGCCCGACCCGCTGCGGTGGGACATCGATGCCATGGAGCAGCTGCAGAACATCGTCATCCAGGGCCGTAGTCAGCTCGCCTCCCTCTTCCGCGTAACGCAGAAGGATAAGGCGTTGTCGAGGGAGCGCTTCATGGCGGGCATGGCGCAGCTGGGCCGTGGCATGCGCAAGCAGCTCTCGCAGCCGCAGAAGGACGCCATCTACGAGTTTATGAAGCACCGCGTGCCGGAGGGGGTGGAGGTGACCTTCGACGTCTTTATGCTCTGCGTGTACGTCTTTGACAGCCGCACGATGCTGAGCATCCGAGCATCGTACTCGCTCTCCGACTTCAACGAGTTGGGGCTGGCGCCGCTCTTCCTGAAGAACACCAGCTTCTCCAGCCCAGCCACGACGCACAACGCGTAGAGGGGCGCGTGATTGATATACGCTGCTGATGTAGCCTTGATGCCGGGAGTAATGTTTTGTGTTTTTGCGGTACGTCATGGCCACCTGTTGACGGTGCGCCATGACGGTGATGTATTTGAAAGCAGGCGCGACCTTGTCTGTCCGTGTGCGCCACGTCCTTTCTTCCCTCAATTGAATTTGTTTTTTTTTTGTTTGTTTTTTTGGGCGTCCTCGAGGGCCACGCGGGTGAGTGAAGGAGGCAGCGGCGCGCTTAGGTGCACCTGATGCGTACTACGCCTTCGTAGCCCTCTTCTCTTTCATCAGTACGCACACACACACACACACGCACGCTAACACGCTTTTTGCTCTAGAGCTGCCGCAGATCGCACCACACCTTCCCCCCTTCGAGTGCGGGTCTCTTCAGTGGACAAGCATTGCCAACGAAGCACGCTGTGGTGTGTGTTTTAGGTATCTTGACCTACGCGTACTTCTCCTCTCCCTTTCTCGGTGTGTTTATTTTCTTTCCCCCTTCTTATATATCATTCGGTCTCATTTTTTTTTTTTTCGCCCCCCGCGTGTGTGTTTATAGGTGTAGGTGAGTCGGCAAGGGCGGAATAGTCGTCACTTAATCACCTCATTTTCTGCCCTGTTCGCTCTGCTTGTTGTTCTCTTTTTGGGTGCTCTCGATCTTTGTGAAGACACTCCGTGGAAGGCGGGAAGAGGGACGGCTGCCGCTGGTGAAGCTGGTGGCGCCTGGCAGGTGTTGTTGGCTGCCGACATGCGAGCGCGTGTGTCTGCGTTCGAGGTTCAGCAGTTAGAAGAAGAAAAAGTGAAAAAGGAAAAGAGAGGCGTGCGGTGCTTATGCGGACGAAATTTGCTCTGCGTAAATTCAATATTATTTTAAATTTCGGTGAACCCTCTGCCACTCTGTACTATCCCTACTTGTCTACTTGTGTTGTTGCGTGTGGGCTTTATCAGATGACGTTGTATGTCTTGTTTTTTTGCGTTTGTTAATTTCCCCCTTTTTTTTTTTGCTCTGTTGTGGCTGTCCAGCTCTTGTTGTTTCCCAAAGAAGAGAGAAAGACTAAGAAAAAGAATAGCGATAACTGGCTGATTTTCACCCATTTCCCTTTGTATTTGCCCTCTATATCGCTCCTCCTCAAATATTTTATTTTTGCCGCTTCCCTGCGCACTTTCCACACACACCCACATCCAATTCTCTGTTCTTTTTTTTTTGTTGTTTTGCGTGCTCTCATGGACTTGTATTCTGAACCTGTACTTTTTCTGTTTTTTTTTTTTCTGTTTTCATTTGCTGCCGTGAAGATTGGTCTCGTGGTCCAACTGCCCACATCTGTCTCTCTCGTGTGTGTGTGGGCGAGGAGAGGGGAGAGGGAGTTTATCCCAACGTGTTCTCCGGTCCCGTCGCACGCGTAAAGAGAGGCGCGGTGTGGCGGTGCCGTCGTGTAAGCGGCTCCTCGAACTATTTAACAAGGACAGGAGCGTATCCCCTTTCAACGAAGAAACAAAGCAAACAGAGCAACAACTGTATTCAAAAGAAAAGTCATCAGGGGAAAAAGAGTTGGACCGAACTATTCAGAGGGAAGGGCATTTGCGGTTCATCTCCTCTCCTCAATGACGGTCTTTTAAGTGCTTCCTTCTCTCTGTACGTGGCACCTTTCTGTTTTTTTTTTTCTCAAAAACGTTTAAGACTCCGCTTGGGGTTCCAACAGGAAGAGCAGTGGAGAGGAAAAAAAAACGGAAGCGTTGCGAGCCGGTGTCGCGGGTCTCTGATGCAAGAGAGAGAACCAGCATGAGTGCATCTTCGATACACGCAGAAAGCACACGCTGCAACGTTCTTGTTTTTTTTTTTTCTGTTGTTCTCCTCCGTGCGTGCATGGCAGTGCTTCCGCTCTTCTCTGCACAACCGCCAGAGAGAGAGAGATTGGAAACAAATTACTGATGAACATGTATCACTAGCAGGTTATCAAAGACAGCTGTACTCCACTTACTTCTCTCTTGCACGCGACTGCTCCTTTGCGTTCTCCCTGCCTCTTTCTCAATCACACACACACACACTTCACAGTGAGTAGTAGCACTAACACGCACATACACACACACCCCTCTCAACCCCCCTCGGTGCAGCCACACTTCGATCTTCCCTCTCTCACCACTCCTTTCCTTTTACTCTTGCGTCTTTCGTCAGGCATGTTCGCCCGCCGTGCCGCCTCATCCGCTGTTGGCGCGGTTGCCATGGCCACCTCTTCCTCTCTCAGCTGCCAGCGCCGCTACGACCACGACCGCTGGTACGGCCACGCCCTCGAGCTGGACACGCACAACTACAAGTTCACCGGCGAGCCCCCGACCTGGATGAAGTCGCGCACGAAGACGGAGGAGGAGACGAACTTCGCCAAGACGGTGCTGCCGCACATCGACTTCGCCTCGAGCTACGAGTGCGTTCTCTTCGACGCGGACCGCCTGAACACCCACCTCAACCGCAAGGAGTTCGGCAACGAGATCAAGTACCGCCTGGAGAAGCAGTCCAACACGGTGGCCCGTGCGCAGCAGCTGCTCAAGGACAAGAAGGCCGGCAGCGGCGCCGACGCCGAGCGTGTCGAGAACGCGATGATCGCCCGCATCTTCGATGAGGAGCACGTCCAGGCGGAGATGAAGTACGTGAAGTGCATCCGCGCCAACGAGCTGGCGGAGGACAACCGCCTCGATATCCTGCCCGGTGGCTCGCCCAACTCCCTGCGCGAGAAGACGCGGTGGAACCTCAACACGGAGCTGCACCCCGCCGACCGCGCTGAGATCGGTGCGCGGCTGACCGCGTGGCTGCCGGAGAAGTACCACATCGTGTACTTCGACGACTTCCAGACGGTCGCCGCCAACGACGCGACGGCGCGGAAGCAGATGCTCGACATCGTGGACAGCGTCAACAAGGAGTACGCCGCGGAGGCGAAGGCTGGGGGCTACGAGGCCGACCTGAAGGAGACGGTGACGGAGCTGCTCGACGACGTCGACCCGACCCGCGCCATCACGGTGGAGGCCATCAAGGGCTGCAGCGACCTGCAGCAGCTGGAGGACTGGTCGCACCAGGTGCACGAGTACAACGGCGACGACCGCATCATCGAGATTTACGCCCGCGCCGCGGAGCTGACCAAGAACGCCGACCACCAGGCGCTCGTGAAGGAGATGCGGGCGTGGCGGAAGCTGGCCGCCAAGAACTAAGTGGTAGGGCACGTCAAGCACACCGTGAGAAGGTGTTAAAAAGAGGAGATAATGGCAAAAATAAACAAAAGCAACGAGACCAAAAGTCAAAGGGGAAGGAGAATCTAGTTGAGGAGTCGCAGCAGAGGACGGATGAGAAAGGGAGGAAGGATGGGTTTAGCCTTCTTCTTTGTAGCTCTCTCCTCCACTCCTTGGTGTTGACTCCATCGTCTCAGTGTCCTCTCTCTCTCTCCAGTAGGGGACCTTTCTGCTCTTTTTTTTGTTGTGTTCTCCCTTTCCGCCTACTGGTTGTCCTTCCCTTTCTCGTTGTACTTCGTGTTTGGCTTGTTTTAAAATTGTTTCCTGTTGGGAAGGCGTTGGTGGCGTAACAACATCAAAAAAAAAGAACGAAAAACACGAAGTGCTGTTACTCGTTGATTTGTTTCTTTCTTTTTTCTCTTTTCTAGTGGAGCTTTATTATCATTTTTATTGTTCTAGAGCAGCTCAAAGATTTCACACACCCTGCAGGGGTTAAAGGACCTTCCGAGGCGATAACGGAAGGCTTGACGGATTCAAGAAAAAAAAAAAAGAAGCCGAAGCCGTGCGTAGGTGGTTTTTTTTTTTCTGATCTCCGCTCAGCACTTATCTTTTTTTCTCTTTACACGTAGTAGTATAGGTCCTCCTGAACACATACACGCACACTCACAGACAGACGGAGATCGACGTGCATATGCGTGCATTGGCCATGTGCGGGTCTGTCGTCGTTGCTGTGTGGGTATGCTCAAGAGAAGAAAGAGAGAGAGAAGGTGGTTTTGATGCGGGCACGGAAGACGTGAGTAGGTGCGTTGGTAGCGCCATCTCAATACTTCTTTCTTTTATTATTGCCCCATTCTTCCTCTCTCTCTCTTCCCTTCACCGTATTTGTTTTTCTCGTTTTCTTTTCCTTTCGCCTTCTTTTTATTTTGTTTTTCTTCTCTTTGGCTCGAGTTGTTGATAGGGATTGAAGTCCTTAGTGGCTTACCACTTATGGAGGCACAAAAAAAAGGAAAAAAAAAACTAAAGCAATAGATAGCGTTAAGAGAGAGAACAGATTTGAACGTGCATCTAGCTTTTTGTGGGAGAGATTCGTGGCCCGAGTGATGACGCACGGACAAACCTGCTTGTGATTTGTAGTTAAGTGTATATGTGTGTGTGCACGAGATCTTGTACCGTAGTATCGCTTAAGAGCTGTGCATGCGCAGACTTGGTTTTTTGAAAAGCTTTGCCGCGTTGCTCTCGATGACAAAGGAGAAGAGCACCGTATACACGATGGTGAGACGAAAGAAAAAGGAGATGCAGCGACAGCGTTAGGGCAGGCGTTTTTTTTTTCTGCTCGACGCTGTTCTGCAACTTCTTCCTTAGCCACTGCGTTAAACATTCCTGCGCATGATGCTTGTGCAGCACGTGTCTCGTCACCCAGCCGTAGTCCTTCGTGTAAACTCTTCCCTCTTTACTCAACTCTATCCCACTCTCCCTCTCTCTGCAAGAGTAGCTGTGCACAACAAGAGGGCTAAACTCCCATTTTTTATATTGTGCTTGTTGAATGTGAAGCCCACCAACACACAGTTACAAACACATAGGCACTGTAAACCGATGCCCTTATCCTTCATTGCTTTCCTGCTTCCCACCTGTGCAGCACTGACATAAACACACACGCGCACACACACGACACCTGCAAGCCTCATTTATGTAAAATACTGTGAGAACAAAACCCATCACCATTCACGCACGGAAAAAAAGAAATCAAAAACACAAGCTTAGTGACAATAAACGCACCTGCCACACCCACACAACAATGCCGAAGGACCACAAGTCCAGCAATCCTGCCAAAGGCATCACCAAAGCCTTCTCCTTCTGGCAGGACCGCGAGATCCGCTTTGACTCGCCCATCTCCGTCCTGCAGCTGCGCGACAACACCGAGCACGTCTACGCCACCTTCAAGAATGTCGAGGACACGAAGGGCAACAACGGCCACGACGGCGTGCTGCTCGTCACGAACCTCCGTCTGCTCTGGTGGAGCGCGCAGCGCTGCTCCCTCAACCTCAGCATCGGCTACTACTGCATCCAGAAGCTGTCGGTGCAGGAGACGGAGTCGAAGTTGGCGGGCGGCACGACGGAGTCGCTCACCATCAGCTCCAAGTTTAACGCGAGCCGCTTTCAGTTTTTGTTCTCCGTCGTCCATCCCGCCGCAGCCGCGGCATCAACGGCGACGCGAGGTATGGCCGGCGGCGAGTCCGAGGCCCGCCGTGCTGCCGTGCAGCAGAAGGACGCAGCGGCGCGTCAGCGTCTGCATGCCACGATTCACGCCGTCTGGAGTGCGTACGAGAGCACCCGCGTCTACCGCGAGCTGCGTGTGCGCGGGGCGGTGGTGCAAAATGGACAGGTGATTCTTTTGAAAGGCGAGCAGGTGATTTCTCGCAACAGCGGTGTCACGAACGTGAGCAAGGATGAGGGCGTACTGGGCACGTTCGTCGTCACCAACCTCCGTGTCGTGTGGTTCGCCGCTGTCGAGGCGTTCAACGTGTCGGTGCCTTACCTGCAGTTTACCGGGCTGCGCTCGCAGCAGAGCCGCTTTGGACAAACGCTTATTATCGAAACGTCGACCTACGCCGGGAACTTCGTCCTTGGCTTCCGCATCGACCCGGATGCGAAGCTGAACGAGCTGTACACCGAAATAAGCTCCATGTGGCGCACGTGGACGGCGCGGCCGATTCTCGGCATCCAGGTCGAGCTGCAGGACACGATGACCGCTGCCATGGTGGAGGACAGCCTGGACGCGGCGGACCTACCACAGACGCAGGGACGTGGTCCACAGAGTCGTGTCTGGGAGGCGCTGGTGAAGGCGAACACCGCACAGGGCGGCAGGGCGGAGCGGCAGCTGGAAGGACAGAATGTGGTGCAGGATGCGCCGACGGACGCCTTCGCCGCGTACTACGCCGACGAGGGGCGGAAGAGCGCCGATCGGCGGCCGGTGTATGAGCCTTCGATTGGGCTGGCAGTGGAGCGGTTGCGGAAGGGGACAACGATCCAGAGTCTCTGGGATGCCTCGGTGTCCTCTTAGACGTTTTTTAGTAGGCGGGAGGAAGAGGAATAATGAGATGGAGAGAGAGAGAGAATGCGTTGGTCGTCTCTCTTTCCCCTTGTTCTTCTGCGACTCGTCCTTTCAGCCACCGCCCTCTCGCTCCGTTCTTATGCGTTCTTTTTTCCTACATTGCATCTGCCCCTCCTGCGTTGTTCGGCGTGTCCATGTTGATTCTTAATTCGCGTCGACGGCGACTCTTTTTTTTTTTTTTCGATTGAACTTTGGCGCACCATCGTGCCAATGAACTACAGCTCTCACGAAGAAAGAGAGGAAAAGATGCAGAGGGACGAGGTGCCACTACGAAGACTGGCAGCGACTTCCGCGGTGAAAAAAAAAAAGAGAGATGAATCCAACACATCGTGAAAGCGGTGAGCCTCACCACCTCTGTGGTGTACTATTATTTCATCTGTGCGCCGGAAAAAAAAACTATAAGCTGGAGCACAGGTACGACATGTCATTCGTGTTGTTGCTGATCGTGTACGGGTTCCGAGTACGGTGGCGCGACTCTTCGCACTCTTCTCGTCAGCTAACTTATTTTCTTCTCCTCTCTCTTTTTTCTTTGCAGTCCTACTAGAGCCAGGTGCGCGAGTGGGGAAACTGGTCGCACTAAAAGAAAAGAGAGAGCGTACTACTCATAGGAAGGACCTGATTCTCTTTTCTCTCCTTTTCTCCTTGCCTCATCCACGCACAGACTGGCATCTCCTTCTTCACTGTTTTATATTTTATCTCTTTTCTGTTGTAGCTCCCATCATGCAGATCTTCGTGAAGCATCGCAATCGCTTCTTCGCCATCGCGCTCTGGAGCGGGGCGACGTCGATCATTATGTTCTGGCTCGTGCTACGCCGCACCGGCTTCAACACCGCCTACAGCCGCTGCACATACTTGGTGATGATGGGTGAGTACAAGCAGCTACTCGAACCTGGCACGTTCCCCAGCAACGAAAATTTGCCGCCTCACCTGCGACTCGACACGCCGTCGTACCTGGACCTCCCCAACACTGAAATAGCGTTGCCGCCGCTGATCGATATCAGCCTGTCCGACAAGGACCAAATTACACGGCTCGAGAGTGAGCTGCCGTCGACGGAGCGCACCGACGTGCACGTGAACTTCGGCCCTATCAGGACGCAGACGATTATCATGACGCCGGGCTCGAATGAGCGGTATGTGCGGCGGCGTCTCGGGCTGTCGGAGAAGGACAGGCAGGCGCTCGCAGAGGACGAACGTCGCGCGCACGAGGAGAAGAGAGCGGCGTGAGAAGAGAAACAGAGAGGGGAGAGACGACCTCCTCAAATTTTTTTGTTTCGGTTTTTAAATTCCGCGGCGAGGTTTGGCCTTTGAAAGTTGTTGCAGGACTGCTTGCCCATTTTTGTTGTTGTCTCGTGTGGCTGCTTTCTTTTCTTTGTTTTTATGCCTCCTCACATGCTCATCCACAACTAAAAATGCTTTTTAAGCTTATAAACGTACAGAAGGGGAACAAAGGCGTCATGTGTGTGTTTATGACAACGCGCTTTTCTTCAGGAGAAGGGCTGAAGCATGTCGTTACGTTTGGTATGTGTAGCACTTATCGCTGATTTGCCTTTCCTGCTTATTCCTCTTATTTCCCCCTCTCTCCTCTCTGTCTTTTGACCAGCGCCGCTCTACACACACGCACACACTTACGCATACGGTGCAGGTAGGGGAGTAATTGCTGACGCACTCATCCGCTCCTTATCAGCTGCGCAGCCCCTCGATCCGTGCGCAGTGCCTTCCTATAGGCTCGAAACCCACACGCACATACACAAGCACACACAAACAAACACACGAACACACCCGCAACCATGTACACTACTTTGGGTATTTCAGCCGAGCAGGTGTACGGCGACATGTTTACGGCATGGCTGCGCGACACACACGAGAAAAACACCCCAGACGTTAAACGCCTCTACACCGCCATGATCGAGAACGGCTTCGGCAACCAGCAGGTGCTGCTGCGACGCCAGCGACTTGGTGCAAATTTCATCAACAGCCTCGTGCCCCTCTTACACCAGTCCGCGCTGGTCAAGCTCGACCTGCACGGCAACATGCTGCGCGACGTCGGCTGCGAGCTGCTCGTGCAGGTGCTGCGGGACACGCCCTGTCTTACGCACCTCGACCTCGGCGCAAACGCAATCGGCTCGTCGTCGGCGGCGCAGGCTGGCGGCGGTGGCGCACGCGCTGGCAGCGCCGGGGCACGGGCAGGGACGCGTCGCGCGGAGAGCGGGGCGGCGGAGTCAGCTGCAGGTGGGGGCACCGGCTCCCGCACAATCGGAGGAGGCCGGTCAACTACTCGCGGCGGTGGAGCGAACGCCAGCAGCAGCGCCGCACGCACGGGGAGTCGCTATCTTACCGCCATGCAGGGCCTCGGGGCCGCCATCGCCCAGCACAAACGCCTCACCGTTTTGGTTCTCGGCTCGATGCCGGAGGAGTCCTACGCGAACCAGATCGAGGAGGCCGGCGCGGTCTACGTGCTGGAGGGCTGCGTGCTGAGTCACACGCTGAAAATTTTAGATCTGAGTGGCAACCCCCTCGCCGCGAACTGCGACGCCCCTGTAGAGGCTGCACGGCGGGTGGGGAACACAGACGACGGCGCGTCCTCCTCCTGTGGCGGTTCTCGCTGCTGCTGCCGCCGCTGCTGCACACGACGGCACGGCGAGCGGCGGCAACCCCGCCACCACCACACCGACCGGCGCGTCTCGAGTGCGGAGTGGTAACGGCGCGGAGGACGGACGAAGCGGTGTGACCTCTGCCTTGAAGGGCAACCATGCTGGTGTTGGTGGCGGGGGCAATGCGACGAGCTACGGCACGCGGTCGGGCCCTCGCACCCCTGTGGAGCTTCTTGCGCAGCTCTTCCGCACCTCCACCACCCTCACCCACGTGGGGCTGCGCGCCGTCGGCCTCAGTGACAGCGGGGCGGCCTACCTCCTCGACGCCGCCGGGGCAAGCCGCAGTCTTCTCCGCCTCGACATGAGCGAGAACGGCTTCTCCTCGCATGTCGCCGAGGCGGCTGGGCAGCTGCTGCAGCAGCGCACCGCGGCCATTCGCAGTGGCGCCAAGGGCAGCGCGCTCCTCTCGCTCGTGCTCTCGCTGAACGACTTGCGGGACAACGGGGCGGCGGCGGCGGTGGCGCGACGCGGTGACTTCGGCTTCACGACGGCAACCAACGGCACTGCCGCAACCGGCAACGGGCGAAGCGGCGGCGGCGGCGGCGGCGTTGTGGACTCACGCTTGGCGGCGTCTGCGCCTGCGTCGAGCTCCCGCTACGTCGCCCGCACCCGCGCCCTGCGCGACGCTGCCGGCGCTGTCAATGACAACAGTGGCAATGGCTCGATGATGATGTCACCTGGAACCTCCAGCGGAGCCTTTTACGCTGGTGCTGCCAACGACAGCCAGGCTGGCATGCTGCTCTTTTCCGCCCTCAGCACGGATCAGCACCTCACCTCGCTGGTGCTGGACGGCTGCGTGCTGGATGACGCGGCGCTCTTCGCCCTGTGCCGCTCGCTGCTCACCAACACCTGCCTCACGGTGCTCTCGCTGCGGGACAACGAGTTCACGCCGGATGGCGTGGTGCAGCTCGGCCGTGCCCTCTGTCGCCACCCCTGTCTGGAGAAGTTGTTTCTTTCTGGCAACGCGGTCGAGGACGAAGGCGCGTGTGCGCTGGCCACCGCGCTCGGGTACCCTGAAGCCTCCCTCATGGAGCTCGATGTGGCCGGCACGTGGCTTGGCGATCGCGGGCTCATCGCGCTCGGCGTCGCACTGCAGACGAACACCTCGCTGAGGGTGCTGCACGTTGCCGATAACCACTTCACCCAAGACGGCGGGGCTTCCTTTGCTGCGTTGCTGGAGAACAACCAACACGTCGTGCGGTGCGAGTTGAGTGGGACGAGCGTACCGCATCATGTCGTGCTGCGGCTGGAGCGGGCCACGACGCGCAACCGCCGCAAGGCGGACAACGCCGAGTCGGACGCCCTCAAGAAGGAGGTGGTGCGGCTCCACTACCAGAAGTACAAGCTGTCCGAGGCCCAGCTGGAGCTCGAGTCGCTGCGCGAGAAGAACGCCGATGTGAAGCGCACAACGGAGAACTTCGACACGCAGACGAAGCAGGGCCACAACGACTTCATGAAGCGCATCCGCGAGCTGGAGGACCAGATCGGCAACGCGAAGCAGCAGGAGGGCCGGTATGTGGAGCAGGCGGCGAAACTCACGGCCGATCTCGCCAAGGCGCAGGAGTCGCACGCGGATGAGATGACGTTCGCGACGGAGCGGCTGGCTGTCGAGGCACGGCTGCGCGAGGAGGCTGAGGCCGAGTTCCACGCCACGCAGGCGGAGTTAGAAGATTGGCGGCAGAACGGCGCTGCGCGGGAGGCGAAGAAGCGCGAGACGCTGGCGGAGATGAAGGCCGACCAGGAGGCGTGGGCGGCGCAGCGGAAGGACTACCGCGAGCGCACGGCGGAGGTGCAGCAGGCGATCGCTGAGCTTGAGGCGGGAGGGGCGGTGAGCAAGAAGTGACCAGGAGAAAGGAAAATGTATTTCACCTAGAAAAAAGTAGGAAGTGAGACGAGAAGAGAGGGAGAATTTGAATGTTGCGTTTGTGTGTGCACTTGATTCGCCGTACTCGTGTACTGGTGCTTGATGTAAAGTGGCTTAAACCTGTGCTCATGCGGGAGAGAGAGGAGAGTTCTTGCGCACCAACCACACCGCCACCGCCTTCTCTCTCTCTCTCTCGGCGCTTCGATTGGAGCGATGTAAATTCAAAAATGAAAATCCTGTTCATTATTTCATTTTTATTTTTTTTGTTCTCCTCTGCGTTTCTTGCGCATATTCTGTTGTATCGATGTGACCTGAGCACGTACCTTCACGGCACCTCTGCGCAGCGAAAGAACTAAGAAAACTATTTTCCAGAACCAGAAAGGCTTCAGCACGACGGCGCCGCGTAGCTTTCAAAAAAAATGAAAGGGCACAGTAAGGTTTGTGTGGGATAAGTGATGTCCCAAAGAGAAAGCGCGTGTGCCATCCTGCTCCTTTCTCTTCACGCGTGTGGACGCCATAACAATAAGGCTTCGCACGGTGATGTGTGTTCTCACGTGTGCTTGGGTAGGTACGTGGTCGCGTTGACAAGCGCGCTCAGCTCGCCTCTTTTTGCATGGTGAATGCCGTCAAGGCTGACCAACAATAAAAAAAAAAATAGCGAAAAACTTTTGCTGTCATCTCTTTCTCTTTCTCTCTCTCCCCGCCTTTCTTTCTTTTGTTGGGTCACGACATCGCTCTCTCTACACTGCAATAAGATTTTGAAAGAAAAAAAAAGACTCTCTCTCTCAGTCCTCTCCGCATTGTACTTCTGCTTTTACCTCCCTTTTTACCCTCGGTGCAGCACACATACACACCTTTTTGTCGATACTCTCTTACTTGGTGCTCTGCTTGCCCTTCTTTTTTTTTTTTTTTCCCCCCCCTTTCAAAAACCCCAAACTCTTTTTTTACTATTAACCCAAAACAAACCCAAAAAAAAAAAACACACACCCACACACACAAAAAACAAAAAAAAAAAAAAAAAACAAAAACCAAACTCATCGCCCCCCAACAAAAAAAAAAAAAAAAAAACTTCCCTACCCCCCAACCAACCAAACAAACCGCCCCCCCCCCCCCCCCCCCCCCCCCCGCGCGGGGGGGGGGGGGGGGGGGGGGGGGGGGGGGGGGGCAAACCCAACAACAAGCGGTGAGCGCTGCCGTGGGGGCTGCCATCTGCTGGGCCGGCGACCTCGCGGTGGGGCCGGCGCCCCCCACGAACCCAAAAAAACCCTAATTGTCGGGGGTCCCCCCAACTTCAAGATGGTAGGCGAGATGCTGTCGGGCAAGATGAACATTTAGGCGAGAATAAAAAGCTCACCGCAGTTTCATGCAGCGGCGTACCCGTTTCATAACCACACGTATACGCACACCCACATCACACAAATACGCGAGTCGGTATGGAGAGGCGGAGAGGTGAAAGGAAAAAAGGGAGGCACGTTACCGCTGTCGTGACCGACGTACTTTTTTTTAAAATTTTTTTCCCCCCCCCCCCCCCCCCCCCCCCTTTTTTTTTTTTTCTTCTCCCCTTTTCTCTTTCTTTCCTCGTTGATGCCCGTGTGTGTGTGGGTGCACGCCGTGCCGCCGCCACCTCACGTGCAAAGACAGATATACACACACCGTCGTGGCCCACTTCTTCGGGTCTTCGAAACAAAAAAAAAAAAAACAAATATCATTTGCCGTTTATTTCTTTTTTTTTACTCTCACTTTTTTTTTGTTTGCACTACATACACACAAACATATATAAAAAAAGTAATAGTAGCCAGGCCTCATCACTGCATACACACGAAAAAATGAAAATGGTGAGGCAGCGGTGTATACGTGCCAGTGCCGAAACATGATTACTCGGCTGTTGTGTGTGTGCAATCGGCGTTCTCCGTTGCCGAGATCCATTTTACGCGCTTTTACTTTTCATGTGTGGGACTGTGTTTTACTTTTTTTTTTATGACATACTTTTCTCTGTTTACGACCGACGCCTCCCACTCCCGTTTCAGGAAGGGGGATCAAAAAAAAAAAGGGAAAAGAAGGAGATGAAGAGAGATCGCGAAAAACAAACAAACAACCCTACAAAGAGAAAAAAATTAAGGAATGCAGGAAGCACGCCATCGCCGCAGGCTTACTGTGGAGCGAGGTATGATGAAGGAAAGTGAAAGGAGTTTTTGCGTCGTTGTGTTGTCGCGTTGATGGGATGGTGATTAGACCCAGCACGAACGCCAGGAAAAAGCAGGAAGTTTCGTGTCGCCTCTCCTGTACCTTTTCCATCGGCTCGGTGTCGCCTTTAGGATCAGCTTTTGAATGGACAAAGGCAACAAGAGGACCAGGAATGCTTTAATGCTGCCTTTTTTGAAAATTGTTCTGTATCATGCTGCGCTCTGCTCCCACACCTGTTGTCCACTTTCTCTCACTCACCTCTGCGCTTTTTCTCTCGCCAAACGACATGTGCATAGTACCACACACAACTGCCTTACCGCCTTTTTTTTTTTTTGGCTGTACTCGACCCCTCTCTTGTCTTTGTACGAATGAAGTTTGACATTGTCTACTCCATTTTCAACTCTTCAGCCACTCGTCGCCCTCTTCTCAGCTTCCGCTTCTATTGTTTTTTATACCCCTCCATCCGGAACAGAAGAACAAAGAAAAATAGATTTTCTTGCAGCAGTCTCACCCCGTGAATCCATACCCTCCGTCTCTTTTACCCTTCCCGCTTTTTTATTTTTTTGCATACACCTCACCTACCTTTTTATTTATTTTTTATTTGCACGAGTGGAAGAAAAACAAAAAAAAGTCAACATCTGCGTTTCTTCACTCTTTTTATACCCCTCTTTTTCACTTCTTCTCTCTTAGCGCGTTCGATCATACACACCTACAGACAGACACACCTACAGACAGGCACACACACACATCGTTGGCTGACTCTCTTCCTTATTTCGAAATCCTCCTCTCTCTCTCCACTTCACACTATAAGAAAAAGAAAAAGAACGAGAAAATAGTGAGTTGCTCCTCTCTGCACCGCACCCCGAAGCCCCCTCTCTCTCTTTGCCATCATGGTCTCCATCACCCCCTCAGTTTCAGGTGAGCGCGACGTCCTTCAACGAGTACCGCGCCTACTACCTCGCCACACGCCGCAACCTGTGGACGCGCCGCTCGCACGTGTTTGCCACCGCCGTCGCCGCCATCGCTGCCGTCCTCGCCGCCATTCGCTTGGATGTGCGTATGATGGTGTCATCGATCGCAGCGGGTTACCTGCTGTGCTGGGGTGCCGACGCAGCAATTGAGCAGCGCCGGCCGGCCTCGATCGACCACCCGATTTGGGCCTTCCGGGCCAATATGCTGATGGTGAAGGACGTCGTCACGGGCAACGAGCGCGTCTAGGGAGCAAAAAATAGGAAAAACAACAACAATAAAACATGGAGCACACATCAATACAGACCAGTACACGCGATGGATGATTTGTTTTGTGTTTGTGAATCACGGAGATGCGCGCAGTCGAATATACATGAGAAGCGAACTCCCGTATTTTTACTTTTTTTCCTCTCTTTTTTTTTTCTGGGCGTTCCGTACTTGTCAAAAAAAAACACACACACATTACACACGTGTACACACACACTTTTCTAAATTTCACTCTTCTCTTTCCTCGTTTCTGCAGCCTCCGTCGTGGCACGAGCATCTCTCTCTCCTTGTTTGCGTGTGCGTGCGCTTAAGCTCCTCTAGCTGTGCAACCGGGTTTTTACCCCCTTGTCAGTGCCTAATGTTTGTTTTTTTCTCCCGCCATGCACTTACATTGCTGCGCAACCTCCAATACTTTCCGTTTTATACATACTCAGCGAAAGGGGAGTCACCCGTGCACACACACGTACAGATATACATTCCCAGAGATCACCGCTTATTATTTTTTACGCGCATTCTGAATGTCTCCGCAGGTTTCTGAGTACAGGAGCTGTGTTGCGTGTCCGTGTGGCTGGGAAGAGTGAGGTGTGTTTGTATGTGTAAGTGAGTGTGTGTTTTTGTGCTGTTGTCGTGCGTCAGCGTCGGAATTGTCCCTCCAAAACAACAAGAAAAAAATAAGAATAGCAACGAACGAACCACGGAGCTGCGCTTGTGAATGGTGGGAGGAATACGTATCGGCTACTGGGCTTCGTGTGCGGGGACGACTATGATGCCTCTTGAGTCCTGCTTTGGTTTCTGACCAGCTGCTGTCAACGTGCAGCCGGGGCAGCAGACTCAACGCCGTTTCTTCAAGCGTTTTTGGGTCTCACAGCGTTTGCCATGTTGGAAATATAAAAAAATTTCAGTGAACTAAATCAGCATTAGTAGTTTTTTTTTTCTATTTATGCATCTCTTTTGTTTTCTCATCTGGCACTGTGTCTTGTGCAGCATCTATTTCCGCCACACCTTCTCCCTCTCCCATTTTTTCGCCCCTTTTCCTGGTGTTACTGTACCCGAGGTGCACCCACAGAACAGCGACTACGCCTCCCCAACGCATTCTACGTTTTAAGACGCGGATAGACACGTACAACATAGAAAACTATTTCTCGTATAGATATAGAGTTCTTAATTTTTTTTTCGTTCTTTCCCAGTGACTGCGCGCGTGCTGTACCGTCACATGGACCCGCGTGGCATCGATGTTGAGGAGGACGGCAACGATGTGCGTCACCACACCGCTGTTGCGGAGGCACACGACGTCAACGCTTACGACGACGACGGCAGCGAAAGCAGTAGCAGCGACGCTGAAAACGAAAGGAGCCTTCAGCAGTTCAGCAGGGGACTGACGTCTTCCTCACCAGCGTCTTCCTCTACCGGTGGTGGTGGGGCGTCCTCGGCTGCGGTTGCAGTTCGTTACGACGTGCACGACAACACAATTGCCGCCGTGACGCCTTCAAAGGGAAAGCGGCGGGTGTGGGTGCTGCCGCGTGCGTTGCTGCCGGTAAATGTGACCGCTGCCTCTCCTTCACGTGCGAGTGTGGCGGCGAGCTCCTCCCGTACATCAACACAGAGCACCGCTGCTGGTGGTGGTGGTAGTGGAAGTTGTGCTGGCGCGGAAGGCAATCTGCAGCCTGACGCTCTACAGCATCACGGAGAGAGTGAGATGAGTGCGATGTCGGCACAGCGTGTCAGCAGAGAAAGTTGTGGCGGCGCTGGTGGTGGTGGTTGTGGTGGTGGCGGTAGCTTCTTCTCTTCCTTCTCCTCCTCCTCCTCTCCCCACCTTGCTGTAGAGGTGGTGCGCCTGCCCCACCCTCGACATGGCGAGCCCACTCTCTTTCTTCTTCACCCGCACGCCTCACCCGCAGCGGCTTCTCCTTCTTCGCTGCTCTTTGAGATCCAAGCACAGGCGCCGCCGAACGACATGGCACAAAGCTGGTTTGTTGGAGAAGAAGTTGTCCCGAGCAGTCCCCACAGCGGTGAACTGCTAGCGGTGACACCGGTCGATCTAACCTTTTTTGCCTTGTCAGAGCTGTTCGGCACCGCAGCCACCTACGAGCGTCTCTCGAAGACCTTCATGTCCGCCAGCGACCTCTATCGGTCCGGAGGCGTGGGTGCGCCGCCACTACCACAGCAGCAGGCAGTGCCATCAGCGACAGCTGCGTCTCCTGCCCAGCTTGATGCGTGTGTATCGGTGTTTAGTGGCATCGGTGGTGGTGGTGCAGAGGCGGAGGAGGAAAGAAAGTTCCAACTCGGACCCCTTTGCCTATTCCTTTGGCCAAACGCCCTCTATGACGGATCAGCGGAGGAGCAGTGGCGACGCGTTGCCTGCACGTGGCACCACGCAGCCGCTTTTCTCTCCCTCTGCATCTTTGCATGACAAGGGCTGGGCGGGTTGGGCCCACGCTGCCGCTCACGACCCCCTCCGCTTTCAACGCTGTCTCGATGCCCTGCAGGATGACGCGCTGCTGCGTCGTTTCTGCGAGGTGCGTGTGGTGGGGAGTGACAGCGAACAAGATGACAGCAGGCCGGACGTGTACTACCGTCTATCCGACGCCGTTGCAGTGGAGTGGCTGCGGCGCAAGGTGTTACAGGTTCGTGCCTCGGCCGTGCTGCGTGCCATCTTGCAGCTACCCGAACGCGCTCGCCCTGCTGAGCCTACCACGTCCACCACGAGTGCTGTGGAAGCAGAGGAGGTACCGATGTCGATGGCATTTGGTGTCGTGGCCGAGTACGTGCCGCAGCGTCTTCATGCTGCCCTCTCCGCTGCCTGTGGGCTGCAGTCGTCTGCGAGTGCGGCGACGGCAACAGGAGGAGGAGGAGAAGCGGTATCACCGGCTTTTAATGCCGGAGCGAAGCGTGATCGGGCCGGTGAAGGCATTGGAAGCGGTGCTTCTGCTGCTGCTGCGGCTGCGGTGGCCGTGGCGCCTGCCGGGCCAAAGAGTGCGAGTGTGAAGCGGCTAGAGAAGGCGGGCCGGCCGAAAGGCACGCCGACGCTCTTCTCGATGTTTGCCAGTAAGAAGAAGGAGGGCAGCTAGCGAGGAGGAGAGCAGAGGAGTGAACGATGTTGTTTCGGAAAGCTTTTTTCGGGTGTATCAGTGTGAGGACTGCACTTCATATATTTGCGATGGTGTTGTGTGGTGTTCATCAACACCACTTCCAATAATAACAGACGGATTCAATAGTAAAAAAAAAAAGACATGAGTTTTTGTTGATGCCAATTATGCGGTGTAGCGCCACGCAGCCTGAGAGGCGCTTAAAGCCCAAAGCTTAAAAAAAAAAAAATATATTAATGGAGCGCTGGGGAGCACTCTCGAGGACCTTCTCTCTCTCTCTTGTTGAGATCTGCTCAATCACTTGTCTTCCCTGCGCACTGGTTTTTAAAAATTTCTCGCACACCTTTTCTTCTTCTTCATGGTTCTTTCCCCAATACGTCCCTTCCAACACGAAACACACCAACTCGTCTACCGCCGCGTAAAAGGTGGTGACGAAGGCACGGAGCAACCAACGGAAATCGAATTAAGACCGAACATAAAGCAAATTCCACACCATTTCAACCCACGTCCTTTACCTAAGAGATAGCGTACAAACAATTAGGTCACGGACTAGAGTGGAGGACAGCACTTGAGGAGGTGCGTCGCGGACTGCTTCGCGCATTTGTCATTCTGCGGCCTTTTTTTTTCCCTTTTAGTGTCTCTCATTATCACCTTCGTGTATTTGTTACTTTTGCCGTTTTCTTTCTCCTTTCTTTTATATCGAGAAGAAGCCGCAGCGTCGTGGTTGCGCTTTTTTTCTCGTTTAGCAACTAGCGGTAGCACAAGTAGTAGTCGTAGTACCTCCCTTTTTCTCTTACACACACACACCCAATCTTTGGGTTTTTCATCGCCTAGTATCATCTGCTTCTGCCTGTTCTCCGCACCCCTCGTCGAAACTTCTTCCTTCCCACCCCCTAAATTAGCAAAGCACTCTCCCAGTGCGTGTGCGATCTGCACTTACCATGCTGCGCTCCACCTCTAGCAAGCTCTTCCGCACGACCCCGCTGCTGCGGGTGTGGGCGGCCGAGGAGGACGACGCCAACGCCCCGCCGACCACCTTTAAGAACGTCAAGCCGGGCCGCGTGCTGCGGCTCTGGCGCCAGATTCGCCACCGCGCCTGGATTCTTTACACCTGGGATGAGGAGTGGATATCGCCCATCCAGGAGGGCTACCTGCACCAGCAGCGCCTCGAGCAGATCTGCTTCGCACCTCTCTCCGCCTATGGCATGGTGCCCGGCAGCTACTGCGACCCCCTGCTGTACAACACCAAGACCACTTCACCTTTTCGCTGGCACGTGGCCAACGTAAAGAGCGACATCGTGGGCCACTGGTACATGGACGCCGATGAACTCTTCCGCCTGAAGGACTGGCAGCCCAAGGACCCGAACGACCCACTCGAGATGTTCCCCCGCCCGCCGCAGATCTTGCTGAACTGGGACGAGACGGTGGACGAGCATGGCAACCGTACCTTCCGCTACAAGTACTGCTACGACATGATGGGGCCAACCGGTAAGTGGGAGGCCTACCCTCGTTACCCCTTCTCGCACCTCTACCAGGGCAGCCCGGACCACCACGGCCGGGCCGAGGGTTATGGCTTCAAGCAGGGCCACCTCCTGCGCTGCGATGACGAAGAAGAAGAAGTATTGCGCCGCATCATGGAGGAGGAAGATAAAGAGTGGGAGATGGTGAAGCGTACCGAGGTGGTGCAGGAGCCGTGGTCCTACCCCGGAAAGATTCGCCCCGGTGACTTTGAAGGTGCCGTGGAGCGGGCTAAAGAGCGCTTCCGCGAGCAGATCCGGCACGGCAAGGAGACCGACCCGAGCGAGGACCCGGACTACGATCTCGTGCAGGCTGGCGAGTACGTGGAGCCGCGTGACGGCCCGCGGGCGGAGTGGCGCCACCTGTGGACGTCGAACCGCAAGGAAGGGGAGAAGATGCCCTTCCAGGTCACCTTCAACGATGGCATCCGCTTCGAGGACAACGAGGGGCGTCCGCCGGTGCACCCGGCCAGCCACTACGAGGAAACGCCGAAGGAGGCGCCGTACAAGAAGTACGAGGACGCCGACACGGCTGCCGCGCTCGCTGAGGAGGCGGAGACGAAGAAGGCGCGCGACGCGTCCTTTGCGGAGGCGATGGAGCGTCACAAGAAGGTCTTTGGTGACACGCTGGGGCAGCCGAGTGGGCCGAAGGCGCCGCTGCCGACAGGGTGTGAGCCGATGAAGGGTGGCGGCAGCGGTGCTGCTCCTCCTGGCAGTGCCCCGCCAAAGAAGTAAGGATGAGGGTGAAAAGAAAGCGTGGGCCGGTGAGCTGCTGAAGGCGGCCCTTCACGCACTGCACTCCGCCTCAACCACTCCTTTTTTTTCTTCCTTGTCTTTTTGCTCCGAATGCCCTCCTCGCTCGCTTCCGTTTTCCTCTTTCTCCCTCTGCGTTAGGTGTAGACTGTATTGACGTCTTTCTCTCGTACCGCTTATTGCGTGCCTTTTTTTTGTTTTGTTAACTTCCTTCTCGTTGCTGTTAAGGGCGTGTTGTTGTTCTGGTAGTGCCGTGTCTCTTTCTCTTCTTTGTTCTCTTCCCGTTTGTGTTTCTGTGTGCCATCGGAAAGATAGAAAAATAACAACAACCTTGAAGCAAACTCTGAACGCAAAAGCTCGGAGCTGGAGGTTCGAGTGATTGCAGAGCCACGGACGGACTGTGCAGGCGGTAGAATGCTTTCTCTGCTTCTGTTTGCGACGGTCACTGTGGTTGTGGAAGTGTGAAAGGATTAGTCGAGGCGATGCCGCCCTTCTTTTCCTTCCCTTCTTATCGTTGCTCGCTGGGACGGCTCCTCGGGAATTGCACGCTTGTGGGTTGTTGTGCTTGTCCGGACTCTCATGAATTTTTCGAATCGTGCAGCCCTTCTCGCGGATGTGCTGCACATAGATGGAAGGTGATTATCAGGTTCTTGTAGCCGCTAAGTCATTGTTTTTTTGTTTGTCACATCTCTTGCTGCGTTCACTTCTCTCTCTGCTCTCTCTCTTTTCTTTCCTACCCTACGTGGTATGTCTCCGTGGCTGATGAATACATGTGCCTCAACACGCTGTCAGTGTGGTTTGAACGCACACAAACACACACACGCACCCGAGCACAGACATTTAAAGCTCACACACCTGTTTTGTTCCCGATTGCCCGGTGCTGGCATCAGAGGTGTGCGTGAGTGTGAGTTTGTGTGGGTGGAGGTGGAAGGTGTGCGACGCACGCCACGCACCACTTTCCTGTACTTGACATCGCACCGTACGTCTGTCGGCATAGACGCTCACATACCAGTTTACTAAAACAAATTTAAGAAGGAAAAGAGGTTGGCATAACTGGATAGACGGCACAGAAGGAAGCAGCAGGCGAGACTGCTGGCAAGACCGCTCCCTCTCCCTCTTTTTCTTTTTCTCACACGTAAACAAATTGCATAGACAAGAAGAATTAAAAGTTTTTCACAGACACACACATACACGCTCGTATTTGTACGCCCTCTCAACACACTCACACACAGCGGGCCTCACAGCAGGTTTTACTCCCCCTTTTTTTCCTTTTTTCTTTTTCCTTTTCCTTCCTACTCCCATCCTCATGCAGCCCACCGTGACGTCAGCAAGACGGATACTGCAGGTGGTGGCAGTGAAGCCACCCGATGCCTCCGTGTCTACGCCACCCACCGCAACTCTCTGCACCGCAACTTCAGAAGGGAAAGATAGCAGCAAGCCCTCCCTTCTCACAACGGTGTGGCTTGATGCAGATGCGAGCACGTATGAAGCATTGTGTACCGCCGGTGCCACTGCCATATCCGTCGCGACTCCATCTAACAGTGTTGAAGAGTCGGCAAAGGAGCATGCATCGAGCGCAGCAAACAGCGCGCTTCAGCTGATCCCGCAGGAGTGCCTGACGCGCAAGCGGCCACGCGTGCACCACGGGGATGCGACCACGAGCACTAGCATCAGCGGTTGCGGCGGCGCACGCAGCACGTCATCGCTGACGCTGCCGACCGGTGACACTGATGCCCGCCTCGATGTACTGGAAGAGGTGGAACTTTGCAGCATCGTGCCGCGTCTGTCCCGCACCTTTGGCGTTGAGCAGCTGGTGCAGCAGCTGGTGCCGTGCACGGCCTTCTTCGAATCCGGCGTACAGCCGGCGAAGGACGGAGTGGGAGAGGAGGAGGAGCGAGTTCGTGGCAGCAGCGCCAGCGGCAGTAGCAGTTGTCTGGCGCGCTTGCGGGCAGCAGCAGATCGACACATGTGGCTGCTGCACACCGCTGGCGGAGGTCGTGCGTCATGGTGTACACCCTCGCCCACTGCTGCTGGTGTGGCTGCCTCTGCGGGTACTGCGGGTACGGCTGTTTGCGATGGCGAAGAAGATAGGAAGACGCGGCTTCAACAGACAAGCCACTGTGTTAACACATGCCTCCCTCCTGTGCCTTCGTGCATGCGAGGCACGTCACTCGATGCCACATCAGCACCACCGGAGGCACGAGCAGACGTGGAGGGTGAAGAAGATGCACCGCGTGGTGCTGGCGGTGAAGGCGGCAACAGCGGTGCTTCAGCATCGGCTTCAGCGCCGCCTCCACGCGTCTCCGCTCCGCCGCGTCCCGTGCGTCGCCTTCATCTCGGCAGTTTGGGAACACCTGGTGTGTTGAGCTCGACCCAACAACAGAACAGCGCGGGGGAAGGTGACCGGTATGATCGCGCCTCAGGCTCGGAGTTATGCTTGTCGTTCGCGGCCGCGCAGGCACGGTACGAAGCACAGCGAGAGATCCAGACAGCCTCGCCACTCTTTGCCCCTCGCAGCTGCCCCACAACCCGAGACAACACTGCTACCACTGCTACTGCTACGAGTATTACTCCTTCCGCCTTCGCCGGCAGACACACAGCGTGGGAGTGGCGGAGAAGATGAAGCTACGGCGCACGCCACAGCGGATGCGTCTTCGAATGCATCAACAGATAAAGAGCCGGAGCGGCGACAGGACACCGCCGTGGCTGCAGCAGCGGCGCGGCTTCTCGCTTCCACCGCCACCTACTTCCACCCACACCCTCCCTCCGATTCTTTCCACACGTCCGCGTCCTTTGCGCTACCCGATGTGGCTTTCAACACTGATACTTTACGTCATAAAGCTCCACCACACCAACGAGGAGAGGATGCCGGTGCGCTGTTGAGCGGGCCGGAAAGCGCTGTGGCGGCACCAGCGGCAGAATTCGATGGGCCATCGCCACCATCCTTTTCTTCTTCTTCCCCCTCCTCCTCCTCCGCGCTGCTGTCCATCACGCACCCCGCCGGCGCGGTAGTAGAGTGGGTGAGCGGAGGGGTGAGTTACACAGCTGACACGGCCGGTCTCATGCAGGAGCAGCAGGCACGAGCGCAGCGCAACATATGCCTTCCCCCACCCGCCCCCTCCACGGCTACGCCATCGGCTTCCTTTCGTCAACGCAAGGGTGACGGAGCGGAGGACCGCACGTCGTTGCGTGGGGCGGTGCTCGCTCAGCTGCAACGCCTGCGCCACCACAGCGAGAACTATCCGCACCGCACGCCACAAAAACGGCGCACGTGACGCAGCCGCATTCGCCACACGCAGCGCGAGCATCAGCGTGAGCAACGACCAGATCGCCACAGCACAAGATGCTCTCTGTTCTGCTAGTGCCCTGCCGTGTCCTTGTGTCCGCTGCAGCCCGTTGCAGCTGCAGTTCGCACAGGTGCCCGCCATGGCATCGACCACGCTACGGCACTACGTCGAGCTGCTGCATCAGTCTGCCCTGCCTAGCTTGGAGCATCCTTTTCCCCCGCCGAGACACCTCCGCACACCAAACACATCTTTAGTGGCTACGAAGGAGGCGAGGGCACCGCACGGTGCGGTCGATCCGCTGGACGCCGTCTTTATTTCGCTACGTCGGTGGTGTGAGCTGGACGCAGAGACCGAGGCACAGAGGGGTGCTCAGCGGGGTAAATGGACCACTGCTGGAGCCGCGAAGACGGAAGCGGTAAAGGAGGAGGAAGAAAAGCGAGGCGAAGAGCCTCCAGTGCAACCGCGGCGGCAGCATGTGGTGCGTATGGGACGGCCCCGCAAGGAACAGCCCGCAAAGCTCGACACCACCACCCCAACGACAATTACCACTACTGCAGCGCAGGCAGGTAGCATGTCAGCTCCGTTGGGTGGCATCGACGATGCCGTGCTGGACGAGACGGTAATGGTGGGCGTCGTGCCACGTGGGCGGCCGCACCAGCTGCGTCTTGTCGCTCCGTCGCGTGCCTTCGTGCTCACGCTGATGCAGCGCTTAGAGGAGGTAGTGGAGGTCGCGGTGCACATTCTTGACCACCTATCCTGTCCCTTTCGCTTAGCAAGGAGGGAGACGCAGGAGGCGTGGCGGGCGTGGCTGGTGGAGAAGTACACGGCATCTGTGTGGCATACGCTGGAGACGGCGCTGACGGTGCGGGAGTGGAACATGGCGGCACAGCTCGCCACACAGCTGCCTTTCTTTTCACCGCCGCCCACAACCTCACAGCCTTCACACCCCTCGTTTGAGCTGCCGATTGCGTTCGCATCGATTTGCACAGCTGAGGAAAAGGCGCGTGGGGTATCGGCGGCACGCAGTGTCTGCGCCGCTGCGCGAGAGCACACCCGTGCCTGCCTGAGCGCTGCGGAGGACATCACGGCGCGGGTGATTTTGACCGCCCTGACTCCTCTACTGCATCGTCGCATCACTGTCATGTACGAGCTCCTGCGCCACTCTGCCACCCCCTCGCTCTACGCCTCGCACCGAGCTCAGTGCGAGGCATACCAGCAGTGGTACGCGGCCACGCCATCACCCCAAGCGGTGCTGCGGCTGCTGCAGCGAAGCGAGCGTCTGCGCCACGCCCTCGCCCGGTGTTACCCGCAGTACGCGTTGCTGCCGACGTCGACAGTGCAGGCGCAGGCGCAGCAGCCGCAGCAGCCGCAGGTGGGCGGAGGGGGTTTTTTCGTAGGGCGGGCTTTTGGGGCGTCGGAGGGACGCGACAAACCACACGACACCGCCGCTGAAGCGTCGCCCTGGACGGCCCCGCCGTGACGCAGCCAAGAATACAGCTGTAAAGACGGAGCAGACGGACGGCGTGGATGCGGTAGACGCCGCCGCCGCCGCCGCCACCGCAACAACGGTGCATCCGCCGCTGGTACCGCTCTCACCTTCTCCCACCTCATCCGCCGCAAGCGCACCACGCCACAATGGCGATGCGTTCTCATCTTTCCGTCTTCACTGTCTGCCTGCATCGATTCCGTGGTCTCCTGCAGCGACGTACAGCACCGCGCACCACCCCGCTCCACACTCTTCTCCTTCATCATCGCCCAGCAGCCGCCCCTCGTCTCCCAACGCTGAGTCGTCCTTCACGGCGATGGAGGGGACGGGTGGGTTGCGTTACGTGCCCGAGGTGGCCCTGCTCGATCCGCGGTATCTGCAGCGCTTCGCCTGGTGGACCCACCGCGCTCATCACAACAACACCAGCGGCAGCAGTGTCGGCACTGGTGCCACTAGTCACAGTAGTGGTGGTGGTGCGGGTGGTGCTTCGACGTGGTCGTCGCACAGCCCCGTCATGAACATCCCGGGCGATTACCTGCGTGTTGTCCCGCTGCAGGAGCAGGACGCTGCGATACGTGCGGTGCTGCGCTTCATGACGCACCGGGGGCGTACGATGGACTTGTGGGAAATGGCGCAATACATGCAGGCACACGGGAACAAGTCCTACGTGTACGTTTGACGGAGAACGAGAGAGAGAGAGCCGGAGAGTACTAATACAAAAAGGAGGAAGGCGGTTCTGCCTCGTGCGCAACACTCTACTTTTAGTTTTATTTTATCACTCGGTCACAGACTGTGAGGGCAGGAGTGTGAGTTTCGAGAACTGCGCAAATGACAAGTGCAGCGAAGAAGAATAATAATACTCCCAACAACAATGAGGGGCCATGAAGGTGAAATACAGGAAAAAAGTAAATCGCTTCATGTGTGGTTGTTGTGTTCGCGGCGGTGATGTACGGCGCTCGCATCTTTCCTTCCTCATACTTCACCACAGGCCAATACTCGAGTGTCTATTTTTTTCCTTTTCTAGTTGCATTGACAGAGGCGTCGCAGAAGGGCAGCAAATACAAAAAATATATTAGAAGTGCGGCTCCCCTCTGATGCACTCAACATGGCCACTTGTGTGTGTGTGTGTTGTGTGTGCGAAGGAACCGGCCGACAGCATCTAAAGCGGCGTACGTACAAACTTCTCTGCTCCTCACTTCATCCCCTTTATCTGTTACCACCATCTACCTACGCTCTCTCTGTCGTATCATCATCCGCTTACACGAATCTGCCCGCCTCAGAGGAAGAAGAAGATCACAAGGAGAAAGGTGCATCACCACCACGCCTTTTAATGCGTGCACGCCTGTTCATTCTGCATGGAGAAGCACTTCAAGCTATTAGAACTCAGTCGCTTCGTCGCCACCGAAGATGACGTGAAGCGGGCCTACCGCACCAAAGCGCTGCTCGTCCACCCGGACCGCAACCCCAACAGTGATGGTGAAGCATTCAAAGCCCTCCAAGATGCCTACGAGGCCGCGCTCGCTGACGTGCAACGCCGCCCACTGCAGCGCGGGGCCGGTATGCGGATGGATGCGGCTGGCAATAATCTCGGCAGCTGGGGCGTAGAGGACCCGTTCAGCGCCTCCTACACCTTTACCGCAGCGGCAGCGTCCGGGACAGCGTACAGCTACGCCCGTGCGACGGCGTTTACCCGTGGCGGGGGAGCTGCACGACGCACCACGACCACCACCACAACAACATCGACATCGACGTCGACCTCAGCACGTCCAGCACAGCCGCCGCTGTTTAGTGAGGAGGAGTTGTTCGGCGATGGCGTACCGGGCGGCTGGCGCGACGTCGGCTCGCAGCAGCGCACCACGCAACCAGCACACAAATGCAGCCCACGGAACACCAACGCGGACGGCAGCAACGCCACCGCCACCGCGGCAGACGCGCACTGGCGACGTGCGCATGGCAACCGCGTGCCACTCAGCGCGTACGAGAACGTCGGGCCTGTGCCTCCGCCGCCGCGCTCGGAGACGGCCGTCCCCCCGCACATGCCCCACAAGCCAACCGCCTCTCCCCCAACCTCGCCTGCTGGTAAGACAACAACGAATAATAGCGGCAGTGCTGCTGCGGCTGGTGGTGGTGCCTCTTCTTCCTCCTCGGGGAATGGGCGTAACCGCCCCGCGGCGTCGCACAAGACCCAGACGCAGCAGCAGTGGGATGCCTTCATGGCACAGGATCATCTCTGGCGCAGCTCCTCCTCCCCAGCGCCTCGCGACGCCGCTCAGAGCTCCTCCGAAGACGAGAGCGCAGAGGACCGCGCCTTCCGCGAGGCTCTTTACTTGCACCGCCGGGCACAGGAGCTGTACAAGACGCATCAGCGCCACGCCGCACAGCCGATGCCGACGGCGCCACGTCCACCTTCCGCCACGGCGTGCAACGCGTCCTCGCCAGGGACGTCCACCACGTCCCATTTCGCCTCCGCCGCATCAACCAATCAGGCCGATAAGGAGGCAATTTATCAGCAGTGGAACGACTTGCAGACTTCGCTGCTGCGCAAGACGCACGGTGCGGCGACGACCCCACGGTCGCCGAGTGGCGGCAGTGGCGGCAGCGGTGGTACCCCACGAGCCCGCAGCGGCGATGAAGCGCGGCCACCTGCCGCTGCTGCCCCGCCGGCGAATACGAGTGCGAACGCGAGTGCATCCACTTCTTGGACGAGGCCCGCATCGGCTTCTGCGTCCCCTACGCGGCAGCAACAACCGCCGCAGAGCAGCAGCAGCGCGTACACGTTTGTCCCCCGCCCTTCTCAACGCGAGCTAAACATGAGGCAGGAGGCGTTAGTGAACGAGCGACGATGTTTGCAGCGGGCGTACCTGCGGCACCGCTACACGCCCGACCCCGCGGACGTCGGCAACATGTCAGACATGGAGGTGTATTTGTTGTCGGAGCTGCTGGGCGATGTGCATGCGAAGGTGCAGGCGGTATTGAAGGCACGTTTGACCAAGGGCATGTGCAGCAGCTGCGGTAATCTACCGCGATCGTCCACCGTGCAGTACTTTGTTTGTGGCCACAAGAGCATCTGCGCCGTCTGCAACGCAGCGGGGGTGCGGTCGTGTCCGCTCTGCGGCGGGAAGCGCGCGACGCGGGACATCGCCGAGGACTCGGACGACGAGGCCTAACGTACTTGCAGCAACAGCAATGGCAGAGCCCTCCCAATAACAATCTTCGATTTTCCTCTTTCTTTGATACACGTTCATAGGTTTCTCTGGAAGAAATAAAACAAACGCTCCACGCCTCTCAATAGCAGGCAATGATGTACAATAGCCTTTTTTTTTTTTCAATCGTTCTTGCGGCATGAAGGACGTGCCATCCGCTAATCCACACACACACACACACACACACCGCACACAAGACGCAGGCGCCGACACGTTGCACAGGCTTCTGCGCGCTTTTTTTTATCTGTTTTCTCTTTTGTTCCTGATTCTCATGTCTTTTCCGCGCCGCTTTCTTGATTTTTATACCCCTCTTCGTTGGTGCGTTCTCCCCGCGGCCTCGCTCTTGTCGCCAGTATGTTGATGGAGAGAAGCGTGCGGCGATGTCATGGGTGGAAGTGCGTGCGTGTGCGTGTGTGTGTGGGCAGCGTGTCCGTGCAATTGAAAAGCAATTATCAGTGTTAATCGACAATGATGGCATAGATGATGTATAACATAAAGATTTCCTAACAAGTTGTAGCTAACGCTCTGTGGGGTGCGTGGCGTCGAGCACAACAAGCCAATGCTCTTATTCGCCTGGGCAAAGCGGTGCGATGACGTGCGTCTCCGCTGGTCAACGATGCCCCTGAGTGCTTCACAGGCACGCACTTTCTGACGCTCTTCTCCCCCTCAACTTTTCACCTTTCTCTTTCCTTTTCCCTCTGTCGCTTTTTCTCCCACGTGTCCCAAACGCACACGCAGGTAAAGCTTTATTTTTTTCCGTAGAGCAATTTAAAAAAAAAAGGAAAAAAAAATAGCGCGCGTAGCTTTTTTTCCATTCTTTTTCAATTTTTAAGCTTCAAGCATTCAAAGCGTGCGCACTTGTCATCGTCTCAAACTCATACTGTTTTCTTATTTTCTAGTAGAAAAGCGTGTTTTGTCTTTTTGTTATCCCTCTCTGACGCAGCCACCCCGTTGCCTCGTGAAGCTTGTTTGCCTTTGTGTGTGTGCATCAGAGAGACTGCATTGAACACCAAGATAACGAAAGCACAGGAAGGAACGGATAGTTAGACAAAGAAAGACGTGCACCAGATAGCGAAAAAAGAAAAAGAAACACGTACCCACACAAACACACACCCACACTAAACACAGCATCCTTCTCCCTTTCTTACTGCTGTCCCAACCATGACGTCTGCAGCCCCCTTCACGATGGCGATGGACTTCGTGCCGGACGAGAGCCACCGCACCTTCCACGGCACCGTCACCATCACCAAGACGACGCTCACGGTCTTCAAGACGAGCAGCGCTGCCGCCACCGCCATGCGCGATCCCGCGACCAACGAACGCTCTACCTTCATCGGTGTCTGCAGCCTCCCCCTCATCCAGTTCTACCGCCACAAGAACGCCATCACGCTGATGCGCGGCTCCAGCTTCCTCTTTGACAACGCCGCCGTCACCGCCGGGCTGCGTCGCACCGATGCGTCCATCCGCAGCAGCAGCAGCAGCCGCAGCCGCAGCGACAACCCAACGATGTGGGAACGCCTGCAGATGCGCTGCGCAACTCTCAGCGATTGCGATCGCGTTGTCGAGGTTCTGCTGAGCCGCAGCGCGGAGGAGACCTTCCGCCCACCGATGCCGCGCGACACGGAGACGCACGGCTCCACCGCCTCCAGCGTCGACAGCTACAGCCGCCACAACGAGCGCGGCCATGACGCGCGTCCGCGCAGCCGCAGCAGCCGCCACAACTCACCGCGCCAGAACCGCCACGCACACGAGGAGAGCACGCGGGGGCCGGCGTCGCGGGAGGCCCGCACGAGCAGCCGTGCCGCCACGCCGCAGACTGAAGTTTCCACGCCGCGCAGCTCCCGCCTGCCGAGCCGCCGCGAGAACGATGACACGGCAACGCAGTCGTCCGTCACCCGCACAGACGTCTCGACGCCGCGCAGCTCGCGTCTGCCCAGCCGCCGCGAGAACGACGACGTGACGTCGGTGACGATGACAACGCCGTCGCAGTCCATCCGCTCCAGTCAGCAGCGCGTCGCACCGGGCCGCACCACGGCATCGACGGCGGTCAGCACGCCGAGCCGCACGAGCCCGCGTAAGCACACCGGCAGCAGCGAGCGGCGCCGCGACCACTCCTCGTCGCACCGCCGCGCCGCGGTCGACCCGGCTGAGCGGGAGTTTGCGGCTGCAGCCACCGTGCGTCCGCAAAGCAACGGCCACGGCGGCGGCCACCACCACCGCAGCCCCTCCCGCCCGTCCACTACCCGCTCCCCACACCGGTCAGCGACTGCGACAGAGGCGACGCCGCGCAGCACCCGCCACGGCACGAGCCCCCGCACTCACTCCGCCGCCCACCGCCACGTCTCCCCCCGCACCGATAGCCCGGATTACAGCGCCAGCGTCAGCCCGCGCAGCACCGTGTCGCGGCGCCACAAGACGGAGCAGGAGATGTTCGTCCGCAGCGTGCAGAAGCTGCAGCACCACCGCCTGCACTTCATGCAGTACCTTCATAAGGAGATGGTCCACCAGGCGTACCTCGCCGAGGAGGCCAAGGTGAAGGCCGCCATGGCGGAGGCGAGTGCGGCGCGGCGTCGCACCGCCAGCGCGAACAACTCCCCGTCGCGTCGCGCCAACGAGTCAAGCGCTGCGGCGGAGGCGGCGCGGCTGCGCGAGATGGAGAACCGTCTGGCCCAGGTCGAGGCCCTCCACCGCGAGGCGGAGCGGGAAAGGGAGGAGGCGGCCCGCCTGCGTCGCGAGTACGAGTGGAAGAACGAGGAGCTGAACGCGCGTCTCGGCTCCCACCCGATGCCGGAGGGCTCTCGGGGCGTCTCGGTGAACTCGTCGGTGATCGGCAACCAGCGCAACGGCTCGGCCTACGCGGCGGGGCAGCTCATGGTGGTGCCGCAGCCCAATGGCGCGAACCACAACGGTGGCAGCAGCTACCCGCTCATGCAGCACCCGGGCTTTACCTCGTCTGTCGAGTGGGCACTCGTGCACGACCCGGCAGCGCAGCCGCGGCCCGACGACGTCGACCTTGGCACCGCCATCATCGACCGCTACGTCTTTGGCGAGGAGTGGGCACGTGTGTACCCGGCCTACGAGGCCGACGTGCGCTTCAACGCGCAGATCGACGTCTGCCTCGCCATGAAGCTTCCCCGCCGCCTCGTCACCATCACGAACCTGGTGGTGGACCGCCCGGGCCTGCGCGTCACGGCAGAGATCCGCTACGACCGCGCCAAGATTGAGCGCGACGGCGTCGAGCGGCGCATGAACGGGTGCCCCTTCCGCTTCCTCCAGCGCTTCTACGACATGCGCGATCTCTTCGACCCGCTGAACGCGAACAACGCACCGGCCGTGAAGGGTCGCCAGGGCAGTGGGACGCCGCGCGCACTCACCGCCGGCACCTCGCGCCGCAGCTCCCGTGCCATCTCGGCGCAGCGCCGCCGCTCCGACGTGCCGCACACGCGCAACAGCGACGTCAGCACGCTGTCCGACGACTTCGACGCGGAGGAGCGCCGCGACCACTACGCCGGCCGCATGGAGGACCGCGTCCGCGCCGCCGAGGAGCGTCTTGCCCGCCGCCGCCGCCGCATGCAGGGTGAGCTGCGCCGCCAGCTCGCCGACAACGTTGCCCAGCTCGTGCAGGACGAGGAGTACAAGCGCGACAGCCTCGACTACGCTGAGGCGCGGGAGCGGCAGCGCATCGGGCAGGAGGCGCGGGCGCGTGGCCGTGCCACCTTGACGACATCGATGGCGAACCTGGCGGAGGAGGAGCGGGTGGAGCGGGCCGCGATCGAGGTTGGCGCGGCGCGGCAGCTGCACGTCTTGATGGGCGGCCACCGCCGGCAGCTCACTCTACTGGGTCTCGCCGCCTCAGAGGCGGAGCGCCGTCGGCAGATCGCCGGCCAGGAGGCCGAGGAGCGCGGCGACTTGAACCTGATGATTAACCCGGCCCGCGAGGCGCAGCGCAAGGAGGCGGAGCGGCGCGCGCGTGGCGCGGAGCTGCGTGCCGGTCGCGGCGGTGACGGCGGCAACGCGCGGCTGGAGGCGTCGATGGCGGATCTCGTGTCGGACGAGATCGCCGACCGCGCGGTGATTCGCTCGCAGGCGATGGCGGCGCTGCTGGACCTGCTCTACCGCTCCCCGGCGCCGATGTCCCGCGATGGCCGCCGTGCGCCGTCGTCCATCCACGCCCCGTCGACGATGCGTGCGCTGATGCGTGAGTTGACGGTGGAGGAGGCGGAGGGGCGGCGGCAGCTGATGGCCGATGAGCATCGGCGCCGCTGCCTCTACGAGCAGGACGACGTGGTAAAGCGGGAAATGGTGAGCCGTGTCGCGATCGAGGAGGCGGAGATGGATGCGCGGGATGCCATGCTGGACGGCATGATGGCGCAGAACCGCGAGCAGCTCGAGCGGCGTCTCGGCGACCGTGAGCAGCTGGCGGCGCTGCTGAATGAAGAGCAATTCTACCGCCGCACGATTCTCTCGGATGAGCAGGACGCCTTCGAGGTCTTGGCAGAGCTCTTCGCTGCCGGCCTGAAGGACATCCTCACCCGCGTCCCGGAGTCCGCCGACGATGACGAGGACTTGCGTCGGCGCCGCTTTAGCACGCAGCGGCAGGCGAAGCCCTTCCACTACATGACCTTCAGCCCAGAGGACATGGACTTCCCGCCCAGCGCTGTGCTGGCGATCGAGGGCATCGTGGGCTGCTCCATCAACAAGAACCTCGAGGTGGTGAGCGTGGCTCGCCCGCTTCCCAAGGCCGAAGAAGAAGACTTGCAGTTGCAGGCAGGCGACATGATTCTCGACGTGGCAGGGCACTCTCTGCACTCGCTGTCGCACCTGCGTGAGGTGCTCTCGAACCGTGCGATGCAGATCCAGGAGGAGGCGCTGGAGGAGTTCCCGAGTGTGCCGGTGGACCAGCGGACGGTGAACCCGGCCCTGCAGAAGTACATCGAAGTCCTCTGCGAGCACCACAACTTCCTCGTGCAGGTGCTGCGCGGGTGTGAGATTTACCAGATCATCGTGCGCTCCTAAGCGGACGTATTCTAGAAAAGACGAGGAGAAGGGGAATATGCGGTGTAACGATGTTGGCGGTAATAGGTACACCACTACACACACCTCTACTCGTTTCAACCCTCTCGTTTAAAATCTGTTTGGAAGTTTCCACAACTGTGATTCTTCTTCTCTTTCCCTCATTTGTGTTCGTAGACACTTCCATGCCAGGTTGTTTCTGGCAGATTTTTTTTTTTTTCCTTTTACTCTCTTCTCTAGTGCGTCTTTGCCCAGCTCCGCACAGACTCACTCCCCCCACCAAATCATTGTTTCTTTCCTCTTGTTTTAAAATGCCGACCACTTTTATTTTATTTTTCTTTCCCGTGTGTGTGTGCGCTTCCGCTTCCGCTTTTGATTTAAATGTCTCTTGCCTCACTCTCCTGTCCTATCCCACTCCTTTCTCTTACTGATCGACTGGTATTCGGCATCAAGGAGAGAGAGAGGGGGAAAAAAACAACAACAACAATAACGAAGAGAGCACTTGAGGTGATTAGAAGTGTGCGAGAAAGTGAAGAGAAAAAAATTAAACAAACAAAAAACAACTCCAGCAACAGACGGAGTAAGACAGGAATTACCTTCTCACTCCGCACCTTTCGTTGCCTTCATTCTCCTTCTTTTTACACGTTAGATCACTTTTTCCTTCTTGTTTTGGTTTTTGTGTGTTGAGCCTCTGTTTTTTTTGGCTCTCTCTCTCTTTCATAGTCTCCTCTGCCAGCCGCGCTAAACTTTTGCTTCGATTCTGCCATCCTCCCGTGTTTTTTTTTCTCCTCTTAGAGAGCTCTCTTATTTTTTTTTGGTGATACTTTTCTTTGTTTATTCTACTTTTTCTTTTTTTCCTTTTGGCGCACTCGACTTCGTGCGATGATAGTGATAAGGAGAGGAGGAGATCAAAGCTTTCATCGGTAGCTCGGAGAGAAAGGGAGGAAGCGTGTGAGGTGAAGAACACAATTACGCCTCTTTCTATTGCTGACGCTCCTCCCGCTTCTCGCTTCTCTTTTCTTTTTGTCTTTTTTCTTACTGTGTCTGGTTCTCCTTTTGACGAGAGTTTTACTCTAGTAGATATTAATTTCTATCGTTTACGCTGTCCTGCGTGTGTTTTCGGTGACGAGCAACATGATGTTTTTTTCTGGTCTGCGCGTGTCTTGACAATGAACTGTGTGTGTTTGTGTGTGGTGCTGCCCCTGGTCTTTCTTATTATCTTTCTCTTTTTTTTTTTTTTTGTATCTTCGCTGGCTGAGTTTTCGTTCTTTTCCCCTTTCTTTGACTTTTTCGTTGTTTGGGTTACTACGTAGAAGACAAAAGCGACACAGTTGTTATTATCAGTGACAGAGGACAGACAGCGTGGACATGAGCAATGGTGGTGGACGGAGAACAAAGAGAATATGTGCTGCAGTGCTGGCTGGGTACACTGAACGACGGAAAAGACGGAGAAACCTGCCGTGCTTCCCGCCTCGCATCTTCCTTTCGGCTCGTACAAAGCGGAGAGAAAGAGAGAGTTGTGAACTATCACGCGGCGGTGACTTTCTCTTGTCACAATTGAGTGCTTGTTGTCCCCGCCCACTCACTCAACATCAGCTCTCCACCGTGCCCTTCTGTTGATGACCGCTGTATGACTTCGAGCTCTTTTTGCTTCTAAATACTGTGGCAGCGCTGTTTTGTGCGCGTGCACCGTGCCATTGTGCACTCGCAATTATCAATGTCACCGCAGCTTGTGCGTACGGGCATGTGTGGTGCCGCTGCCATTCACCGAATCACCTCCACTTTCGTGCCCTCTCACTCATTTTCCGCATTCTCTTTATTAAAAAATACTTTTTCGATCACTGAAGGTTCTCTCTTCCACTCCTTCCTTCTTTTACTTCTTTTCTACCTTCTTATCGACCTCTTTCTTTGTACCGCTGTCTCACTCAACGCAAAGCCCGGCGTACCCAAAGCAACTAAAACTCCCTTTTTTCTCTACTTTTATTTCTGTTCACCATGGCGGACTTCGACACGCTGATGGCCGACTGCACGGCTGCGCAGGACGAGATCGCCGAGTGGCGCCATCACATCCACGCCCACCCCGAGCTGTCCTTCCAGGAGCACCAGACGGTGGCGTACATCCGCGCGGTGCTGGAGGGCTTCGGCTGCGCGGCGCTGAGCCTGTCGAACCCCGTGCCGACGGCGCTGGTGGCGGACCTCGCGGGTGGCGCGGGTGCGGGGCCCGTGATCGCGCTGCGTGCGGACATCGACGCGCTGCCGCTGCAGGAGGAGACGGACGTGCCGTTCAAGTCGACGGTGCCGAACGTGATGCACGCGTGCGGGCACGACACGCACACGGCGATGCTGCTGGGTGCTGCGAAGGTGCTGTGCGCGCACGCTGCGGAGATCCGGGGCACGGTGCGCTTCATCTTCCAGCACGCAGAAGAGCTGCCTCCTGGTGGTGCGGTAGAATTGGTCAAGGCTGGTGTGATGAAGGGCGTTAAATGCGTTTTTGGCATGCACTGCACACCTGAGCTTTCTGTTGGGCAGTTTGCCACGAAGAACGGTGCCCTCAGCAGTAACGCCGACTCCTTCTCCATCTGGGTGCGCGGTCGTGGCGGCCACGCGTCGACGCCGCATCTGCTGGTGGACCCCGTGCCGGTCGCCGCGGAGGTGGTGACGGCGCTGCAGACGATCGTTGCGCGGAAGGTGGACCCGAAGCTGGTGCCGGTGGTGTCGATCCCAACGATGACGACGGGGCCGAACGAGAGCCACAACGTGATTCCGGACGAGGTGAAGCTGCTGGGGACGGTGCGCTCGCAGGACATGGGTATTCGCGCGAAGGCGGAGGAGCTGATTGAGCAGATTGTGAAGGGCATCACGTCGGCGCACGGCGCGGAGTACCGCTTCACGTACCTGAAGGGTTACTCTGCTGTGATGAACGATCCTGCAGTGACGGACGTTGCGCGCAAGATGGCACGGCAGGCGATGGGCTCTGAAACTGCGGTGCACGAGCTGGCGCACGCCCGCTTCGGTGGTGAGGACTTCTCTGCGTATCAGTCAGAGGCTCCCGGCTGCTTCATGCGCATTGGCTGCACCGACCCGTCAATCGATGCCCCCAAGGCGCCCGGGCTGCACACGTGCCTCCTCAACGTCGACGATCGCACGCTCTCCGTGGGAGCCCGCATGCACAGCGCCTTTGTTTACCACTACTTGATGAGCGCAGATGCCGCGAGCGCGTAGCTCTCACTACTATCTTTTTTTTGAAAAACAAACAAACGAACAAAGCACGCAAACAAACTTGCATCGTAGTGTCCCACGAGGATACGTGAGATGAAAAAAAGCAATTTTTATTTTTATGCTCTTCTTCTCATTTTTCCCTTCGCTCTAACTCATGTGGTCTTCTGTGACGATCACCGTGAGCGCCGCCGTATGTGCGTGTGTGTATGCACTGCGTGCCTCTACTTCACCTTTTGCCGCTTGCTCTGGCAGCCTCGGCTGCCGTCGAGCGTATGACCGTCGAGTGCGTTGTGCAGAGAGGCAGCGACGTAAAGGTGGGTTGAGGGAAACTGTTGCGAGTGCTGTCGTGCCGCACACGGTTTTGCATTGTTTCACGACGGCGGCTGCCACGCCTGCAAGCGCTTTACTTTTATTTTACCGTTTTTTTGAGTCTGTTTGCTTATCACACCATTTTTTTTTGTAGTAAAAAGGTTCCTATGCTCTTTGCGTAAGTGTAATACAAGGAAAAAAATCAGTGACGGGGAAGAAGTACTTTTCGGCACCACAGCAGTTGCGTCTGTGTGGTAAGAAAGGAGTGGTAAAACTAAAAAAAAACCTTAGTGTGTGTGCGACACGACATTCGGCAGAGATGGACCTATTCGACTCTCTTACTAGAGTATCTTCGTCCATGTTTCCTTATTCCTTTTTGATTTTTTATCGGAGCGCAATTTTTTTTTTTCTCCCACTTAGTATCTTGTTGTCTAACTGCCTTGTCGGTTCCCCCTTGTTGTACGTGTGCAGAGAGGCGAGGAGGTGACTCGCTTTGCCGACGCGAGCGATGCGGCGCACATGTCAAAGAATTCGAAGCACCTCAAGTGTTGTGCCTGGGTGCGTGACCAAATTGCATTTTACACTTACGAAAAGACAAAAAACATTGTATACGAGTTGTGTGCTTAACTGTTCTGCCTGATTGGCATGGTGAGAGCTTCATGGCGCATCTCTTCGGCCCTTTGGCAAAGCGTTCTCTTGTGTGTTGTACTGGAGAACGGACGAAAATGAGGAGAGCGAGAGACGCAGCAAAACTATAAATGAAGTGTTGACGAGCGTATGTAAAGGTCTATTAAACCTCTCGAGCCTGCAAAATTATAGATGCATAAGTTGATCGCCATGCTACTTCCCTCGCTCATCCACGCTTCCCAGCAATCCATGCATGCCCGTCTTCTCTACCGCGTCATCCCTTTTCCTTTCTCTCTCTCCCTCTCTCTCTTTTACATGCTCTCTGGCTAACAATGCCGTAGATCTCCCCTTTAAACCCTCTCCTCACTGCATATCGACCCCCTTTCTCTACTCCCCCACCGCACAAGATCCACCTTCTTGTTCTCCCTCCCCGCTCATTACGTAAGCTCAGCTGACGCTCGAAGAGGCTCGACGTTCTCCTTGCGGTGCCACACCATCCGACTTCATTTTTGACTGGTTTTCTCCCCTCTTGCTTTTACTCGAAAACGTACGTCGGCTCTCTTTCTCTCTTGCTCTCCTCCTTGAGCCTTCACTCCATCCCACCAGCGTAGCAAACACAGCTACGAACGTTTGTGGCCTCTGTGCCTCGTTTATCGTAGCTCTTTACCTTCTCCTCTCTCTCTCTCTCTGTCAAGCACATCATTTACCATGGCGGACTTCGACAAGATGATGGCCGAGTGCACGGCTGCGCAGGACGAGATCGCCGAGTGGCGCCATCACATCCACGCCCACCCCGAGCTGTCCTTCCAGGAGCACCAGACGGTGGCGTACATCCGCGCGGTGCTGGAGGGCTTCGGCTGCGCGGCGCTGAGCCTGTCGAACCCCGTGCCGACGGCGCTGGTGGCGGACCTTCCGGGCGGCGCGGGTGCGGGGCCCGTGATCGCGCTGCGTGCGGACATCGACGCGCTGCCGCTGCAGGAGGAGACGGACGTGCCGTTCAGGTCGACGGTGCCGAACGTGATGCACGCGTGCGGGCACGACACGCACACGGCGATGCTGCTGGGTGCTGCGAAGGTGCTGTGCGCGCACGCTGCGGAGATCCGGGGCACGGTGCGCTTCATCTTCCAACACGCAGAAGAGCTCCCTCCCGGTGGTGCTGCGGAGCTGGTTAAGGCTGGTGTGATGGAAGGCGTTAAATGCGTTTTTGGGATGCACGTCACGCCGCACCTGCATGTTGGGCAGTTTGCCACGAAGAACGGCGCGGTGAGTGCCTCCAGCGATCGCTTTTCCATCTGGGTACGCGGTCGTGGCGGCCACGCGTCGACGCCGCATCTGCTGGTGGACCCCGTGCCGATCGCTGCGGAGGTGGTGACGGCGCTGCAGACGATCGTTGCGCGCAAGGTGGACCCGAAGTTGGCGCCGGTGGTGTCGATCCCAACGATGACGACGGGGCCGAACGAGAGCCACAACGTGATTCCGGACGAGGTGAAGCTGCTGGGGACCATTCGGTCTCACGACATGGCTGTGCGTGCGAAGGTACCAGAGCTGATTGAGCAGACTATTAAGGGCATCACGTCGGCGCACGGCGCGGAGTACCGCTTCACGTACAAACAAGGCTATACGGCGGTGGTGAACGATCCTGCAGTGACGGACGTTGCGCGCAAGATGGCACGGCGTGCCGTGGGCAACGAAGAGGCGGTGCATGAGATACATGAAGTTCATTTCGGCGGGGAGGATTTTTCTGCGTATCTATCGAAGGCCCCCGGCTGCTTCTTGAATATCGGTTGCACAAGTCCGTCTGCCGATGTAAACAAGGCAGAGGGGCTGCACACGTGCCGCGTGCTGATTGATGAGAGCATGCTGTCGATCGGTGCGCGGGTGCACAGCGCCTTCGTCTATGATCAGCTGATGGCGTAGCGGGTGTGCAGGGTGCGGTGAAATAAAGCCGAGCAACACGTTTGGTGATGTTGCCCGTCCAGAAAGCCGCGCATGGTCAAGTGATGTCACTCTCTTCCTGTTCTCTGCAACGCTTTTTAAAAACGTTTCTCTGTACTCGCTGCTGTCGAACCGTCCTTGTTTTACCTTTTTTTTTTTGCATGTAGCTGCTTACTTGCGTTGCGTCCCAGACATAGGGTTGGATGTTTAGTGCTTGACGGAAACCCGGCAGCACCAATTCGTTAGCATCTGCCTCGCTTTCTCGGCGCTTCTTTTTTCTTTTTTTCTTTATTTTGTAAAATATATATAAGTTGTTCGCTGCGTGGTGCAACGCTTTATTTTTTCTTCTTCAGTGTTTCATGTCATTGATGACAAGAAAAATAAAGTTAAGAAATAAAATTCGTCTGCGCCATGACGACGCACGCCATCTGCATCCATGCAGGGGACGTAGAACTCATTCAAAAAGAAAAAAAAGTAAAATTTTGGCCACGAGAACGCCATCTTTGGTTTTACGAACGAGTATCGAAACAAGTCGCCCGCTTTTTATTGTACTTTTGGACGCAGTTTTGTGTCTAACCTTAAAAAAAAAAAGAAAAGAAAGAACGGATAAAGCGGATCGTGAACCAACGATCTTCACATCTTCGTTTTTTTTTTCCTGTCTTTGATTTTGGTTCCAGTGTTGTTATTATTCCTTTCTGATACCCTTAGCGTTTTTTTTTTTGATCATGCTGATATCGACCGTAAACTTATTCTGCACGAAAATTTGATTCTTCCCCTTCATTTTTTTCCCTCTCTTTTCATTTTTTTTGTAAATTGCGGAGAGACAACCGTGAGTCAGAAACGGCGTTTTTTTCCACCATTCCCCCTAATTCTTTGTTTTTCTTTCTCCCTTCGATGTGCTGCTTCCTGCGATGTTTCTCAAACTACGCGTAGAGCAGCGCATACATCTTTACTACCTGCATGTCGGCGTGTAGGTGAGTAGATGTGTGGGTAGGGTGCAGACTACAGACTTGTTCGTTTTTCTTTATATATTCCCTTCACTTTCTGCATCTTCTTATTTTATTTTCCTGTGTTTTTGCAGTGCGCTAATTTCCGTACCGTCCTTGTTGCCATCGCTTTATTTTCCGCGAAGACAAAGAAAAAGAAAATAAAGGAAAAGCAATGCGCAGTAACACCCACAAGAGTGCCTTACCGCTCTTGATTTGAGATTGTCAGGTATGTTTGCGACTCTATTTGTGTATGTGTGTGTATGTCTTGTCCTGATCGTTGCGCTGATCGGGCGTACTCCGTGCAACGCAGACACGTGGGCAGAAATAATGATTCACCACCCGGAAAGAAGGTAAAGCAGGCGTTGGCCGAGCAGGCAACTTCCATAAAGTGGTCTTTTGCAACGTGTTCCCCCTTCGACTTGTCATGTCAAACGCACCGGCTCCCGTTCTGTCAGTACAAGACGAAAGCGCACACATCGTTAATTCTTCTTTTCACCTCGCTCCACCTTCATCACTTCTTCTCTTCTCACTACATCACCCAAAAACAAACCGGCACAATTGCTTTCACTCTCTCCGCGTTAACGGCGACGCCGTGACACCCCTTGCTTCCGCTTCACGCTCATGCAGAAACGGTCTATTTGTCAGACCTGGTGTAGCAGCATTCTTAACCTCTATCGACTCTTATTGCTTCCTTATTCTTTTCTTCTTTGTTTTTTTCTAAGTAGAAACGAAAGCAATTGTTTTACGAATACACGACCGACGTCGCGAATACCATTGCTGTATCGTATCATTATTCCTTACCGCTTACTTTCCCCTCCTTCTCTTTCTCTTTTTTTTCCAAGTGTTTGCGTTGTGCTTTTCGACGTTGCCTTTGCGCTCCTCCTTCCGCAGCCATGGCCGACTTCGACAAGATGATGGCTGAGTGCATGGCGGCCAAGGATGAAATTATTGCCTGGCGGCGCCACATCCACGCCCACCCCGAGCTGTCCTTCCAGGAGCACCAGACGGTGGCGTACATCCGCGCGGTGCTGGAGGGCTTCGGCTGCGCGGCGCTGAGCCTGTCGAACCCCGTGCCGACGGCGCTGGTGGCGGACCTTGCGGGTGGCGCGGGTGCGGGGCCCGTGATCGCGCTGCGTGCGGACATCGACGCGCTGCCGCTGCAGGAGGAGACGGACGTGCCGTTCAAGTCGACGGTGCCGAACGTGATGCACGCGTGCGGGCACGACACGCACACGGCGATGCTGCTGGGTGCTGCGAAGGTGCTGTGCGCGCACGCCGCGGAGATCCGGGGCACGGTGCGCTTCATCTTCCAGCACGCGGAGGAGCTGCCTCCTGGTGGTGCGGTGGAGTTGGTCAAGCTGGGAGTGATGGAGGGTGTGAAGTGCATCTTCGGGATGCACTCCGTGCCTAACATGCCTGCTGGGTACGCCGCGGTAAAGGATGGTAAGCTGACGAGCATGAGCGACTCCTTCTCCATCTGGGTGCGCGGCCGTGGTGGCCACGCGTCGACGCCGCATCTGCTGGTGGACCCTGTGCCGGTCGCCGCGGAGGTGGTGACGGCGCTGCAGACGATCGTTGCGCGCAAGGTGGACCCGAAGCTGGCGCCGGTGGTGTCGATCGCGACGATGACGACGGGGCCGAACGAGAGCCACAACGTGATTCCTGACGAAGTGAAGCTTCTCGGGACGGTGCGCTCGCAGGATATCGACGTGCGTCGGACGGTGCACGATGCGATTGAGCAAATTACGAAGGGCATCACGTCGGCGCACGGCGCGGAGTACCGCATGGAGTACCTCTACGGCTACGACATGGTGGTGAACGATGCCACGGTGACCGATGTCGCGCGCAAGGTGGCTCGGCGCGCTCTCGGCTCGGAGAAGAACGTGATCGAGGTGCCGCATGCCGTCTTTGGCGGCGAAGACTTCTCCGGCTACCTGACCGGTGCCCCCGGCTGCTTTATGTGGTTTGGGTGTGGTGACATGTCGTGCATGACCGGGCCAGTGGAGGGGCTGCACACGTGCCGCTTTAAGGCGAATGAGGAGGCGCTGCCCCTTGGCGCTAAGGTGCACACGGCGTTTGTGTACGATCAGCTGATGTCAACCGAATCGAGCTAGATTCAGCAGGAGAAAAACACACACACAAAAAAAGATTTGTGTCGAACGGGTAGTTGCCGTTTGATGCGCGCGTGCTTGTGTGTGACCCTCGCAGATCAGGGGTAAGGTCAGTAGGATTAAAGAGGCCGACTCTGCTTGTCTCGTTCGTGTTCCAACCACCAAAAAAACGAATGACAACCACATCGCAGCTTGCCTGCGTGTGTCTGCGAGCGTTTTACCGAATTTTTTTTTTCACTTTAGCGGACTGAAGCGTCATCGACACGCAAGAAGCGAGTGAGCGAAGCAATCCATTTCCATCTTTTCTGACACGGAAAAAAAGGTAGAAATGTGAAAGGCGCTTCCGTGGCGGCCATTACCATTGGCTTTTTCGAGCGCGCGAAAGCAGCAAGTAGGTGCCGCTTCAAGATGTGATATTGTTGTGTGTATTTTCTCCGGGATTTTTTTTCCACCGCCTTCAGCAAAGCCAAATCTTGTGTTCTCTCCTCATGGCTACACGACGCTCATAAAACGTCTAAATACATATTTTTTTCCTCTCTGCAATCAATATTTTTTCTTTTCTTTTCTTTGCCTGCGCGTGCGCGGCGCGTTGACTAAAAACCGCCTGTGAATTCGCTCCTCTGTTGTAGCTGGCTGCTTAAGTGCGTACGTGTGCTCGGTCTCTCTTCCGAGCTTCTTTTCCTTTTCTCCTTCTTTCCTAGCGCATGGCAAAAAACATACACAAAAGAAAACTTGGTTAATAGGCGTTGCGACCTATGTCCGGATGCTGAAGGGAGTTTGCAACCGTCGCGATGAGTTTGCTCTCCTACTTTCATTGTCTTTCTCCTTTAGGTGCTACTTACCACTTCCCTTTTCTTTATCACGTCGCACAACGTGACTTTTTTTTTTTTTATCTTTAACAATTTTCTCTTCTCTTTCTCTCTCTCTCCTTCGGCAAATGAACCTTGCGGGGACGGAGGAGCGTTGGAGTAAACTACGTCCTCTCTCCCTTTGCTTCTTTCCCACGTCACAGCTAGAGTGAGAGGAGGCGATAAGTGGTGTCCGTTGACTTAATCATGCGGGTATGTGTGCTGCGTCGCCCACCACCCTGTTGAGAACACATCGTTCGTTGTATGCTGGCAAGTCTGGCTCTGTTGTCGCGTGCTCTGCTTCATTCTCCGCAGAATGCAGAACCCGACATTGAAGACTGCACTGCGATTCAAGGCGCCACCGCAATTTGAAAACAGCATAGCAGAAAAGAAAAATGAAAAGAATGAAATTAAAAAACAACAACACAACTTTAACACAAGCCTCAGCAGTCTAAGTAGGACGGTGGGGTTCCGCGTTTACTTCTTTTTTTGTCTACCTGACGGGAGAGTGAGGGTTGAGCAGACGAGACGCAGTACTGCCCACTGAGAGCGAGACAAAAGTGATGTGAAGCGCATTTTGTTTCTGCCTCGGCATTGCACACCGTTGCTCAACAGTAAGGCATCACAGCCCGTTTAGTGGTTGCCCAAGTTCTGCTCTTCTTCGGCGTCCCGTCTTACCGAGTGCGATAGCTGAAGTGGTCAGTTGGAGTGCCACATTTGTTTTTTTTCCGTTTTCTTTGTTTCTCTCTCTCAGCTTCATTATTCGACAAGAGTTTCATTCTTGTGTGTCGCGTTGTGCTGCGCGCAACACGAGCAGCTTCTTAACATACACACACCCAGTGCCCTGCCTGGTTGGTGAGATGACGTGCGCCTGCATTTCTCCCTCTCCTCCTCCTCCTCCTTCTTTCTCTTTCACCCAAAATAATTATAATGGTTTGGCTCACTTGCTCATCTCCATCGCATCTGCACGCACACCCACACAGACGCACACACACACACACACACTATCGAACCTCCGCGCTTCTCGTACTTTATTCTTTTTTTTTTTGCTTTCATCCTCCTCCCGAATTCTTTGAATTCTCTTCCTTCTCCGCAAATTTACCATGGCGGACTTCGACACGCTGATGGCCGACTGCACGGCTGCGCAGGACGAGATCGCCGAGTGGCGCCATCACATCCACGCCCACCCCGAGCTGTCCTTCCAGGAGCACCAGACGGTGGCGTACATCCGCGCGGTGCTGGAGGGCTTCGGCTGCGCGGCGCTGAACTTGTCGAACCCCGTGCCGACGGCGCTGGTGGCGGACCTTGCGGGTGGCGCGGGTGCGGGGCCCGTGATCGCGCTGCGTGCGGACATCGACGCGCTGCCGCTGCAGGAGGAGACGGACGTGCCGTTCAGGTCGACGGTGCCGAACGTGATGCACGCGTGCGGGCACGACACGCACACGGCGATGTTGCTGGGTGCTGCGAAGGTGCTGTGCGCGCACGCCGCGGAGATCCGGGGCACGGTGCGCTTCATCTTCCAGCACGCGGAGGAGCTGCCTCCTGGCGGTGCGGTGGAGCTGGTGATGGCAGGAGTGATGGAGGGTGTGAAATGCATCTTCGGTATCCACTGCGTTCCTAACTTACCAGTTGGTTATGCTGCTGTGAAGAATGGCGCGTTTACCAGCATGAGCGACTCCTTCTCCATCTGGGTCCGCGGTCGTGGCGGCCACGCGTCGACGCCGCATCTGCTGGTGGACCCCGTGCCGATCGCTGCGGAGGTGGTGACGGCGCTGCAGACGATCGTTGCGCGCAGGGTGGACCCGAAGCTGGCGCCGGTGGTGTCGATCGCGACGATGACGACGGGGCCGAACGAGAGCCACAACGTGATTCCTGACGAGGTGAAGCTGCTCGGGACGGTGCGCTCGCAGGATGTCGCGGTCCGGAAGGTGGTGCACGGCTCGATCGAGCAGATTGTGAAGGGCATCACATCGGCGCACGGTGCGGAGTATCGCTTCAAGTACTTGTTGGGGTATGACATGGTGGTGAACGATCCTGCAGTGACGGACGTCGTGCGGCGCACAACCCGGCGTGCCCTCGGCGGCGAGGATAAGTTGACGGAGACCCAACACGCTATCTACGCTGGTGAGGACTTCTCCGCCTATCTGACAGCAGCCCCCGGCTGTTTCTTGTGGCTCGGCTGCGGCGATGCCGAATGCCGCACCGGGAAGGTGGAGGGACATCATACGTGTCGTTTTAAAGCAGACGATGGCATGCTGTCCGTCGGTGCGCGTGTACATGCGTCTTTTGTGTATGATCAGCTGATGGCGTAGCGGGTGTGCAGGGTGCGATGGAAAAGAGTCGAGAAACACGTTCGTTGAAGTGGTCGCATCTTTAAAGGCACCTATGGTGGATGAAGGCACTGAATTCTTCTTGTTGCTACTTTCCTTTTTAGGTACTCAAGAAGGATGCTGCGCGGGTGTACATGTCTGCATCACAGTAGCGGTGGCGCTGTATCGTCCGTGTGGGCGGTAGAGCCACGCACTGATGAATCTCGTGTGAATTCAGTCTTGCAGACGACGGCATGGTCTTATCTTCACTGCGCTTCTCTTTAATTCTTGTCCTGCGAGGCGATACTGACAGCGCAGTGCTTCGTGTGCGGCACCGAACTCCGTGTTGTGTCGTTTTCATTATTCTCGTGATGCTTTTTAAAGCTTAAGAGCGGGTACGGGCTTCATCCACCTGACTTTTCGATATTCTTTTTTTTTAAGTTTTATACTTGCTATCGACTGGGTTATGTCCGCCACCGTCGTTCCCGTGCCGCTTCCCAACGGCGTCTGTGAGCTGATACGGCTTACGGGTGCTTTCTTCGAAAAGACTACGCGTCGTTGCTGAAGTGGGCATGAACGACCTCCTTTCAGGAGCATCTCCCTTTTTTTTTTAAAGCGACCTTTCTATTCTCCAATTACCTTTTTTCGGGTTCGTGTACCGTCAACGGGTGCTCTATGAATCTGCTAGCGTGCTTTAACTCTGCCTAAGAAAAAAAACGTTTCGTATCGTCTTTTGTTTTATTTTCAAAGCTGAAACGCTCTTCTCTCTCTCTCTTATTTTACTCCGAGCAAGTTACACGGAAAAAAAAATGAAAGACGAGAGCAACACTCCGTAAACGCCGTGCACGAAAAGACACTTGGTATTACTCAGCTGTGAAGCGCTACTTATCCCGTCTTGGCTTGAAAGCGGCGGTTCCCGCACTTGTTTCTTTTTTTGGTGTTTCCCTTTCCTCGGCCTGATCTGTTGCCCATGTGATACTGTACGGTACGTACCTCAGTGAGACGCGTCTCTTTAAGTCTCTTTCGTCCGTCTCTCTCTCACTCGATCGCTCCTTACGTCTCACTCTCTCTCTCTCTTCGTGCTGCACATATTCGCGCCATGCCAACGACGCAACCTGCTTATTTATCCCACCCGGCGTCGCAGCGATCACTCACCGCAGCATCACGCGTCGCTCTCTCTCTACTCCCCTTTTTTTTTTTCGAATTCTGACTTCTTTTTTTTTTTGCGAGTGCCTTTTCCCTTCTTCCTTCGATTTCAAATTCTCTTTATTTCCTTCTTTTTCTTTCCCCCCTTCCAGTGTCTTTTCTATTTCTCATTTTTTCTTAAAGCAAAGGTAAGCCTTTCGGCGTTGTCCTCCAACGAATACTACGGTGAAAGACAAACTTTATTTCTTAGTAAAAAACTTTTTTTTACGTGTGTTGTGCGCGCTGCAAGCTCCGTCTGCCGTTTACCCGCCCCTCCACGTTATCACATTCGCCCCTTCCCCCTTTCCTTCTCAGCCCGCGAACACATCCGTTGCTCTCTCAACGGTGTTGTTCATCGGTGGCTCCTATCGCACCTATTTTACCTTTTCTCATTTTTTTCCTTTAAAGCAACAGTGTGTGGTTTGGTTTCTGAGGATGTCCGGCTTTGACACGCTGATGGCTGACTGTGTGGCCGTCCAGCCAGACGTGGTTGCCTGGAGGCGCCACATCCACGCCCACCCCGAGCTGTCCTTCCAGGAGCATCAGACGGTGGCGTACATCCGCGCGGTGCTGGAGGGCTTCGGCTGCGCGGCGCTGAGCCTGTCGAACCCCGTGCCGACGGCGCTGGTGGCGGACCTCGCGGGCGGCGCGGGTGCGGGGCCCGTGATCGCGCTGCGTGCGGACATCGACGCGCTGCCGCTGCAGGAGGAGACGGACGTGCCGTTCAAGTCGACGGTGCCGAACGTGATGCACGCGTGCGGGCACGACACGCACACGGCGATGCTGCTGGGTGCTGCGAAGGTGCTGTGCGCGCACGCTGCGGAGATCCGGGGCACGGTGCGCTTCATCTTCCAGCACGCGGAGGAGCTGCCTCCTGGTGGTGCTGCGCAGTTGGTGAAGGCAGGTGTGTTGAAGGGCGTGAAATGCATTTACGGCATGCACATCTCCCCTGCACTGCCCACCGGCACCGTCGCAACGATGGGCGGCACCATCATGGCGGGAGGGGACAACTTTGCAATCCGCATCCGCGGTCGTGGCGGCCACGCGTCGACGCCGCATCTGCTGGTGGACCCCGTGCCGATCGCTGCGGAGGTGGTGACGGCTCTGCAGACGATCGTGTCGCGCCGCTTCGATCCAAAGGTGGTGCCGGTGCTGTCCATTACAACGATGACCACGGGGCCGAACGAGAGCCACAACGTGATTCCGGACGAGGTGAAGCTGCTCGGGACGGCGCGCTCCTTTGCGCGAGATGTTCGGGAGCGTGCGCCGCCGATGATCGAGTCGGTAGCTCGCAACGTCGCCGCCGCGCACGGAGCCACGATCGACTTCCGCGTCATCCCCGGCTACCCCTGCACGGTGAACGACACGACGGTGGCGGCGGAGGTGGCGGCGATGGCGCGTCGCGTTGTCGGCAACGATAAGTTTGTGCCGATGACGCAACCGCTGAACGGCGGCGAGGACTTCTCTGCCTACCTGGAGGCCATCCCGGGCTGTTTCGCCTTTGTTGGTATGCAAAACCTTGCGGAGGGCTGCGGGGCACACCCAATGCACTCCTGCTTTGTGAAGGTGGACGAGAGGGCCTTCGTGACGGGCGTGAAGCTGCACGTTGCGTTTGTGCAGGAGCGGCTCATGCAGGCAGCAGCGGAGTCGGGAAAGAAGCCAGCGGCGTACGTGAAGTCGTCTTTGTGATGCCATTTTCCTGTAGCATAGAGAGTGTGTGGTGTTCATGAGCCGACGTAGCGATGGTCGTCTAGTGGTTAGGACATTCGCCTCACACGCGAGAGATCGCGGGTTCAATCCCCGCCCGTCGTACATTTTTTCTCCCTTTTTCTTTTCTGCCGCCCCCGCACCGGCGCGTTCTTTGGCCATCCCGAAGGCCACCGGCAGACAAAAAAATCTTTTTTTTTAATTCCTCCCTTCTCTTTTCACCACATAACACGCGCAGTGTTGTAACCATTATTATTGTTGTGTGTGTGTGCGTTTTTTTTATTTTATTTTAACGTAATTTTGCCGTTCTCTTTGTGCCACATCAGCCGGAGAAAATGGCCAACACAGAAGAGTTCCTCTCACCTCTTCTAGTGGAGGGCGGTCTTGGACTACAGTAAAATGGTCCACCACCCCTAAAAATAGAAAAAGAAAAAGAACAAAAACGCGAAAAAAAAAGGTTAATGATGCTGAGAAAGGAATAGCGGCGTGCGACACTGTGTTAGATGTAACGGCTTCTTAAAAGGTTACTCCAATGCTTAAAAGAGGCGGCTCAGCGCGTAGATCGCAGTAAACGGCACACGTCCACAGAACTCCACACCTGTTCGCTGATTGGGTTGACTTGCTACACACTGCTTCTTCGTTCTTCACTACGTATCCCTCGCTTCCTGTTCATGACCCTCCCAACAATCACACGCTCACTCCCAACTATCGGTTCAATACCATTGAACCTTCCCACTTGCCCTACTTTTAGTAAGTCACATAACACCCAGCCTCTTTCTTTTATTCACATTGCTCTCCCCTTCACAGGATTTATAAACCACACGCATTGTCAATAAACCAAAACACCTTTCTCTTTCAGCTGTCTCCTCTCTGCGCCTCCCGCCAAGCCTTATTCTCTCTCTCTCTCTTCCCCACACTATACACCATGACGGCGCCGAAGCCCAACGTTGACGCGCTGCTGAAGCCGCTGGTGATTGGCCAGACGACGCTGAAGAACCGCATCGTGATGGCGCCGCTGACGCGCTGCCGCGCTGATGACGACCACGTGCCGACGGAGGACATGGTGAAGTACTACGCGGACCGCGCGTCGATGGGCCTGATCGTGTGCGAGGCGACGCAGATCCAGAAGGGCTACTCGACCTTCGGCCACGAGGGCGGCATCTTCGGTGCGGAGCAGGTGGCCGGGTGGAAGAAGGTGACGGACGCGGTGCACGCGAGGGGCGGGCTGATCTACTGCCAGATCCACAACGGCGGCCGTGCGACGGTGCCGTGCAACGTGACGGGCGGGCTGAAGATTGTGGCGCCGTCTGCGATTGCGATCGAGGGCCACGACTCGCCGGCGCTGTTCAACGTGAGCGGCGAGAAGGAGCACTACCCGGTGCCGACGGAGCTGACGAAGGACGAGATCGCGGAGTACGTGCAGCTGTACGCCACTGCTGCTCGCAACGCTATTGCTGCGGGCTTCGACGGCGTGCAGGTGCACGGCGCGAACGGGTACCTGATCGACCAGTTCCTGAAGACGGCGTCGAACACGCGCACGGACGAGTACGGCGGCAGCCTTGAGAACCGGTGCCGCTTCCTGTTGGAGGTGGTGGACGCGGTGGTTGCGGCCATTGGGCACGAGCGCACGGCGCTGCGGATCTCGCCGCTGAACTCGTTCAACGGGCAGTCGGACGAGAGCCCGGAGACGCTGACGCGGTACATCTGCGCGCAGCTGAACTCGCGCAAGCTTGCCTTCCTGGACGTGATGCGCGGCGACTTCTTCACCCCTGCCCGCGGCGCGGACAAGTGGGCCCGCGAGGCGTACGAGGGCGTGTTGTTCACCGGGATGGGCTTCGAGATCGAGGAGGCGGCCACGGCTGTGGCGGAGGGTGCGGCGGACGCGGTGATGTTTGGCGTGAAGGCGATCGCGAACCCGGACCTTGTGGAGCGTGCGATCGCCGGCGCCGCGCTGAATGCGCCGGATGTGGCGACGTTCTACACGCACGACAGCAAGGGCTACCTCGACTACCCGACACTGGCTGCGCACTGAGTGCGGTGCTGTGGCCGGCACGCGCGACGCCACGCTGCCCGACACGGGTGTCCCGTCGGGGCCCCCTGCGGTGGCTGCTGCGCGCCTGCGTCGTCGCTGTTCCTCTTATTATTATTCCTATTATTACTATTATTTTTATTATTGTAAATACTATTGTTTACTCCTTTTCTCTTTCCTTTTCCCTTTCCCTTTTCCTTTCCCTTACCCTGGTGCCTTGGAATGCGGCATAGCGCACTGCTGGCAGGGCCACTGCCGGGCATCTGTGGTGTCGCGGCGCCGCTGCGTGCTGCGGTGGCGGCGGTGCGCGGAGGATGCTGCGGGTGGCGCTGCCGCGGTTCTTTTGCGGCGTCTGCACATGTCGCCGCGCGTGTGATTGCTCTGCCCTGTGCCGCACGGCGTCGCCTTTCCACTGCCTCCCGTGCCTGCGGTGTGTGTGCGGGTGTGCGGGTGTGCGGGTGCGCGTGTTGCGCCACGGGCAGTGGCCGCTCGTAATAACTCGGGAGTGTACCCGAATGGCTCAAGTACGAAGTCGATAAAGATGAGTGCGGAGGACGAGGCAGCGAGGCCGTCGACGAGCGCGGCGCGCGTTGCGACGCTGGTCGCTGTGGCGGAGTGAGAGTGGTGGTGCGGGAGCTGCGCGTGCCGCCGTGCTGTGTGGTGCACCACGCTGCTGCTGTTGTTCTTGTTGTTGTTGTTGTTGTTGCGTGTGGGCGACCGTGTCCACCCCGTGTGGTGCGGTCAAGGCCGTTGCTGGTGCGCCGCGTCGTGCGGTGTGTGCCGCCGCTGTCCCCACTGTCCCCACCTGATCTATCTTCCACTATCTCTCTCTTTTTGCCTCCACTCTCTCTTCTTTCCTTGGTGTTGCGTCGCTGCTGTGTGCGTGGGACCCGCAGTTATCACACTCACCACCGATCCCCGATCCCCGCATCCCACACGCAGCCTCACACACCCCGTCTCTCTCTCTCTCTCTCTCTCTCTTCCCCACACTATACACCATGACGGCGCCGAAGCCCAACGTTGACGCGCTGCTGAAGCCGCTGGTGATTGGCCAGACGACGCTGAAGAACCGCATCGTGATGGCGCCGCTGACGCGCTGCCGCGCTGATGACGACCACGTGCCGACGGAGGACATGGTGAAGTACTACGCGGACCGCGCGTCGATGGGCCTGATCGTGTGCGAGGCGACGCAGATCCAGAAGGGCTACTCGACCTTCGGCCACGAGGGCGGCATCTTCGGTGCGGAGCAGGTGGCCGGGTGGAAGAAGGTGACGGACGCGGTGCACGCGAGGGGCGGGCTGATCTACTGCCAGATCCACAACGGCGGCCGTGCCACGGTGCCGTGCAACGTGACGGGCGGGCTGAAGATCGTGGCGCCGTCTGCGATTGCGATCGAGGGCCACGACTCGCCGGCGCTGTTCAACGTGAGCGGCGAGAAGGAGCACTACCCGGTGCCGACGGCGCTGACGAAGGACGAGATCGCGGAGTACGTGCAGCTGTACGCCACTGCTGCTCGCAACGCTATTGCTGCGGGCTTCGACGGCGTGCAGGTGCACGGCGCGAACGGGTACCTGATCGACCAGTTCCTGAAGACGGCGTCGAACACGCGCACGGACGAGTACGGCGGCAGCCTTGAGAACCGGTGCCGCTTCCTGTTGGAGGTGGTGGACGCGGTGGTTGCGGCCATTGGGCACGAGCGCACGGCGCTGCGGATCTCGCCGCTGAACTCGTTCAACGGGCAGTCGGACGAGAGCCCGGAGACGCTGACGCGGTACATCTGCGCGCAGCTGAACTCGCGCAAGCTTGCCTTCCTGGACGTGATGCGCGGCGACTTCTTCACCCCTGCCCGCGGCGCGGACAAGTGGGCCCGCGAGGCGTACGAGGGCGTGCTGTTCACCGGGATGGGCTTCGAGATCGAGGAGGCGGCCACGGCTGTGGCGGAGGGTGCGGCGGACGCGGTGATGTTTGGCGTGAAGGCGATCGCGAACCCGGACCTTGTGGAGCGTGCGATCGCCGGCGCCGCGCTGAACGCGCCGGATGTGGCGACGTTCTACACGCACGACAGCAAGGGCTACCTCGACTACCCGACGCTGGCTGCGCACTGAGTGCGGTGCTGTGGCCGGCACGCGCGACGCCACGCTGCCCGACACGGGTGTCCCGTCGGGGCCCCCTGCGGTGGCTGCTGCGCGCCTGCGTCGTCGCTGTTCCTCTTATTATTATTCCTATTATTATTATTATTGTAAATACTATTATTTACTCCTTTTCTTTTTCCTTTTCCTTTCCCTTACCCTGGTGCCTTGGAATGCGGCATAGCGCACTGCTGGCAGGGCCACTGCCGGGCATCTGTGGTGTCGCGGCGCCGTTGCGTGCTGCGGTGGCGGCGGTGCGCGGAGGATGCTGCGGGTGGCGCTGCCGCGGTTCTTTTGCGGCGTCTGCACATGTCGCCGCGCGTGTGATTGCTCTGCCCTGTGCCGCACGGCGTCGCCTTTCCACTGCCTCCCGTGCCTGCGGTGTGTGTGCGGGTGCGCGGGTGTGCGGGTGCGCGTGTTGCGCCACGGGCAGTGGCCGCTCGTAATAACTCGGGAGTGTACCCGAATGGCTCAAGTACGAAGTCGATAAAGATGAGTGCGGAGGACGAGGCAGCGAGGCCGTCGACGAGCGCGGCGCGCGTTGCGACGCTGGTCGCTGTGGCGGAGTGAGAGTGGTGGTGCGGGAGCTGCGCGTGCCGCCGTGCTGTGTGGTGCACCACGCTGCTGCTGTTGTTCTTGTTGTTGCTGTTGTTGTTGCATGTGGGCGACCGTGTCCACCCCGTGTGGTGCGCCGCGTCGTGCGGTGTGTGCCGCCGCTGTCCCCACTGTCCCCACCGGATCCATCTTCCACTCTCTCTTTCTCTTTGCTCCTTCTCTCTTCTTTCCTTGGTGTTGCGTCGCTGCTGTGTGCGTGGGACCCGCAGTTATCACACTCACCACCGATCCCCGATCCCCGCATCCCACACGCAGCCTCACACACCCCGTCTCTCCCCGCCGCTCCTCCCCCCACACACTATACACCATGACGGCGCCGAAGCCCAACGTTGACGCGCTGCTGAAGCCGCTGGTGATTGGCCAGACGACGCTGAAGAACCGCATCGTGATGGCGCCGCTGACGCGCTGCCGCGCTGATGACGACCACGTGCCGACGGAGGACATGGTGAAGTACTACGCGGACCGCGCGTCGATGGGCCTGATCGTGTGCGAGGCGACGCAGATCCAGAAGGGCTACTCGACCTTCGGCCACGAGGGCGGCATCTTCGGTGCGGAGCAGGTGGCCGGGTGGAAGAAGGTGACGGACGCGGTGCACGCGAGGGGCGGGCTGATCTACTGCCAGATCCACAACGGCGGCCGCGCCACGGTGCCGTGCAACGTGACGGGCGGGCTGAAGATCGTGGCGCCGTCTGCGATTGCGATCGAGGGCCACGACTCGCCGGCGCTGTTCAACGTGAGCGGCGAGAAGGAGCACTACCCGGTGCCGACGGCGCTGACGAAGGACGAGATCGCGGAGTACGTGCAGCTGTACGCCACTGCTGCTCGCAACGCTATTGCTGCGGGCTTCGACGGCGTGCAGGTGCACGGCGCGAACGGGTACCTGATCGACCAGTTCCTGAAGACGGCGTCGAACACGCGCACGGACGAGTACGGCGGCAGCCTTGAGAACCGGTGCCGCTTCCTGTTGGAGGTGGTGGACGCGGTGGTTGCGGCCATTGGGCACGAGCGCACGGCGCTGCGGATCTCGCCGCTGAACTCGTTCAACGGGCAGTCGGACGAGAGCCCGGAGACGCTGACGCGGTACATCTGCGCGCAGCTGAACTCGCGCAAGCTTGCCTTCCTGGACGTGATGCGCGGCGACTTCTTCACCCCTGCCCGCGGCGCGGACAAGTGGGCCCGCGAGGCGTACGAGGGCGTGCTGTTCACCGGGATGGGCTTCGAGATCGAGGAGGCGGCCACGGCTGTGGCGGAGGGTGCGGCGGACGCGGTGATGTTTGGCGTGAAGGCGATCGCGAACCCGGACCTTGTGGAGCGTGCGATCGCCGGCGCCGCGCTGAACGCGCCGGATGTGGCGACGTTCTACACGCACGACAGCAAGGGCTACCTCGACTACCCGACGCTGGCTGCGCACTGAGTGCGGTGCTGTGGCCGGCACGCGCGACGCCACGCTGCCCGACACGGGTGTCCCGTCGGGGCCCCCTGCGGTGGCTGCTGCGCGCCTGCGTCGTCGCTGTTCCTACTATTATTATTCCTATTATTCCTATTATTGTTGTTATTATAAATACTATTGTTTACTCCTTTTCTTTTTCCTTTTTCTCTTTTCCTTTTCCCTTACCCTGGTGCCTTGGAATGCGGCATAGCGCACTGCTGGCAGGGCCACTGCCGGGCATCTGTGGTGTCGCGGCGCCGCTGCGTGCTGTGGTGGCGGCGGTGCGCGGAGGATGCTGCGGGTGGCGCTGCCGCGGTTCTTTTGCGGCGTCTGCACATGTCGCCGCGCGTGTGATTGCTCTGCCCTGTGCCGCACGGCGTCGCCTTTCCACTGCCTCCCGTGCCTGCGGTGTGTGTGCGGGTGTGCGGGTGCGCGTGTTGCGCCACGGGCAGTGGCCGCTCGTAATAACTCGGGAGTGTACCCGAATGGCTCAAGTACGAAGTCGATAAAGATGAGTGCGGAGGACGAGGCAGCGAGGCCGTCGACGAGCGCGGCGCGCGTTGCGACGCTGGCCGCTGTGGCGGAGTGAGAGTGGTGGTGCGGGAGCTGCGCGTGTCGCCGTGCTGTGTGGTGCACCACGCTGCTGCTGGTGTTCTTGTTGTTGCTGTTGTTGTTGTTGCGTGTGGGCGACCGTGTCCACCCCGTGTGGTGCGGTGTGTGCCACCGCTGTCCCCACTGTCCCCACCTGATCCATCTTCCACTTTCTCTCTCTCTCTTTCTCTCTTTCTCTCTTTGCCTCCCCTCTCTCTTCTTTCCTTGGTGTTGCGTCGCTGCTGTGTGCGTGGGACCCGCAGTTATCACACTCACCACCGATCCCCGATCCCCGCATCCCGCACGCAGCCTCACACACCCCGTCTCTCCCCGCCGCTCCTCCCCCCACACACTATACACCATGACGGCGCCGAAGCCCAACGTTGACGCGCTGCTGAAGCCGCTGGTGATTGGCCAGACGACGCTGAAGAACCGCATCGTGATGGCGCCGCTGACGCGCTGCCGCGCCGATGACGACCACGTGCCGACGGAGGACATGGTGAAGTACTACGCGGACCGCGCGTCGATGGGCCTGATCGTGTGCGAGGCGACGCAGATCCAGAAGGGCTACTCGACCTTCGGCCACGAGGGCGGCATCTTCGGTGCGGAGCAGGTGGCCGGGTGGAAGAAGGTGACGGACGCGGTGCACGCGAAGGGCGGGCTGATCTACTGCCAGATCCACAACGGCGGCCGCGCCACGGTGCCGTGCAACGTGACGGGCGGGCTGAAGATCGTGGCGCCGTCTGCGATTGCGATCGAGGGCCACGACTCGCCGGCGCTGTTCAACGTGAGCGGCGAGAAGGAGCACTACCCGGTGCCGACGGCGCTGACGAAGGACGAGATCGCGGAGTACGTGCAGCTGTACGCCACTGCTGCTCGCAACGCTATTGCTGCGGGCTTCGACGGCGTGCAGGTGCACGGCGCGAACGGGTACCTGATCGACCAGTTCCTGAAGACGGCGTCGAACACGCGCACGGACGAGTACGGCGGCAGCCTTGAGAACCGGTGCCGCTTCCTGTTGGAGGTGGTGGACGCGGTGGTTGCGGCCATTGGGCACGAGCGCACGGCGCTGCGGATCTCGCCGCTGAACTCGTTCAACGGGCAGTCGGACGAGAGCCCGGAGGCGCTGACGCGGTACATCTGCGCGCAGCTGAACTCGCGCAAGCTTGCCTTCCTGGACGTGATGCGCGGCGACTTCTTCACCCCTGCCCGCGGCGCGGACAAGTGGGCCCGCGAGGCGTACGAGGGCGTGCTGTTCACCGGGATGGGCTTCGAGATCGAGGAGGCGGCCACGGCTGTGGCGGAGGGTGCGGCGGACGCGGTGATGTTTGGCGTGAAGGCGATCGCGAACCCGGACCTTGTGGAGCGTGCGATCGCCGGCGCCGCGCTGAACGCGCCGGATGTGGCGACCTTCTACACGCACGACAGCAAGGGCTACCTCGACTACCCGACGCTGGCTGCGCACTGAGTGCGGTGCTGCGGCCGGCACGCGCGACGCCACGCTGCCCGACACGGGTGTCCCGTCGGGGCCCCCTGCGGTGGCTGCTGCGCGCCTGCGTCGTCGCTGTTCCTACTATTATTATTCCTATTATTACTATTCTTATTATTATTATAAATACTATTGTTTACTCCTTTTCTTTTTCCTTTTTCCCTTTTCCCTTTTCCCTTACCCTGGTGCCTTGGAATGCGGCATAGCGCACTGCTGGCAGGGCCACTGCCGGGCATCTGTGGTGTCGCGGCGCCGTTGCGTGCTGCGGTGGCGGCGGTGCGCGGAGGATGCTGCGGGTGGCGCTGCCGCGGTTCTTTTGCGGCGTCTGCACATGTCGCCGCGCGTGTGATTGCTCTGCCCTGTGCCGCACGGCGTCGCCTTTCCACTGCCTCCCGTGCCTGCGGGTGTGTGCGGGTGCGCGGGTGTGCGGGTGCGCGTGTTGCGCCACGGGCAGTGGCCGCTCGTAATAACTCGGGAGTGTACCCGAATGGCTCAAGTACGAAGTCGATAAAGATGAGTGCGGAGGACGAGGCAGCGAGGCCGTCGACGAGCGCGGCGCGCGTTGCGACGCTGGTCGCTGTGGCGGAGTGAGAGTGGTGGTGCGGGAGCTGCGCGTGCCGCCGTGCTGTGTGGTGCACCACGCTGCTGCTGGTGTTCTTGTTGTTGCTGCTGTTGTTGTTGCGTGTGGGCGACCGTGTCCACCCCGTGTGGTGCGGTCAAGGCCGTTGCTGGTGCGCCGCGTCGTGCGGTGCGTGCCACCGCTGTCCCCACTGTCCCCACCTGATCCATCTTCCACTCTTTCTCTCTCTCTCTTTGCCTCCCCTCTCTCTTCTTTCCTTGGTGTTGCGTCGCTGCTGTGTGCGTGGGACCCGCAGTTATCACACTCACCACCGATCCCCGATCCCCGCATCCCACACGCAGCCTCACACACCCCGTCTCTCCCCGCCGCTCCTCCCCCCACACACTATACACCATGACGGCGCCGAAGCCCAACGTTGACGCGCTGCTGAAGCCGCTGGTGATTGGCCAGACGACGCTGAAGAACCGCATCGTGATGGCGCCGCTGACGCGCTGCCGCGCTGATGACGACCACGTGCCGACGGAGGACATGGTGAAGTACTACGCGGACCGCGCGTCGATGGGCCTGATCGTGTGCGAGGCGACGCAGATCCAGAAGGGCTACTCGACCTTCGGCCACGAGGGCGGCATCTTCGGTGCGGAGCAGGTGGCCGGGTGGAAGAAGGTGACGGACGCGGTGCACGCGAGGGGCGGGCTGATCTACTGCCAGATCCACAACGGCGGCCGCGCCACGGTGCCGTGCAACGTGACGGGCGGGCTGAAGATCGTGGCGCCGTCTGCGATTGCGATCGAGGGCCACGACTCGCCGGCGCTGTTCAACGTGAGCGGCGAGAAGGAGCACTACCCGGTGCCGACGGCGCTGACGAAGGACGAGATCGCGGAGTACGTGCAGCTGTACGCCACTGCTGCTCGCAACGCTATTGCTGCGGGCTTCGACGGCGTGCAGGTGCACGGCGCGAACGGGTACCTGATCGACCAGTTCCTGAAGACGGCGTCGAACACGCGAACGGACGAGTACGGCGGCAGCCTTGAGAACCGGTGCCGCTTCCTGTTGGAGGTGGTGGACGCGGTGATTGCGGCCATTGGGCACGAGCGCACGGCGCTGCGGATCTCGCCGCTGAACTCGTTCAACGGGCAGTCGGACGAGAGCCCGGAGGCGCTGACGCGGTACATCTGCGCGCAGCTGAACTCGCGCAAGCTTGCCTTCCTGGACGTGATGCGCGGCGACTTCTTCACCCCTGCCCGCGGCGCGGACAAGTGGGCCCGCGAGGCGTACGAGGGCGTGCTGTTCACCGGGATGGGCTTCGAGATCGAGGAGGCGGCCACGGCTGTGGCGGAGGGTGCGGCGGACGCGGTGATGTTTGGCGTGAAGGCGATCGCGAACCCGGACCTTGTGGAGCGTGCGATCGCCGGCGCCGCGCTGAACGCGCCGGATGTGGCGACCTTCTACACGCACGACAGCAAGGGCTACCTCGACTACCCGACGCTGGCTGCGCACTGAGTGCGGTGCTGTGGCCGGCACGCGCGACGCCACGCTGCCCGACACGGGTGTCCCGTCGGGGCCCCCTGCGGTGGCTGCTGCGCGCCTGCGTCGTCGCTGTTCCTCTTATTATTATTCCTATTATTATTTTTATTATTATTATAAATACTATTGTTTACTCCTTTTCTTTTTCCTTTTTCCCTTTTCCCTTTTCCCTTACCCTGGTGCCTTGGAATGCGGCATAGCGCACTGCTGGCAGGGCCACTGCCGGGCATCTGTGGTGTCGCGGCGCCGTTGCGTGCTGCGGTGGCGGCGGTGCGCGGAGGATGCTGCGGGTGGCGCTGCCGCGGTTCTTTTGCGGCGTCTGCACATGTCGCCGCGCGTGTGATTGCTCTGCCCTGTGCCGCACTGCGTCGCCTTTCCACTGCCTCCCGTGCCTGCGGTGTGTGTGCGGGTGCGCGGGTGTGCGGGTGCGCGTGTTGCGCCACGGGCAGTGGCCGCTCGTAATAACTCGGGAGTGTACCCGAATGGCTCAAGTACGAAGTCGATAAAGATGAGTGCGGAGGACGAGGCAGCGAGGCCGTCGACGAGCGCGGCGCGCGTTGCGACGCTGGTCGCTGTGGCGGAGTGAGAGTGGTGGTGCGGGAGCTGCGCGTGCCGCCGTGCTGTGTGGTGCACCACGCTGCTGCTGGTGTTGTTGTTGCTGTTGCGTGTGGGCGACCGTGTCCACCCCGTGTGGTGCGGTCAAGGCTGTTGCTGGTGCGCCGCGTCGTGCGGTGTGTGCCACCGCTGTCCCCACTGTCCCCACCTGATCCATCTTCCACTTTCTCTCTCTCTCTTTGCCCCCACTCTCTCTTCTTTCCTTGGTGTTGCGTCGCTGCTGTGTGCGTGGGACCCGCAGTTATCACACTCACCACCGATCCCCGATCCCCGCATCCCACACGCAGCCTCACACACCCCGTCTCTCCCCGCCGCTCCTCCCCCACACACTATACACCATGACGGCGCCGAAGCCCAACGTTGACGCGCTGCTGAAGCCGCTGGTGATTGGCCAGACGACGCTGAAGAACCGCATCGTGATGGCGCCGCTGACGCGCTGCCGCGCTGATGACGACCACGTGCCGACGGAGGACATGGTGAAGTACTACGCGGACCGCGCGTCGATGGGTCTGATCGTGTGCGAGGCGACGCAGATCCAGAAGGGCTACTCGACCTTCGGCCACGAGGGCGGCATCTTCGGTGCGGAGCAGGTGGCCGGGTGGAAGAAGGTGACGGACGCGGTGCACGCGAGAGGCGGGCTGATCTACTGCCAGATCCACAACGGCGGCCGTGCGACGGTGCCGTGCAACGTGACGGGCGGGCTGAAGATCGTGGCGCCGTCTGCGATTGCGATCGAGGGCCATGAGTCTGCCGCGCCGTTTAACTTGAGCGGCGAGAAGGAGCCCTACCCGGTGCCGACGGAGCTGACGAAGGACGAGATCGCGGAGTACGTGCAGCTGTACGCCACTGCTGCTCGCAACGCTATTGCTGCGGGCTTCGACGGCGGGGGGGGGCACGGCGCGAACGGGTACCTGATCGACCAGTTCCTGAAGACGGCGTCGAACACGCGAACGGACGAGTACGGCGGCAGCCTTGAGAACCGGTGCCGCTTCCTGTTGGAGGTGGTGGACGCGGTGATTGCGGCCATTGGGCACGAGCGCACGGCGCTGCGGATCTCGCCGCTGAACTCGTTCAACGGGCAGTCGGACGAGAGCCCGGAGGCGCTGACGCGGTACATCTGCGCGCAGCTGAACTCGCGCAAGCTTGCCTTCCTGGACGTGATGCGCGGCGACTTCTTCACCCCTGCCCGCGGCGCGGAAAAGTGGGCCCGCGAGGCGTACGAGGGCGTGCTGTTCACCGGGATGGGCTTCGAGATCGAGGAGGCGGCCACGGCTGTGGCGGAGGGTGCGGCGGACGCGGTGATGTTTGGCGTGAAGGCGATCGCGAACCCGGACCTTGTGGAGCGTGCGATCGCCGGCGCCGCGCTGAACGCGCCGGATGTGGCGACCTTCTACACGCACGACAGCAAGGGCTACCTCGACTACCCGACGCTGGCTGCGCACTGAGTGCGGTGCTGTGGCCGGCACGCGCGACGCCACGCTGCCCGACACGGGTGTCCCGTCGGGGCCCCCTGCGGTGGCTGCTGCGCGCCTGCGTCGTCGCTGTTCCTCTTATTATTATTCCTATTATTCCTGTTATTATTATTGTAAATACTATTATTTACTCTTAATACCATTATTTACTCTTTTTCTTTTTCCTTTTCCTTTCCCTTACCCTGGTGCCTTGGAATGCGGCATAGCGCACTGCTGGCAGGGCCACTGCCGGGCATCTGCGGTGTCGCGGCGCCGTTGCGTGCTGCGGTGGCGGCGGTGCACGGAGGATGCTGCGGGTGGCGCTGCCGCGGTTCTTTTGCGGCGTCTGCACATGTCGCCGCGCGTGTGATTGCTCTGCCCTGTGCCGCACGGCGTCGCCTTTCCACTGCCTCCCGTGCCTGCGGTGTGTGTGCGGGTGCGCGTGTTGCGCCACGGGCAGTGGCCGCTCGTAATAACTCGGGAGTTTACCCGACTGGCTCAAGTACGAAGTCGATAAAGATGAGTGCGGAGGACGAGGCAGCGAGGCCGTCGACGAGCGCGGCGCGCGTTGCGACGCTGGTCGCTGTGGCGGAGTGAGAGTGGTGGTGCGGGAGCTGCGCGTGCCGCCGTGCTGTGTGGCGCACCACGCTGCTGTTGTTGCTGCTGTTGTTGTTGTTGCGTGTGGGCGAGCGTGTCCACCCCGTGTGGTGCCGTGAAGGCCGTTGCTGGTGCGCCGCGTCGTGCGGTGCGTGCCACCGCTCTCCACTGTCCCCACCTGATCCATTTTCCACTTTCTCTCTCTTTTTGCTCCTTCTCTCTTCTTTCCTTGGTGTTGCGCCGCTGTTGTGTGCGTGGGACCCGCAGTTATCACACTCATTACCGATCCCCGATCCCCGCATCCCACACGCAGCCTCACACACCCCGTCTCTCCCCGCCGCTCCTCCCCCACACACTATACACCATGACGGCGCCGAAGCCCAACGTTGACGCGCTGCTGAAGCCGCTGGTGATTGGCCGTACTTCTATGGCTAACCGCTTCGTGATGGCGCCGCTGACGCGCTGCCGCGCTGATGACGACCACGTGCCGACGGAGGACATGGTGAAGTATTACTCGGACCGCGCGTCGATGGGTCTGATTATTACTGAGGCAACGCAGATCCAGAAGGGCTACTCGACCTTCGCCCACGAGGGCGGCATCTATGGCAAAGAACAGGTTGCCGGGTGGAAAAAGGTGACGGACGCGGTGCACGCGAAGGGCGGGCTGATCTACTGCCAGATCCACAACGGCGGCCGTGCGACGGTGCCGTGCAACGTGACGGGCGGGCTGAAGATCGTGGCGCCGTCTGCGATTGCGATCGAGGGCCATGAGTCTGCCGCGCCGTTTAACTTGAGCGGCGAGAAGGAGCCCTACCCGGTGCCGACGGAGCTGACGAAGGACGAGATCGCGGAGTACGTGCAGCTGTACGCCACTGCTGCTCACAATGCAATTGCTGCGGGCTTCGACGGCGTGCAGATCCACGGCGCGAACGGGTACCTGATCGACCAGTTCCTGAAGACATCGTCGAACACGCGCACGGACGAGTACGGCGGCAGCCTTGAGAACCGGTGCCGCTTCCTGTTGGAGGTGGTGGACGCGGTGATTAAGAAGATTGGAAAGGAGCGCACGGCGCTGCGGATCTCGCCGCTGAACACGTTCAACGGGGAGTCGGACGAGAATCCGGAGGCGCTGACGCGGTACATCTGCGCGCAGCTGAACTCGCGCAAGCTTGCCTTCCTGGACGTGATGCGCGGCGACTTCTTCACCCCTGCCCGCGGCGCGGACAAGTGGGCCCGCGAGGCGTACGAGGGCGTGCTGTTCACCGGGATGGGCTTCGAGATCGAGGAGGCGGCCACGGCTGTGGCGGAGGGTACGGTGGATGCCGTCGTGTTTGGCACCAAGTCGCTCGCGAACCCGGATCTCGTTGCACGCGCGATCGCCGGCGCGGAGTTGAACCCGATGGACCCCTCAACGTTCTACACGCGCGGCAGCAAGGGCTACACCGACTATCCGTTCATGGCACGCGCGCGTCGGACGCCGGGAACGTCTGGCGTGTTTGGCGAGTCGCCCTCGAAGGGCGAGGTGCAGCCCATATCTGCAACCGAGGAGGTGAAGCATAAGGAGCGGGCGGACGACGAGCTGTAAGGCGCATGGTGATGGCTATTTTTTTTTTCATTTTCGATGTGAGGTGACGCAGCGAGGTCCCATCGAGCGCTGTTGCTCTGCGAGTGCCCTTGTCGAGTTCACTGGTGTAAAAGATTTTTTTTTTCCCTTTATAGTACACATCGACCTGCCAGCTATCATAGTTTTTGTCCGTTTTCTTGACTCCCCCGCGTGCGTATGCTTCCAGTAGCGGATCAACGTGGGTTCCGCCACTCGTGTGCTTGTCTTGCAGGTTTTCACACCCCTCTCTCTCTGTTGTGCCGTGTGTGTGTGTGTGTATGTGGGGTTGGTCTATACGAATGCTGTCTCGGTCCTTTTTTTTTCTCGAAGTTCCTTCTCTGTGTTCTCTTTTCATTGTCTTTTTCTGTTTACCGGATTTTTTTTCTATTTTCCAACCACTTTTGTTATGCCGCGTGTTGTTGTGGTGAGCACGTGGAAAAAAAATATATATCGTGGATTGCTGTACCGTTGCTTTTACTTCACTTATTCCCATTTTCCGTTTTTTTCCCTTTCTCTTTGTAGACGTCCATTAAAAAAACAACAACCAAAAAGGATTACAGACAAATAATCAAAAAGCGAAGTGTTCGAGCTCGGAGAGGAGCACACGTGGTGGTGGTGATGGTGTGTGTGCGTGCGTGCATGTTGATGTGCCGCCTCTGACTCGTTCTCACTTGTCATTTTTCTTTTTTCTTTCTCATTTGAGTGCGTTTATGCACATGTGTGCTCGAATGCAGCTCTTATGCCGCCTCCGTTTTTTTTTCTTGAATTAATTATTCGTCTGTTCCCCTATTCGTTGCTATACACAACGTTGGGTGGTGCAGAAGCCATTTCAGTTTTTTTTTTCTTTCATTGCTCTCTCTTCTGCACCGCGTCTTGCGCCATCTCTCCCGAGGGGGAAAAAAAAGGCAACTTCACCAACGGGAAGCGACGGTCGTTTGTGTGTCTGTGCACGTTCGCACACAGGCACACAAAAAACATACAAAACAGCCAGGCAGATCCCCGAGCACGCACCAAATCTATTTTTTCCCTTATACAACCTTTTCTTTTTCTTCCTCCGTAGTCATATTCAGTGTAATGTTGCGGCTCATTAGGTCCCACTACCGAGTTATTATTATTTTACCTTCTTTGGGAGGCGCTGTCGTACTACTTTATTTTTCTTTTTCCCTCTCCTTTTCTCGTCCCGTTTCCGGGTGGCGACTCGAGTATGCGTCATACGTGCCTCTTTTTTTTTTCTTCTTTTTTTTATTCCCCCACAACTGCATTCTTTCTTTCTCTTGCTCCTCTCGCACATGGCCTAACAAGCTGGCAAACATTGAAACGAGTTTCGATTAATGTTTTTGCGAAAGCGAGTAGACGTGAGCATCAATTGTTTTATCAGTCGTTGCTGCGCAGAGGAACTCGCTGCATGTCCTTCTTACTTTGTTTTTGAGTGTGAGTGTGTGTGTGTGTTGTGCAGGCTCTGAATGTTGTACTGCCACGCCGCCTCATCACTTCTGCGCAGGCCGCAATAGACAAAGGCGGGCCCATAAAACAACGAAGGGGGACAAGCAGCAAAGAAAGAGAGGGAAAGAATGATAAAAATGGCGGAGAAATAAGAAAGGAAGAAAGTACTTGTATCGGTTGGAAGAGGCGGAGAAAAAAAAAACATTTACTGCTTCCAAAGTAGACTACACTCGAGGCGAAAGACACGTAGTGCTCCGACGCAGCTTACACTTGGATATGGACGGTGTCATTGATTCGCTCCCTTCTTATTTTGAGTTTGGCTCCCTGTTCATCGCGAGATGAGAATGCGTCGTATTAGAGGAAAATTAAAACGCTGCGTAGACCATTGATAAGAGGAAGGAGAGAGAGAGAGAGAACGAGACGTTATTAGTGAGGCTCGCTGCCGCAGTGGGAGTGGCTTCTTTCTTTTCTGTTTCTGGTGTCAAGCGCGCAGCTGCGGGTCTGGTGGGAAGGAGAAAGCCCGAGGGACAGCACTTAAGGTGCGCCGATGCCTCCTCTCTCTCTCTCTCTCCCCCGCTTTCAAGCCGTGCACGTCCCACGCCGCCCGCTACTCGCCACTGTTGCGCAGCGGGAAGAGAGGCTTTCCACTGTCGTGCCAAGTACTCGTGAGGCTCTACATGACTAAGAAAAAAAAGGTGTCATTCCAGTCGCGCAGCAGTGTGCCTTTTTTGCCTTCTCACACACCGTCATGGCATCCCATGTCCTCTCTGACATGCTTGGCTTTACACCCTTTCTGTGCCACGCTCGCTCACTTCTTTTCTTGCGTCTCCTTTTTCTTTATTTTTCTCTCACGAAGTGGCGTGGCCCTTCTCATTCCACTCTTTTCAGTCTCTTTCCCCAGACAGTCACACACACACACTCACACACACACACACACAAATACTTTCTCTCTCCCACACACCCCTCACGGGCTCCCTCCTTCCTTCCGTTATCACGTAGTTGCTGCGCAACTCTTCTCATCTTCGTTCTTGTTTTTTTTTTCTCCTTACTCCGTTTGCACTTTTAAAAAATCTTTTTCTTCTCGTGCTTCGTTCTTTTTGTTGTTCTTTAGAACACTAAAGTATTTTACCTTTTGGAGTTTGACTCTCGCACCACGCGTCGCTCCTGCTTCTTTTCCTCGTTTCAATCAGTTAAAAGTCATGCGTCAGCAAGACGGTGCCTCCGCCGCCGCCCTCCCACGGGCCGATGCCTTCGCGCACCTCCTCCAGCCCTGCCGACTTGGTCGCCACACCATGCGCAATCGCTTTGTCCTCTCCCCGCTGACGCGCTGCCGCGCTGATGGCGACCACGTGCCAACGCCGATGATGGTGCAGTACTACGCGGACCGCGCGTCGATGGGGCTGCTCATCACCGAGTCGATCATGATCGAAGAGGGCTACTCGGCAATGGCGTATGAGCCCGGTATTTACAACAATGTGCACAGATTGCGGCGTGGAAGAGGGTGACCGACGCGGTGCACGCACGCGGTGGGCTAATCGTGGCGCAGCTCTATCACGGTGGGAGGGCGACCGTTGCCGCCAACTTGACTTTGCCCCATCTCTTTCCTGTCGGTGCCTCTGCCGTGCCCATTCTTCCCAATGCAGAGCAGTGCATGGCGGCGTGGTGTCGCGACGGCGTTGCTCAGCCCTTTGCACAGGAGGTGAAGGAGATGACAACAGCTGACGTGCGCCGCATGGTGGGTCTCTTCACCCAGGCTGCACGCAACGCCATCGACGCTGGCTTCGACGGAGTCGAGCTGCACGCCGGGACGGGCTTCTTGCTCGACCAGTTCCTGCGCACCTCGTCGAACAAGCGCACGGACGAGTACGGCGGCAGCATCGAGAACCGCTGCCGCTTCCTGCTGGAGGTGGTGAACGCCGTGAGTGCCGCCATCGGAGCGGATCGTGTGGGGGTGCGTCTCACGCCGCTGGACTCAACCAACGGACAGTCCGACGTGAACCCCGAGGCGCTGACGCGCTTCCTCTGCCGCAAGCTGGAGCAGCGCCGTGTCGCCTTTCTCGATCTCTTCCGTGGCGACCCGAAGGCGAAGGAGGTCGCACGCTCGGACGTGTGGGCACGTGCGTGCTTCAAGGGCACCCTCCTCGCCAGTCACGGCTACGCCGACGCTATTGCAGCTGATCGTGCAGTGGCGGAGGGCGTGGTGGATGCCGTTTGCTTTGGCATGCCGGCGGTGTCGAACCCCGATTTGGTGTATCGGGTGCTGAGTGGCACGCCGCTGAACAAGGCAGACTTTACGACGTTTTTTACACGCGGGCCGGAGGGCTACGTCGACTACCCGGTGTGTGAGCCGAAGGGTTTTCGCTCACCGGCGATGGCGGCCACAATGCCTCTTCGCAGTCGGCTGTAGTGCAGGCGGGGGCCGTTCGGCGCGAGCACGTCTCTGAGTGCCTCTTTTTTTTTTTTTTGTGTCCGAATTCGTACGGCGGTTTCACCGACGGCCTCTTAACCCTTTGTTTGACATCGCGTATTCAGTTCCCCCCCTTTCCCCTCTTCTCCTCTTTCCTGTCCTCTCGAACAGTGAGTGGGCACGAAGCAGTGCTGCACGACCACAACGAGCACGGTACGAAAAAGAAAAGAAAAGGAAAAGCCAAACAAACAAGCGGTGCTGTGCAGAATTAACAGCATCACAGACACGTTTTATATTAATATTTATAAGACCAGAAGGACGGATATCACACTGCATTTTTCAAAACGAATATTTTCTTTATATAATATTAAAAAAAAAGCGAGGAAGGCATAATAATAGATTTGTGCGCTGTGATGCTGTTCGCTTTTTCTCCACGCCTGCTCTGAAAGCTCTTTCCCTTTTTCTTTCTCCATGTTTGTTTGTACGTGCAGGCGAAATCGCCACCGCAACCACTACCCTGTGATGCTGCGCCGACATGGTCTTCTGCGATGCGGACACACAAACAAACAAACAAAAGAAAACTCGCGACAACAGTGAAGTTGGAGGTTCAGAGGGGTAGAACAATAATTTAATTCGACATAAGGGGGAAAGGGGGGTGGGAACACGAGGCGGGGATACTCACAGCTACTGTTGAGCGCAGCGTACGACCATGAATCGAATATTCCAAAAAAAAAATACTTCACCCCTTTTCCGTCTTTTTACAATTTCATTGGGCTCACTGCTCAGCCTGTGTTGATAAACGTCGTTGGGGGAGTTCCCCAACGATGCGCCGAGAACAAGAGCACGATGAAAAACAACAACAACAAAAAAACATAAGTGCGAAATGCGAAATTGTGCCATGATGTGCAAGGTGACTCTGGGACAGTGCTTCGTAGCGTCTTGTCCAAAGTGCTTCGCTACCACTTACAATTTCTTTCCAATAAAAGAGAGAGAGAGAGAGAGAAAGATAATTATGACTTGAGATGCATATCGTTGCTACCAACTCAACTTCTTAGCGATTCCGCTGTCCTCTTTGCTATTTTTTTTTTCCATTTCTCAACCCTTTCTGTCCTCCAGCCTCTCCTGTGTGTAGCTCCGTTTACACCGCACCGCAAAATCACCTTTTCCTCTCACTCGAACACAAGCACACACACGGCACGCTCTGCTGATTGATACGGACGGCGCTGTTGAACGCACTGGAGGCTTAGCACTCACACATCAAGTTCGATGACCCCAGGCGTGTTGTGAGCCACCTCTTCGTTGTGCTTTAGGCGCGCTGGACTCTTCTCTCTGAGTATCGAGGGGCGACACTGTTGTGTGTTCTCCTTTCTGACTCTCCACAAGAGTGTCTGCTTTAATTGTTATTGAAGCGTTGACAAGAGCGGGCGGCAGAGGCGTCGTCGAACTCTTGAATTCTTTCCAAAACCCGTATTCCCATTTTTATTTGAATCTATTGTTTCCCTCATTGCACCAAGAAAACACACACAAAAAACAAAGCAAACGCATTGCATCTTATCTTTTCTGTTTTCCTCTTTCTGTTGCCGTCTCTTTTATACTTTTTTTCTTCTATTTATTACTTTTCCAGCAAGCGGCGCTGTCTTTGGCTGCAACGACGTGGCACACTTTTTCGCCGAGTCGATGCGCACCGCACTGCCGGTGAAGCCACAGCGCGTGCCACGCACGGCAACGACGCACCACCGCGACTTTCCCTCTGATGCTGTTGCGCATGAAAGTCGCCCTCGACTGTCCGCACGTGCTCAGAGGCGGCAGCAGCAGCAGCAGCAGCGGGAGTGTTCTCGGCCCTCCATCGAAGAGACCAATATAGAGGCGGAGGCCGATTCATCCAGGGAGGAAGGAAAGGCCAAGGCGCAGACGCACACGTCGCCGCTGTCACTCCTGCAGCCGCCGCGTACACCCGCTCCTGCAGGGACGCGTGGGTCTGCCGTTGCGCGGCATGGCGATACCCCACAACACGTTGCCAGTCGTGTGGGACGTCTACGGCAGCTGCTGCGGCAGGTCGAGCTGCCTTCTCACTGGACACCGCCGTCATCGAGTCTCAGCTACAGGTGCTGCTGATGGCGACACCGACCACCGCTCTTGCGGGTGACGCGGCTGGACGTGCACCGAACGGCATTGCCTCTCGTCACGGGCAAGAAGAGAAGGACGCGGCGCAGCGATGCAGCCTCGCTGATGTGCCCCTCAACCGCCATACAACCACAAAGAGCAGCACCGACGTGGACGCACATCTCCGTCCCTCGTCATCGTCCTCGTTAATTGAATCCCCGCTGCTGAGCCTGCGTATGTTGAAGGGGTCGAAGCATGCATACTACTACCTGCCTGGTAACGAGGCGTCTGGTGAGCGTCCCGCTGCGAGTGCGGACCAGCCAGCAAGTACAGAGAGTAGCGACACGCGGGTTTCCGCTGCTGAGAGAGAGAAGAAGAGAGAGAACAGTGAGAGCTTTACACCACCGCCAACACACGTGGCTGCGTCCTCTCGGCGCTCCGCTGGGTGCCCGCCTCGCCGCGGACGCCCTCCTCCTTCACACAGAGGAGGTGCTGCTTGCCTACCGCAGCGCACTCGCCTCCGCCCTCCGCGCGGTGCAGCACCGGGAGGCGGTGTGGACGGCGTTGCAGCAGTTCCTGCATGTTGTGCGGCGAGACGGGGCACCAGCCTCTGCCACGACTCCGCGCGACGTCGTGCCTCAGCGAGGCGGTGGCGGCCGTGGCGTTGCATTGTCGTCTACGTCGACCTCTTCTGATTCTTTTGCCTCTTTATCCGCGCGCGGCGAAGGAGCAGCTGCGCCAACGGCGTTGCAGACACAAAAACCACTTCGCAATGCTGCGAGTACACCGGCAGAGGAGAAGATGGAGGATGAGGAGAAGGGTGTTGTCTCTGGTGGCAGCGGCTCCTCGCACGTCGTACCCCCCGCTGCGCTCCGCACTGCGCCTCTCCCTGGAGCACATTTTGGCCCCGCAGCCCTCCCCGCCGTCTTCGTCGTCCGCAGGCCTTACGTCACCGGTGCCGCCGGCAACGCACACGCCACGACCGCCGCTGCTGACGCCGTCCTCGGCTGGTGGCGGGCGGCGCGGCGCCGCTGCTGTGGCGCGTCCTCGTGCGCAGTCTGCGGCAACCCCAACCGCTGCCGCAGCCGTTGTAGTTGTTGGAGTCGCGGGTGCCGGTGTTGTCCCCCCTCCGATCCACCGACGCAGCGTGCCCGCCTTTCACCCCTCCTCCGCTCAGCCCTCCTCTGCTGTCTGCGAATCAGAAAGGCGCGCTGCCCGCCGTGGCCGCGATGCATCCGGCGCGGGTGTCGCTGCGACGAACACCATCAGTCACCGCAGCAGCGCGCTCGCGATCAGCGCCACGTGAGCCGCCTGTTGCTCCTCTGCTCTCTCCTCGTCCACCGAGCGGCCGTGTTGCGTCGCTCACCCCACGTGCCCGCATCCTTTCCCGTGTGGAGGGCGGAGCTGCTCTGCAGGCCGCGACGCCGCCCGCACCATGGCAGCGAACGGCGTCTACGCACACCGGTGTGGTGTCACTCGAGTCGCGAGTGCACGCCGTGCCGCGACTGGTCTACGCGGCGTGTCTCGGCCACTACCTCTTTTATTTACAGCACACAACGCTGGCGGTGCTGGAGGCGGTGGCGGCGCTGCGTCGCGATCACCTGCACCACCCCGCCCCGTTCATCGTGGAGCACCGCAACTACTTGCTGGAGGTGCTGACGCAAACAGCATCCTTGGCGGGTGACGCTACCGTGCAGTGGCTGATGCACGACGGCGATGACGGGCGAAGTGCGCTGACGCCGCTGCGGGCTTCTCGCTCGTCCTCCCCGTTGCGATCAGCGCGGTCGCAGAACGAAGGCTCGCCTGTGCAGGCGGAGGTACGCCGTAGTCTTTCAAACCCAACACAGGAAGCCGAACAAGCAGAGGAGTCTGCCGCTCATCGCGCCTTGCAGGTGGCGGCGGTGCAGGGCCGCTGGCCGGAGCAGCTTCTGCGCCACCCGCTCCTCAGCACACATGCCAGTCTTGCTTCCTTCTCTGCGACGCCGGCGCTGCTGCGCTGCGTGGCGGCTGCGAGAGGTGAAGACGATGGTGAAGAGAAGGGGAAGGGGGAGAGGGTGGCGTGGGCAACAGCTGCCGCAGCATCTGCTTCTGTTGCAACGGTGAGGGCGAGTGCCGCCTCGCTGCTGCGTGTGCCGAAGGAAGTGCGGCGCCTGTACGGCAGCGGCGCAGAAACGGACGCCACAGTCATCGACACGTCGACCAGTCTGGAGGGGTTGGGGTGTTGCGGGGCTGCTGGTGCGGGTGCGCGGCGTACCGCCTCATCCTTGTCCTCTTCTCCCACGGCAGCGCAGCGGGCGGTTGATGAGGTGTTGCAACGCCGGTCTTTTCGCGTGGTAGTCGGCCCTCTAGCGCGATGGCCGGCGCAACGCCTGTGCATCCTCTTCCGCACCGTTTACGAGCCCGGCTCGAAGAAGGCGAGCGCATTCTGCATCAAGAGGTGGCTGTCGCGCTGGCTTATGTAAAGTGGCGAATGCAGTGTGCGCTGCGCTGCGAGTACCCGCTCTACCTACGCGGCTTTGTGCAGCTGCAGGAGATGTGCGTCGACGCGCCGCGGCGGGTGTCACGACGCGCGTCAGCTGGGGCATGTGCAGGACAGCCTGTGGCGCCGTCATCGTCATCTGCATCAGTCGGGCAGCGGGCGAGTAGCGGCGGCGGTAGCCGACCAGCTAAAAAGAGTGAGGCTCGCCGCACTACGGATCGTGGTGGTGCAGACAGTTGCTGCCGCGGCACGGTGCCGTTCTTCGACGAGGAGCTTCGTGTTAGCTGGATGGAGGAGTTGAAGGTGTCGTGGCAGCTGCTGATGTCTGGGAGCAGCTGCGTGGAGTGAATGCAAGTGGTTAAAGGCAACTTTGCTTCTCTTTAGTTTACTTTCATTGCTTTTTGAAACTAGAAGAAAAAAAGATAAGACTTGTCGTTGTTCCTGGAAGTGGCGGACTCCATGACGACTGCATGGAGGCTGCAGTTCCAATTTTTGTTCTTTTTTGTTCTCTCTCCCCTCCCGCTTCACGTTCTTTTTTTCTTCTTTATGGCTTTTACTAGACGAGTGTTACCTTTTCTCTCCCTTTTTTTCTTTGTAGCTTCGTTGCACCGCAACCCTTGGTAGAACTTGCCGGGGTGACTTTAGATCATCTGGAAAGAAAGAAAAACAAAAATAATTGTGGAAAACGAAAGAGTGGCAAAAGAAAGTGCGCAGCTAATGAGGGTGCGTGCTTCACCTGCCCCCTTTTTTTTCCATTAGCGATAGCGATACTGATGATTGGGGGCAGACCGACCGACAAGAGCGCGCGTCTCTATCGCATGCAACCACTCACCGCCATACGTGTGTTCTCGCGAGTCTTTCTGCTCGATTTGCTTCATTCTCACCCACGTCGCATGTCTCCTCCTCGCCTTCTAAACTGTTCTCGCCTCTTCGCTTGAAGCAGCTTTTTTTTTCATTTTTTTCCGCTACAGTAGAAGACGGCGTGGTGCAGCACACATACTCACACACTCACACAGCAATAAACTTGTGGAGTGCCTTTATTACTAACTCATTGCAGCACAGACGAGAGTAATAGAGAGTGAAGAAAAAAAAAAAGCCTTTTTTAAAAGTTTCACACAAGCTAAGGTGCTTACCCGCACGCTCTTCTCTGACCTCCTGCTACTATTCATATTGTGCCTTTTACGCAAATACACGCGTTCCACAGCAGTGGTAGGGGGCAATAGGCGAGGTAGGAGATCAAAGAGAGAGAAGAAGAGAGAAGGCGGCGAGCGCACAGAAGCTGTGCCACCGCTCCTGTCTACTTTTTTTTTCTTTGCTTTCTCCCCTTTCACTTTCATTCGCTCCCGACTTCATTGAAGTACATTACATACTCAAACAAACAAACGAACAAAAAAAGGAAGTATCGCAGTTTCTCTTTGTCAAAGAGCGTCTCCTTACTGCTTTTTTTCTTTTTTTTCTTTTTTACGAATACCAGACGAATATCGCTTCTCCCTCTTTCGGGTCGAGCTCGCTATACACCCCCCTCTCTCCATTCTCCTTTTCCTCCCTTACACAGACACACACCATTGCGTTCTACGGCTCGTTTGCTTTTGTTTTTTTACCTTTAATATCTTTCGTGTATTTTTTTTCTTTCTCTGCTTTTATTCTTTACTGTTCGGTCTCACACGTGCCGCGTCGTGCTGGACTGTTTGTCTTCTTCGTTGCCTTTTCTCATTTTTTCCTCTCGGCTACCGCGCTCCATCTTTCCGTTTTTTTTTTTCTCTTCTCGGACTTCTGCTGCTTAGGTTGCGTTTATTCTTCTCTATTGCATTGGTTCTTTATCTCCCTCGCTGCACGGCTCTTCGCGCAGCTGCACGCCATGGCGGAGATCTCTGCCCTCGTGTACGGCTGGGTCGCCGGCATCATCGCTGTTATTGTGTGGATCCTCTACGGCATCGACACGCTCTTGCAGCTCATGCGCATCGTCAACGACGCCTTCTCACACCTGCCCGGTCTCTCTCACCTCGCCTACGACCGCAAGGGGAAGAAGAAGGGCGGCGCGGGCAGCGGCCGTGACGGTGGCACCACCTCGCAGTTCAACGTGCTGACGAATGACGAGGGACTCGAGGGGCTGGCCGGCAGCACGAAGCGCGTCACCCCCATCACAGCCGGCGGTCTCTGCCTCATGAGCTGGTACGGCCCGGACGGCACGACGGGGCCGCCGATCGAATGCCGATTGGCGCTGGAGAACAACGAGGTCACGATTTACCAGCTGCTGCGGATCGGTGACACCAACACCGGGATGCCGGGCGGTGCCGCAGGCGCGGGGAGCCCCCCCGGCCCGGGGGAAAGCCCCCCCCCCCCGGGAAAAAACCCCCCCCCCCCCCGGGGGGGGGGGGGGGGAGCAAAGACGTTGACACGAACGCGTTCCGCAGCGCCGCCGGCGTCACCGTCGCGGAGCACCGGAAAGGGCGTGTGTCGGTGCTGCACACCACCGTGATGGAGCTGAGGCACTTCAACAAGCCCCACAAGGGAGCCGGCGGCGGCGGGGAGGAGGAGCGGTGGCGGGGATAAGGCGAACACCAACAACAATGGCAGCAAGGCAAATCATCGAAAGGGGGGGGGGGGGGCGGGGGGGGGGGGGGGGGGCCCCCCCCCCCCCCCCCCCGGGGGGGGCCCCCGCCGCCCCCCCCACAAGGGCCAAAAACCCCCCAAAAAAAGGGGGGGGAAAAAGGGGGGGGGGGGCATCGAAAGGGGGGGGGGGGGGCCGGGAGGGGGGGGGGGGCCCCCCCCCCCCCCCCCCCGGGGGGGGGCCGCCCCCCCCCCCGACGAACGGAACCACAAACCCCCCGGAAGGGGGGGGGGAAAGGAGCCGGGGGGGGGGAAAAAAAAAAAAAACAACAATGGAAACAACAACAACAACAGCAGCAGCGCTCCGCTGGAGGGCACCACGCGGCCCGGCGTCGATCCCCTTTTCAACGGCCGCGTTCTGATCTGGCGCACGATGGACGGCTGCCCTCTCTTCGATTCGATCGGCGCTGCGCAGCACAGCGCGTCGAACGCCACGTTTGGCGGCAGTATGCGGCGCGGCAACGCGTCTTCTGCCTCAGCGCCGAACATGTCGCATTCAGCCTCGATGGACAGTCTCTCAGACGACCGCTCCTTTAACTCGTCGATGGGAGATGGGGAGGGGAGTGATCACGGCGAAGAAGACGCGACGAATGATGGCTCTGGTGGGGAGGGCGGTGGTCAGCACGGCCGCAAGAAGCAGCAGCAGCAGCACCACGGACACAACCATCACACCCACCACGGGCACCACAGCGGGCGGCGGCACAGCAAGTCGAACGCGGAGATGAACGACATGGCAAACTGGTCCTGCGTCATCATCAAGTTCGAGCGTGCGCGTGAGAGTGAGTGGTGGCACACGCTGCTGTCGGGGCTGAAGGAGGCGCGGGCGTGGCACGACTTCGCCAAGACACTGCCGAATCCCGATACCGTGAACACCTTCCTCAGCCGCTTCTTCTTTCAAAACATGCGCGTGAACGGCCTGGCCGACGCCATCATCAAGCAGATCCGCAAGAAGCTGCGCGAGCTGCCGGCGAAGAAGTTTCCGCGCGACCTGGGTGGTCAGCTGATTCTCGATGAGTTCTTGATCGGCACGCAGATCCCGTGGATCACCGACGTCTCGGAGCCGACCGTCTCGGCAAACGGTGAAGTAGGCTTTGACTTCAACCTCATGTACAAGGGCGGCGAGGGCGGCTTCACGCTTTTCTTTCGGCTGGCGCTGGAGTTTCTGGGTATTCGTGTCCCTCACGTGGTCTTCTCCGTGAAGCTGATCGAGCTCGAAGCCACGGTGCACATCAGCATCGGCCCTCCGCCCTCCAAGAAGTTCTGGATTGGTGGCCACAAACCTCCTGTGCTGCGGCTCGAGGTGCACCAGGGCTGTGCCTCTGGCAAGGGCATCCTGCATCGCGTGCTGACCTCCCTGCCAGACCTCAGCGGCATCATGACGAACCTAATCAAGCTGTACCTGTTCTCTGATATGGTGCTGCCTTATATGGACGACTTCCCCCTGCCGAGCGTGGTGAAGTCGCCCAAGTCATCGATGCGCGACTTGCGTGTGCGCACCTTCGACCGCCAGCGCGCCGCGAAGATCAGCGGAGCACCGGTGCGGTCATCCTCAGCGCCTGTCGCCGCTCCGCCGAGTCCGCTGACCGATCCGCCTGCCACGACACCGGGTGCAGAGGCGGACGCGGCGACGAAGGCAGCGACGGCGGCACCGTCCTCGCAGCGGCCGTTCACAGCGGCAGTGGCGACGGGAACGCCAGGGCCACCGCCCAAGAGTTCTAAGCCGAATACACCACGCAACAACAACGCGAGTGGTGAGGCCCAGCACGCACCGGACAAACTCAACGCGAGCCGTCGTTCCTCCGGCAATCAAAGCCTCGGGAGCACCACGAACAACGTGCAAAACGTCGCCTCACCGATATCCCTCCTCTCGCCCAACAACCCGAATGCCGGGAGTTTCACCGGCGGACGTGCGAACAATACGAGTAGCACGGTGCCCAACACGTCTGCGCTGTCGGCGAACAATACGATGACAAGCTCGATGCTGAACCGCACGATGCAGTCGGAGACGGACCTGACGGAGTCGGAGGAGGCGTTGAGTGCGACAGGGCGGAAGCGGGGTGGCGGCTCCGGTACGATGCGGAACCTGAAGAATCTGCTGAAGGTGAAGGGGAGCGACATGACGCGTGAGTCCGTGTCGCGCTCGAAGGGGAAGGGCAAGACGTGAAGGGACAGCTGCCGGGGCAACACTGCTGTGCATGTTGGCGGGCATAAAGGAATGAAAAGATGCGTGCGCTGAGATATGGCCACCTTTTTCTTTTTTTCTGCTTCGCCTTTTTGTGTTCTGGTGTTTTATCCACCTCTTCTGCTTGTGTCGCACTGTCATGTTTCATCTTTCAGGTTGGTCGCCATGGAATTTCTTTCTTTCTCGGTGCTCTTCGTGGTGTCGTGCGGCGTCCAATAAACGGTGCTCCCCTCCTGTCTGTGTGTGCCGCTCTGCGCTTGACTTGGTTGCTTTGCATCGTCCTCTTTTTTTTTCTTTTTTTCATATACCTTTTCCCTTTTCTCATTTGTGAGAATGTTGTGTGTTATCTCCTCTCACGCTCCGGGATACTCTTGCAAATAGATACTGTCCAAAAGGACAGTGGAAACAACACCTGAAAAAAAGGAAATATGTTTTGTAGCCAACAAAGGCAATCAAAGAGGGTGCGTCGCGCTTGTCACTTGCGTAGCGTTACACGCAGATGAACAAACTTATGGGTAAGAGGGCCCTGCGCTGCTCATTTCTCTCTCTCAATCTGTCTTCTCCTCTACAGACGCGACAGTTAGAGGAGAAAGAGAGGGAAAAGGGAGAAAGAGAACACTGAATAATTTACAAAAGGCGCGCACATGTTGATGTTCACTGTCAATAGAAAAGCGATGAGGTAATGAGGGGAGTGGATGTAAGCCACACGTATCCGCCACACTTGCTTGACTTGTCTTCTTGGCTTTTCCCTCCGCAATCTTCACCGCATTCTCTGCTTTCGTGTTGGAGTATCAACTCCCCCGCACAAAACAAAAAAATAAAAATTTAAAAAGCAGTTCGCGCACCTTTCCACGCAGCGCAACGGAAAGGGAAACAAAAGAAAAAAAGAAGGGGAACATTCGGTGCCGTTTTGCGTTTTATATTCCTGCTCTCTAGCATCATCAACGAGCCTGACCAGTAGTTGACACTGCCGCAGTATTGCTTTTATTTATTATTCTTTTTGTATTCACGGCGGCTGCGCACCACAGCTGTTGGCCCTCTCATCTTACCTTCGCGCAAAAGCACCGAGCCCTTTCTCTGCCAATCCTTTTTCTTCTCTCTCCAGAGCACCCGTTCTACTTGCCTCTTCTCGAGTATTCATCAGTCCCTCCCCTCCCCTTCCCTCAATGAACTTCTATACCATTTTTACTTTCTTCTACGGCGCCGTCGGCGGTGCGCTGTCGTGCATCTTCTTCTTCTTCCTCGCCTTCCGCAAGATCGAGTCGGTGCTGTCGCAGACGGTGCGCAAGAAGGCGCGCAAACATGCCGAGTTCGACGCCGTTGCGAAGGAGGCCGCCGTCGTCACCCCAGCGAAGGTGGAGACGCTGTGCAAGATGGTGCGCTTCGATGACGGCATCGTGAGTGAGGCCATTCAGTGCCGTATGGTGTTCTACAGCAACACCATCGACATTTACCAGGTCGATGAGTTGCGCACCTTGCCAGATCACCGGCAGGAGGTCGTGAAGGAGCACATGCTAGGCCGCATCAACCGCGCTTGTATCGTTGCCACGGGTGAGCGTATTTCCAAATACCACCGTCACCGAAACAAAAGCACACGGTACGCCGCCATTAAAGGGAAGTGCACGATCGTGAAGCACAAGGACGGCGCACCACTCTTTCTCGAAGACCCGGCGGCCGTGCTGAAGGAGCGTCTGCGAGCCATCAAGAAGGAGCAGCAGCAGCGCACCGCCGTCGACCGCGTGCGCCGCCACGCTGAGCGAGAAGGGGGTCAGCTTGACCGACGAGGAGGCGCAAGAGAAGCTCGACGCGGCAGAGGCGGCGGCACATCGCGGCAGCTTCATTGAGCATCTGGCCTGCGCTGCGGGTGTCACGGGGCGATGCAACGAGGCTGGAGGGGGCGAGGAGGCGCGACGGGACGGCGGCCATGGCGCGGCATCGAAGGGAAAACGACGTGGCAGCGCGGCAGCGCCAACCGAAGACGTCCCCCTGTCGCAGTGGAAGTGCCTCGCCATCAAGTTTCCCACCCGCCGTGTGCAGGAGCGGTGGTTGAATTTGCTGCAGGCCACGAACCTCTCCTCGCAGTGGCACGAGTTCATCCAGCACCTGCCCAAGATGGATGTCTTTAACCTTCTCGTTGCCCGCCTCTTCTTTGAAAACTCGCGCGCCAACACCCTGCACGACTTGCTCGAGGAGAAGCTGAAGAAGAAGCTGGAGCGGGTGTCCAAGTCGCTGCCGCAGCGGCTGCGGGGCAACATCTATCTAGATGGCCTCGACGTTGGTGGTGAGATCCCGCTGATCGGCAACGTCAGCGACCCTACCCCCTCCTCATCCGGCGACACCGAATTCGACTTCGACGTGCTGTACCGCGGTGGCTTTGGGCTCAAGATCCGCTTCGCTGTTTGCTACCGCGAGATCCGCGTGCCGGACATCGTCTTCAGCATCAAGGTGCTAGAGTTGGCGGGCCGCATGCGCTTTGTTGTAGGCCCGCCGCCCACCAAGAAGTTTTGGCTTGGCTGCCCCCGCCCACCGCAGCTGCGGCTGGACTTCACCCAAGAGGTGGCCTCGCATGATGGCATTCTCAACACTGTACTGAAGCTGCTCCCAGACATGAGTCAGGTAGCATCCAACGTGGTGACGTCTCTCTTCTTCGAGGATATGGTGTTCCCCAACTTGGATGACTTCCCCTGGCCGGTGCTCGGTGTCGAGGACGAGGACGACAGTGATAAAGAACACGACGGCAGCGACGAGGCAAAGTCGATGAGCGACAAGGAGGAGAACAGCGAGGACTTCACGACGCTGCACAGCGAGGAGATCGTGGTCGGTGGCCCCGGGCAGCTGCCGAGTAGGGAGCGTGAGGACTCGGCAGACGCGCGCCGCACACAGTCCGCGCCGTCCTTCGCCGTGTCCATAAACCCAAAGTCGGCTCCGCGGCACGGAAGAAAGGAGGGAGAAGAGGGCGACCGGCACAGCGACGCGGCCGGTGCCACCTCTCCCCCACCGCGGCCACCGCTGCCGCCGTCCTCGCCGTCGGAGACACGCAAAGCCGTGTCGGTCCCGCTGCGCCGTGCCAGCAGCACGTCGGATGTGCGGCCGAACGACTCCGACAGCGCCTCGTCGCGCATGACGCAGCCGCCGGCGAGTCTGCCGCGCCGTGTGCACTCGCGCGCCGCTTCGACGGCGTCGACGGCAACGGCGCCACCGCCGGGCTTGCCACCACGACCACCGCGGGCGGCGACGATGGACATTGCGCGTGACCTGCGTGCGCCGACTTCCCGTGCGCCAGGGTCGGTGTCGTACCGCTTGTCGCACCTCTCCGACTTCAAGGAGCCCGAGGAAGACTAGAGGCGAGGGGGGAATGTGGTGAGAAGCTTCAGAGCACGCCGTTCCTAATTCCTTTACAAATAGCAGCAGCAGCAGCAGGCGATGCGCACCCGTGCTACTGCTCTCGATGTGCACACAGACATGTGTGTGCCTGTGTGTAAGTTGACATTCTCCGTCTCTTCTCTACGCCTTTTCCTTTTTTCTCATTTTTTTCTGCCCTTTGCTATTCATACATCTTTTTATATCCTGCGCCTCTTCAGTGAATATGATCCACCGTTCATTGTCCCTTTCTCTCTTTCTCGCATGGTTGCTGCGAGTGCTCTCATGACGTGTAAAGATACATTTTTTCTTTTGCTTCGTTGTATTTTTCTGGTTTTGTTCTTCTTTTTATACTACACAAACGGCTTGCTTTGAAGCTAACTGCGCATTGCTCCTACAACCTCCCAAGTCTCCCCCCTCTCCTCCGTACCGCTCCACCCTAACAGTTTCAACGCTTGACCTCTCTCTCTCTCTCTCTCTCTGTGGTGTGTGTACGAACGGTCTCGTAATAACAGTTGACCAGGACACCGCGCACACACACGTAGGTGCACATTCAAGGTCTAAAGGGGTGTTAGCGGTGAGGAGCGTCTGTTTGAAGCGGTGACGTGTGCAACGCCAACTACATGCGACTCCACCTTACTTTTTCCTTTTATGAGATGCTCTGAGTCCGCTCTACCGCTCGTTGATGTTTTTTTTCTTCACTTATTTTCACTTGGTTGCAGAAATTTCTTTGAGACAGTTTAAGAATCCGTTGTTGTTGTGTTGTCCGTCACGGCGGTCGTGAAAGGTGAGACAAGTGGACGCACTGCTTCCGTGCCGCACGCACAGTCACGGCGCTTATCGAGTGGAAAACTTCGACGCATCAATGGCGGTAATGCCTTCCCCCCGTGTGTGAGTCGGTGTCGTCTAATCGATCATGCTGCCTTATCGATTACCGTGTGAAGACCCCCATCTTCTCATCACCTTTCCTCGATTTGTTTTGTGCTTATCCTGCTACACCCCGCAGCTCGACAGACACCGCCCATTATTCCCATCTCTTCCTGCTAGTCCCATATACTACCTTTTTATTTTATTTCTACTGATATGCCGGCACCCACGCCCACGCCCCCGCTGCGGTACGTCTCACACCGCCGCCTCTCGAGCCCGCTGGCCTCCGCCACGAGTGATGCCACGCGCAGCATCGCGGCAGCGGACAACGTCAGCGGCGGCGCACACGGCCACTTCGCCCCCACCGCTGGCCCCCAATTGGGAGCCTCTGCAAAGCTGTTTTACACGAATACGCTGAGCAGCTCCGAGGGCTTTGTCGACCAACGACCACGTGCAGCGGAGAGAGGAGAGGATGAGCGTTTGGGACTTGGGTATCATGGCAGCATGACGGGCAGAAGGGCCAACACCACACCGCTGCTGCATCCTACACACACCGACGGCTACGTGACCTCTCCTCCGCCGCCTTTCGATTCTCCCCCTATTGGGTCCTTATCCAACAGCGGAGAGGCACCGGCAGTAGGAGGAGGCAGCAGCAGCAGCCACAGCCGCAGCCGCCCAGCCAATCCCCCACCGACGTGCAGCATCGAAGACTGCCACGCCACCGTCCACGCGTTACAGCACGAGAACGCGATTCTGCGCCAGCGCATCGAGGTGCTTACGTCTTTTGATGTGGCTGCTGCTGCTGACCAGGATGGGAGTGTTGCGGACACCGCGGAGGTGTCACGTGCGGTGCTGCTGCGGCGCATCGCTCGCCTTGAGGCTGCACTGCGGCTGGAGGCGTTGGAAAGGGATGTCGTGGAGCAGCGCCTGCTGGCGCAGGAGCGTGTGTTGCGAGCTGTCTGTACTCCGGTGCCTCCACCTACTACTGCTCCCACTGCTGCTGCTGGTGCTGGTGCTGCGGAGACATAGACGAGAAGACGTGGCGGTTTGTGCGCTAGCCGTCTTTCTGCTCGTGCGGTTTGATGAAGGAGGAGGCAAGTATCTGCGCATCCTGGATCGCCTGCTGTGATAGATCGAAAAAACAACAACACAAATACACGCCCACACACGCATAGTAATACAACACGGCATAATGCACAGTCGTGGATGCTGCCGATCGGCTTCTTATTTTCTTCCAAAAGTGCCACTGTCGCTGTCCCCTTATGCCCTTAGCACCTGCGACACGCGCAGAAAAAAAAAAGAAAATATACTAGAAGGGTTGCATCGCTGCTCGACATGTCTCCTTCTCGACCCTCTGCCTCTTTTCGGTACCTTCCAAGGAACACTCGCCACACAACTTCTCTCGTCGCCTTCTCATTTCCACTCTTCCTCCGTCTCTTCTTGCGTTCATCGTGTCCATCACTCTCATCCCAGAAATCTGATGAGGGGAGAGAAGAAAACATAGTTTCTCCATCAACCACACAGCTGAGAAGAGTACTCGACGCCTACGTGCGTTCAACTGTACTTTCTTTTACACATACACACACACGCAACCAATCACAACTAGTAGCGATGCCACCAAAGCTGACGTCCAAGAACATCTTCGACGCTGTCTTCGAGCAGCTTCCCGCTGACGCCTTCATCGACACCGGTCCGGCCTCGCTGCGTGAAGCCCTCATGCTGGAGGCAGCGGGGCTCTCTGGTGGCAGTGGCGGCAACGGCAGCAGCAGCAGCGGTGAACACGGCAGCCGTGGCGGTGGTTTACACTTCCGCAACGCGCTGCTTCCTGCTTCTTCGATTGCCGCTGCTGCTGCTGCTGCTGCCGCAAGTGGTCATGCCGGTACGTCGGCAACAGACACTTCCAAGTCTACCGCTTCTGCTGCCGCACGTGCACGCGCAGCTGTCGAGGATGACGTGTTGGGTGACGGGGACGCGATGGAGACGGAGACCGGTGGTGGCAGCGCCTCTGCCCCTCCGCCCTACGCAACACCGCGTGCTGCGTCGTCTACCGCTGCCTCTGCTGCCTCCTCGTCGCTCTTCCGCCGTGTGGATGATGGTGAAGGTGCGGGCCCAGTGGAGCGGTGGGGGCGGCCGCACGCTGCCGACGTGAACGCGCGAGGAGAAACCCGTGCACCGGACGATGGACCGAGCAGCAGCAGCACCAGCGTTGAGTTTGCGATGCAGATGGACGACGAGGACGACGCCGTGAAGGCCGCCACCCGCTACGCCCGTCTCGTCGCCGCGGCGGAGGCCGGATCGGGCACCGAGGCCGTGGACGGCACAGCAGCGGGCAGCGGTGGCGTTGACGGCGACCCGCTGCACCGCATTTGCAGTGGTGAGGAGGGCGTGCGCACTGGGCGGGCCGAGGAAGGCGAAGGTGTGGCGGCAGGAGAGGCGGAGCTGCACGGCGGCGCTGCTGCCACCGCCGAGACGCAGACAGCGTCCCACACGAGCCAACAGGTCGACAATCTTGTTGGCAGTGCAGGCGCTGGAGCTGCTGCTGGCGCTGCTGCCGCAACTGCTGGCTCCCTCGCAGCAGCATCGCCTCTTCCTTTCAGCACTGCAGCCGGTGGTCACAACGCCCCCCTCACGGCAGCCGAGCAACTCGCCTTGATGCCGCCAGGACTCGATCGCGTGTACGAGGGGTCGTGCGTCATGTACCGACACCCGAAAGGCTTCGGCTTCATCTCGCCCGATGTCGGCGGCCCTGACGTGTACTTCATCAGTGACGGCATCGCCCTGTCCTTTACGAAGCTGGCGCTGCGTGCGTTTTATCTGAGAAACGGGATGCCGCTGCCGCCGTCAGTGGCGGGCATCTACCACGGTGGTGCTCCTGTGGTGGGTAGTGCGGTGGAGGAGGAGGAGAAGGAAGTGAAGGAAGGCACCGCAGCCGCAGAGGACGGCGGCAACATCAGCAGCACAGACGGAGGAGCTCCACTGACCGCCGTGTCTGACGCACCTCCAGCTGATGATACTCCTGAAACCACAACGCTTGCACCGGCATCGGAGCTGGGCGGTATTCTGGGCGATGCCCCCGCACCCTCACCCACCACGCTCATGATGTCTCCGAGCTCGATGGGCCAGTTGATGCACGCAGCGGTGGGACAGTCTACAGATGTGGGCGATCGCGTCTCTGTTCCCCCCACCACCGCCGACGAGCTCGCACAGGCCGAGGCAGCCGCCAACCTTCTCACGACCACCACCGCCCAGCTGCTGCAGCTGCAGGTGGACCAGGGCTTCGGCGGCGGCGTCCGGGTGGGCGAGAAGATGAGCTTCGTTGTCACCCGCAACCACGCCGGACGCGGCGGCAACGGGCGTCTGCTGCGGGCGGAGTTTATTCGCGGTATTCCTGCGGCGCACTTCGCGATGCCGGTGGAGCAGAGTTGGTTTGCGCCGCTTTTCCCTGGTGTGGTGGGCCGTAAGGCTGCACCACACAGCAACTTCTACCTGCCGCATCCCGCGAGCAGCGGCAACGACGGCAGTGTTGCTTCTCCCTCTGCTCCCTCTCCCGAGCACGGCGCGACAGCCGTCGAGGGCAGCGGCGCTGACTCTGGTGCTTCACCGACGACGCTCGTGCGTTACACGGGCTGTGTGCGCACCTACGACGCCGAGGATCAGCGCGGTTATCTGCGCTGTGATGAGTCGAGTGGTGGCCAAGGCAGTACACCTGATGTCGTGTTTCACGCCCACTCCGTGCTCTGGGATCTCCGCCGCTGCCCACCGCTGAAGCGGCAGGTGAGGGAGAGCATGCGAGTCGCCTACAGTGTCTGTGGGACGGAGCGGAACGGCAAGTACATCGCGACACTGATCACCACCCCAGAGGGGAGAGCCGCTGTGCGAGGAGAATATTACTTTTGCCGACAACGTGCAGCCTTTTTACTGGTCCGATGGCGGTGGTCGCCGCCGCGGCCGCGATGACAACAGCGGTGGTATGATGAGTGGCATGGCTGCTGGTGGTGGAGGGTAATATGGCTGCTGGTGGTGCTGGTGGCGGCAGTGGCGGTGGAGGACGGGGGATGGGCGGAGGCGATGGAGGGCTGGGCGGCGGCGGTGGCGGTGGCGGTGGTGCTGACGGCGTCGGTGGCGACCGCAAGCGAGCCAAGACAGCGGAAGAGGATCTTCTCTTCTTCGAAGATGACGACTACCCTTTTATGTAGCCTTGTCTCCTTGCCTTTGACGTGGCCAAACATCTTTTGCTTTTTTGTTCGTGGTTGTTTTCAATGCTTCTCTTCAGCCTTCACTGGGAGAACTCAGAGAGTCGTAGGAGTTTCCTGTCTGAGTTTGAGAATTATAATGGGAGAAAAAAAAAGAGCACTGTCAGCTTCAGTCAAGCCCCGCAAGTGTGCGCGCCGCTCAATCAACGCAGCTGGCTTTTAAAATTATATTGACAAGGGAGGAGAAGAAGCCTGTGCATTAGCCAAGATGCCGAAGCTGTGGACCGGTGTTGTCGATCGAGCTGGAAAGAATGCAAGTGGCCTCTCTTCTACCGCGTCCACACCAGCACGAATTCTTTCTGTTCTTTAACTCATGTTTTCTTCTGTTTTACCTGTCTCTCTTCTCTATTTCTTTCTTCCGTGCCATCGGCTAATCCACACACACGAACGCGTACGCCAGTGGCCGACCTGCACATACGGCTACGCACTCAGCCACGCACTTGTTAGAGCGGAAAAAAAAAACAAAGGAATAAAAAAAAAGAAAACAAAACTCTTATATTTCACGTCGCTGTGTTTCTATTTCGTCTTCTCTCACTTTTGAGAGGCCACCTCCTGCAGCTGCAGCAACGACCAGTAGTAGCGGGGTTAAGTGCAACACGAAGAGCTGCCGTCAGCTGCTCTTGACGGTTTTCTTTTTGCGTGCAGGTGTGTGTGTTTGTGTGTTGCGACCCTCCGTCCCTTCCGGAACTCTCTTTTTTATCTCTCTTCTCTTGTTGTCTTCTCTAGCTGATCTGCTATCTCTCAAGTATTTGTCGCGTGACTGGTTTCTTTTTACTCTCTTCTTCAAAATCCAGTCTCTCTTTTTGTGTAGCGGTTTGACACCGCTCTCTCTCTCTTTAACTCTATACCCCTCCATACCCAACAAATACATTGTACTCTTCGACTATTATTATTATTATTATTACTATTATTTTCTATTTGTTTTAATTTCTGAAGCGGCCGTCAACACTTGTCGACCCTTCCCTCCTCTGCTATCGAGTGCGAATTTGAACGAGTACTACTGAAAGAAGAGAGAGAAGGAAGAAGAAAACGTGAAGTTCTCCTTACACTTGTATTTACCATTTTCGCCTTGGTGTGGTGCCGTTGTTAAGGGAGCTTCGCAGCACAGCTGACGCGTCAGGTAGAGAGCGAGCGAGCGTGTGTTTGTGTGTGTGTATTAAGCTCTTTTTTCTTATCTCAATCTGTACTTTACTTTCTTTTTCTCTCTCTCCCTGCGTGCACTTTCTGAGACTCCATACCGCCCACCGCATTTTTTTCTTTCATTTCTCTGCACCTTTTCACTGCTTACCCGTTTTTCTTTGTTGTGTCCTCTGTTGGCTCTCTTCTTTCATCTGTCTAGTTAAGAGGCGAGAAGAAGACCGGTTAGGGCTTTTTTGCTTTCTCAAACGAAAGAAATTTGTTGCAGGCGTTGTGACGCCCGCAAGCTGTATTCTACTCCTGCCTCTACCTTCTCCTTTGTCGTCTTCTTAATCTGAGTTTTGTTTTTTTTTCCTTGTTGTTCTCCCCCCACTCCCAGTCTTTGTCTCCACTGCCAACGTATAAACCTGCACGCACGAATACATCTTCCGTTCTCTGTTTTTCTCCCTTTTCTTCTACTTCTTACGCTACGCAGGCACTTTCCTGTTTTGCTCTCTGAGCAATCGGCCTAATTTTTTTTCTTGTGTTCAAGTGGTGCGGTGAGTTCCCTCGACGCGTGTGGCGGCGTTTGCAGATCCCTCCAGCCGGTTTGGCAAATCTGTTTCATACTCTCCGAGTAACAATAGAAGAGAAGCGGACGCAGCATCCCAAGAAATAATCAACAACAAAAGAGAAAGCGGGGCTGCCCTTCACTCTCTTCTCTACTATTTATTTATTTCTCTACTTGTATTTATATTCGCACCTGTGTGAGCTGTCATGTACCCCACGTCCGGCTTTTCTTTTCTCACCGGTCGCAAGGAGAAGGAGGCACTGCAGCCGGTAGAGCCGCCTTTCCAGACGTGCGATAGCGCCACCCGTGCCGCTGCTGCCAAGGCACATGGAGGAGCTTCTTCGTTGACCTCCTCGACCTCCGGTGCTTCCCCCTCTCGACCGTACAACCGATCTTCGTGCCCCGCTGCGTCACCGTCAGCAGCGACCACCACCACAGCCAGCACCTCCACTGCTTCTGCTGCGCCACGAGAAGCAGACACGCACTTCTCCCTCCCGCAGCGGCCGCCCGGCTCCGACCCCCTCAGCCACGATGGCGCGGACCGCCCGAACATGCTGATGGAGTGGTGCGGGATCATGTACTACTCCTGCCGGGACGTCACGCTCTCTGGCTACCGAAAAGTGTGCAGCGCGACGGCGGCGGGGATAAAAAAAGCCGCGTTCGAGGATGAGGCGTGGTCGTGTCCGCACGACGGCTTCCGGCAGTGCGGCGGCAGCAGCAGCGGCCCTTTCTGGCGCGCACATCGCTACTACACCTCGCTGATCACCACCCGCACGTGTGCGTGGATGCTGCCCGGTGCCCGAGATGCCCCGCTGGTGCTGCATATGGCGGTGATCTTCTTGAGCTTGGAGGCGGTGCAGGCCACGTCCTTCTACCTGCGCTACCGCAAGGCGATGCGGCAAACAGAGGAGGCCTTCGCGGAGGCAGAGGCAGCAGCGGAGGCCGAGGAAGAAGCCGAGGAGGCGGATGATAACAACAACAACAATGACAACGACGACGAGAGCGTGCACGGGGAGCACACCGCACGTGGCACCTCGGAAGCAAGTGGGCAGCGCCAGTCGTGGGTGCGACTCCCGCGTGGCTCATCGCGCTCCCTGCACCGTCTGTGCAGCTACTGGGCTCTCATTGAGCGGGCCGTGCGACGTGCGCCGCAGAAGCACGCCGGTGTGCCAACCACGGCTGCCGAGCTCGGGCGTTTCTTTAGCGCGGAGGAGAACACGAGCGGCGATGCCCAGCGAAACGGGAAAGACGAACGTCCACCGGCCAGCCGCACGTCCGATGGTGCCCACCCGCACTCCACCTCTGACGGTGTGCCGCACGGGGCAGAGAAGGTGTTGGTCTTGTCCGACGAGCACACCTTCCCGGTGATGCACTGCAGCTACGACTGCCTCGACAGCGCGACATCGACGACCAACGCAACGATGGTGTCTTCGATGGACGCTGTGTCGCCACTGGAGACCATCGGCCACGGCTGCCGCGGCGGCACCGGCGCGATCGCCTCTCCTCCCCCGCAGCCGCCACCGTTCGCGTCGCCCAACACCTCTCTCCGCCATCCCTCACCTGCTGTGGTGGTGGATGAGATCGCGCAGCCCTGGCAGGTGCTGCACGCGCTCTGGACCGACACCGTGCGCTACTCTGTGAACTACACAGAGATTCGTCAGCTGCTGCTGGGCTGCAACGCGGCGGAGTTGGCGAAGCTGTACGAGGAAAACGGAGATGCCGGCAGTGGCATGGGCAGCCGGACGGGCCGTGATCATGTCTTTCGTCACCTGTGGCGCAGCATCGGGCACCCCAGCCGGCAGGCGTCAAACGAGGCTTTGTCGAACGGGTCCGAGACGCACGTCGACTCCCCGCTACATAACACCGCTGCTGCATCGTTCTCCGCGCACTGCGTGGCCAGCCCCAGCTCGCAGACGTCCGCCTCGCCCCGTTTCACGGACGGGCGAGTCAGCACCGTCTGCATGGCGTTGACGTGGTATCTCGCGGTGATCCGGGAGGTGTATGAGGCCGTTGTGGTGTATCAAGACGTGCAGCGCTGTGCGGAGGCGCTGGAGGAGTTGGAGGAGTATCAGCGTGCCGTCTACCAACGCGGCATAGAGGTCGGCGGTGACTTCTTCGACGCTGCCTTGCGCACTGCTCAGGCGCACGCGGAGCAGTCCAGCAGCGAGAGCACACATCATGAGACGGCGTGGGCGGCGCGTAGCGGCGGTGGCGTTGGTGGTGGTGGTGCAGCGCTGAACCGTCAGCTGCAGCTGCCGCAGGTCGCGAGTGTGGTGGACACCGCGCATGAGGGGGCGACTGTCAACGCTGCGGCTTGCTGCTCACGCAACGCGTCACCACCGCCACCGCTGTTTCCACGCGGCGACGCGGTGCCGCGACAGGGGCCCTCGAAAGCAAACCCGCTCGCCATCGACTTCTCCCCGTCTTCGACACCTCCGCTGTCGCCGCAGGAGGAGAGAGCGCGTTGCATGATCGCCCTGCGCGGCGCCTCCCCACGCGCGTGCTGGGCGGAGCTGACAGCAGCACTGGCGGCGTTGCTGCGGCGCCGTCGGTTGATGGAGCTGGCCTGCGTGCGGAGTCTGTTTTGCTACATGTACACCGGCAGCGCCACCAAGATCTTCTCCTTTGCGATTCTCGCGATGCTGACGAGCTTGTCGTCGCGCGTGGCGGCGCTGGGGCAGGCGTCACGGGAGGCCATCAGCGCCAACCTCGACACCTACTACCGCGCTTCTGCGCAGGCAGACCGCTGCTGCAATGGTGGTGGGAGTGGTGGCGGAGGCGGCGGTGACGCCAGCACCCCGGTCGGCGCGCGCATCTTTGCTCTTTTCGGCTTTGAGTGCGTGCGTCTCGCGGTCAACACGGTGCTGGCGAGGACGACGCACGAGTACATCACCCTCGCCGCCTCGCAGCGGCGCAACACCGTCAAGGCGGAGCTGTACGAGGCTCTCACCCGCATGCCCCTCGCCTTCTTCGATCTCCACTCCTACGACGAGATCGAGCAGATCGTCTACTACGTGAATGACATCGAGGGCGTGGAGGTGCACGTGCACAACTATGTGAGTGGCCTTGTCATGTCACTCTTCGCGGTGCAGCACGCAATGCGCCAACTGCCCTTTCGCGCGCGCCTCCTCGTCGGCGTTACCGTCGCTGCTTCTTTTGGTGTGAAGTACGCCGGCAAGCGGGTGACGACGTGGACGCAGACGGCGCAGAAGACTGGCGGGGTGCTGCCGCCGTGGCTGCGGGGCTACGGCCTTGACGGCACCGTCTCCGCCACCGCCGAGCTTGACGCACAGGTGGAGGAGAACATGGAGAGTAATGCGCGGCAGGGCGGCGTGATGCTGCGCGGGCTTGACATCGTCGCCGTGCTGCCGCAGCTGCGGCCCTACGCGGCGGATTTAAGTTTGATGCGGTGGTGGACGGACCACACGCGGATGATGGGCGCTGCATCCGGCGCGACAGAGGCCACGACGCTGATCGGTAGTCTGCTTGTCGTGCCGCAGCAGCTGTACGGGAAGATGCTCCCCGCTCTCGGTGGCGCACTCACGACCTTCGCGGACTGGGTACTGCCCACCGTGGTGTCGAGCTACGGCGCTTCGATGGCCTTCTCCGGTGTTGACGCGTTAAGTTTGTCGAACCGCCTGATCGAGGCGATGCGGTGCGTTGGGGACATGGTCGATGCCGTCGCGGACGCACAGCGTGTGGCGGAGGTGGTGCTGCTGAATGCGTACAAGGCGAATGTGCTGGAGCGCGTTTTGGATCAGCGCCTGTGGGAGCCGGCCACCATGGACTACATGAAGGAGTTTCCCTTCAACCTGCCCGAAGAGGCGCCAGCAACACCGGCAACTTCGCCTCTCACCGCCACCACAGCTGTTGCCGCCACTGCCGCCGTAGGAGGAGGAGGAGGAGGGGGAAGGAGTGAATCGAAAGAGAACACCGAAGCACCGTCGAGTGCGCTGATCGCGAGTGAGTCTCCTGATCTGCTGAGTGCCAGCCAACGCCGCAGCAGTGCGTGGTACGAGCCCAGCGGGAGCCCCGGCGCAGGCCATCACCCTTCCTTGGGTAAATCGTTCCGTCGACCGCCGCCGGCGCCGCCGTCCTTTGCTGCGCGGTGCTCGCGCAACATCACCGTCGTCGCGGCGTGGCTGCTCGCCCACTCCCCGCCGATGCTCGCGTTCAACGGTGCGCTCTTCATGCTACGCAAAGGCCTCTGCTGGGCCGGATTCGCCGCCCCGGCCCCGTGTGGCCCTTCCGGGATCGCCGGTGGGGCCTTGGATGGCAAGGCACGTCTTGCTCTGCTGCATCACCGCTTCACCAGATCGAAGCGGCACCACCAGCGCCATCATGTTCATCTGCGGCACGACGACAAGCGCCGCCACCGCAGCACGCCGGCAGCTGCACCGCTTCAACGCCCGCACGCCTCCCTCGCTGACGGCGTGTCGGCGCACGGCAACAGCACAAACGTTGGTTCTTTCCTGCGTGTGGACCGGCACGGCTCGGGTGGTGGTGGCAGCGTCAGCGACGGCAACCAGACGGAGGCGTACTACAGCGACATGCCGCCTGAGGGCGGCCGGCTAGAGGCGTCTTCGGCCTTCCCGTCCACCAGCGGCTCCTTCGCGGATTCGGCCAACTTCGACTCGTCGTCCACCTCTTCCTCCTCGGATGAAGTTGCCATGGCTGAGGGTCGTGGGGCGAAGAGGGACACGGAGGCTGCTGCGGCTGCGGCTGCGGCGGCGCTGGTGAGCGCGACGGTGCATGCCGTGTCGGTGCAGAATCTTCAGTTTTATTACCCCACCGCCCCCACCGTGCCTGTCTTTCCCAAACCCATCACGTGCACGTTTGCGCTGCAATCCGAAGAGTGGCTCGAGACCCCCAACGCACAGTCGCCGTCCACACCGGCGACGACGCGTAGAAACATGCGTGGGCGGCTGGTGTGCCTGGTGGGTCCAAGTGGCCATGGCAAGTCCACGCTCCTGAGCTTGCTGCTCGGCATGTACACGCACTACAGCACCCCTGAGGAGCAGGGCTGCGCACGTCCCTTCCCCTCTCCCTCTCCGTCCCCGCAGTGGGGAGCCGCGGCTGACACGCCTGCCCCGTCCGACGGCGACGAGGTGGAGACAGTGAGCTTTGGTTCGCCCCGACTGGCTGACCCTTCTGCTGCTTCCCACCTCCCTGCTGACATCCTTCTTTCCCTCCGCCTGCCCACTGCGACACCGCGCGGCAGCAGTGACGGTGGCAGGAGCAGCAGTGGTGTATTTGACGCCGGCAGCTCGTCCTCGTACTACGAGGAGCAGCTCCCCGTCTCGGTGATTCCGCGCGACATTCTGCGCGGCAACCTCTTCAGCTTCGTGCCGCAGAGCCCCGTCATCTTTTCCGGCGCCACCATCGCCCACAACATCAGTCTCGAGAACTTCATCTCCCTCGAGCAGGAGGACCTGCTTGCTGAGATTGCGCAGTGTGCGGAGTGGGCGCGGTGCGAGTACATCCAGCGCTTCCCGCAGGGCTTGATGACTTACATCGCGGACAGCGGGACAGGGGCGTGGTCGTCCCCGCTTGCCTCGGCTGCTGCTGGTGGTGCCGGAGGCGGTGGCGGTATGGTGCGGCTCAGCGGTGGGCAGGCGCAGCGCCTCATGATGGCGCGTGCCCTGTTCCACGGCCGCCGCGGGGGGACGGTGTTGGTGATGGACGAGCCCACTGCGAGTCTCGACCACGAGGTGAAGATGGAGATCTTGGGCGAGTGGCGCGGCTTGCTGGACGAGGGGATTGTGCGGGGGATGATCTGCGCGACGCACGACGCGGATCTGATCGAGGTGGCGGATGAGGTGGTACGGTTGCCGTAGTATCACAAGGTGAGGGAAGCGGCGCTGCCACACACTCGCTGCAACATGTATTGCTGCTTTTTTTGCTGTACTGCTTTACAGCTTCTCTCGGACACACTCAGTACATGCGTAATGTTTTTCTTCTTTTATTTAGCCATCTGCGTCCGTGAGTGCGTGTTCATGTCTCTGTGTGTGTACGTGCCTCCATGCTGCTGTCAGGCTTCGAAAGAGGAGCCTCCTGATACTCACTTCTCAATTTCTTTACTTATTTTGGTGATGTGTTGTGTTCGCGGTGAAGCGACTTTGCGCTTCTCGTGCCACATCTTTTCTAGTGTCTCTTTCTATTCGCGTTTCGTACGCCGTCTCCCATCACTCACTTTTTTCTCTCTTCTTGCCTCGTCGCTTTTCCATTCATCCTCTATTTTGTGATGAAGCATGTTACCGCTGCTGCCATCTTCCTGGTGCGTCTTTCAGCGAGTGTCTTGTTAGCGTCCGTCTGTGTGTGTGCGTGGTTGGGTGAAAGGCGTGCAAAGAAGAGAGTGAGGGAGGCGTTCAGCAACGCGCCAACGCGGGGCGGCCCCAGAAGCAAATAGGGTATCGGCTGCGTCTTTACTATCCAGAAAACATTTTAATAAAAAAAAAAGATTAATTTAAGGAGAAAAGCTAACGTGAAGCTGCCGGAAATGTGAGAGCATCGCATTTTCTCTATTTCTCTCGTTCGCGGTCACTGCGTCCACGCTTCACTTGCTATTTCCGTGCACTTCTCGAGCCGCAAGCATGACCTGTAGAACACCTCTTGAACAACTATGCACCGTCGAGCGTCGTTTGCCGTGCGGGAGAGTAGTGCGGGCGAGCGTGTGGGCAATTGCAGAGGAAAAAAGGGTGGTACGAGGGATAGCAGCCGCGGTCGGCGGTGTGGTGGGGAGAGAGCTGTGCAAGATGCTTTTTCTCGTCTCTCTCCTGTTGCTTCAACACATTTTTCAAGCGGTGCGACAGATTGGTCAATGCACATGTTAGTTTTTTCTTCTCTTCATTTCATACTTTTCTTCTCTTGCCTTCTCGCCACTACACAATTTTTCTTTTCTTTCCGTAACTTCACATTTCTTCGAGAGTGTAGTCCTTGGACGAGGCAACGCGAAACGCATCAAAACTCAAAAAAGCTCGGAGTTGTGGGGTATTGGTCAAGTGGTGGTGGTGTCTTTGACTCTCTCTCTCTCCCTTCGCACCAGAATACGCACACACAAATAGTCTCTTCTTCTGTACGCGTTCACAGAGTCGGTACACCCACTGTTTTGCCGTTACGACAAGACGAACAGCAACAACACCTACAACAATAACAACAACAAAACCCTGCTGCTTCTCCTTCTCTTTTTTTCCCTCCCTTTTTTTTCCCTAGTATCATAGCGACGAGGTAAGATCCACAGAAGGAAGCCGAAGAAAACGGAAGAGTCGAAAACCATTTTTTTTTCGGTGCTGTGCGCTGTGCCGCACGGAATCGCCTGCTCATACACACCAGTCACCGTTGCGTGCGCCTTCTTTGGATTTTTTTTTGTTCCCTCCTCTTCTTCTCCACAACTCGCACGACACGTTCCGCGGCGACCTTCCCTTGCTTTTTTTTTGTTTTTTCTAGTCGAACTTCATCTTTCTCCTGTGCTGTAGCACCTGCTGCTTCCTCTCACGGACCTCTTGTTGTTCTAGCGAGTTCTTTGCAGCTGGCTCTGTGCAACTGCGCCACACACACACGCAATTACACAGACACCTCTTGCACAACAAGATAGTCAACAAGAAGGCCACATCTACGAGGCAAGCTCCAAAATTAGCGAAACAGAACGAGGAAAAGGAAGCTTTAAAGAAAACAAAAAAGGAAAATCTGAGAAGCAACGAGCAGTGAAAGACAGTACGAGAAGTTGCAGTGCGACTTAACGACCACCGTTTGCTGATCTCGCCTCCTCGCTCGCACCTCTTTTTATTTATTGTTCTCTCCTGCTTCTTTCCCCCAGCACGCCCGCTGCATCTCTTGCGTGCTTCCTTCCTTTATTATTTATCTCCAAATTCAGCACTCGCAAGAGAAGAAGAGGAAGAAAAGAGTGACAGGCAGACCTTATCGCTTTGGTAGGATAGAGAAAAACATTTTATAATTATATTTTTTTTGTTAGAAGGTGAAGGGGAAATAGACCGGGAAAAAAAAAACCGCAGCGACAGAGAAAGTTCAAGAGCAAGGGTGGCGCCGTATCAAAGTTTTGCATTGCCGCCTCCTCTCTTTCCTTCTCTCGTTGCGCTACCGCGCAAAACGCACACGCACACACACGCACACCAACAGAACCTGCTTGCTCTTACTCTTGCGATTCGTGCTCTTATTCACTTAATCTTAGTGCTTAAAGTTTATTACTTTTCTTTTCCCTGCTTCCAATCAAAGCGTAGCGCGTAAAAAAGACGAAGGTGGACGAGGGATCTCTTCGGCTCGCACGCACACGCCGCCATGAGCTCTTTGCAAACGGCGTCGGAGGTGCCGCACGCGCCGCAGTCGTCGCCCCCGCAGCCCTCACCGCCTTCTACCACAACGCCACTCCGTACGCTGCTTTTTTCAACTGGCGACCCACGAACCTCTACCAGTGCGGCGTGGACACCTACCGCGTCACGATCGCCTTCGTTGCGCGAGTATGGACTCCACCGCCCGCCCTCGACGGGGTGGAGTCTGCCTCCTTTATCCTCGCGCTCTCTACCGGTCTCTTTGTCATGGAGAGCTACCACGCTGCGCGGTACACGTTGGGGCAGCTGCGCCGCTTTAAAACGGAAGCCGCCTTTCGACACATTTCGATCTTGGCCGGTGTTCCGCGTGTGGTGCAGGCGCTGGCCAGCGACAATGAAAACGCCGCCGCAGGAGGCGTAGAGGAGGGGGCGGAGGGCGGGGCGGCGGCAGCAAAGCGAAGTCGAAGGAGGGGCTGTGCGACGAGGGCGATGGTGACTCTGTGGATGCAGAGGCGCTCTCACAGCCGCCGTCGTGGTATCAGCGTGCACTGCAGCGCGTCAGCCGCCTTGTTTCGCGAAGTTCCGTCAGCGCTGCGCCGACACTCAGCGATGAGAGCGATGTCGACGACGCGGTTGCCGCCCGCCCACTGCAGCGTGGCGATGCCTACGGCTCCGAGTACGACCTCCTCAGCCGCGACGTATCGGTGCCCTTCGAGATGTCGCACATGCTGGGCCAGCGAGGCGAGAGTAGCATGCTGTACGGTGCGGGGGATGCTGCTGCCGCGGCGATGGCGGCCGGCCACGATGACGGCGCTGGAGCTGATGAAGATGAAGAAGAGCAGACGTGGGAGGCAACGCCAGAGATGCTGATGCACTACTGGAAGCAGATGGAGCGTACGATCCTCAACGCACCGCGCCGCAACGCACGTCACTTCTTTCGTAGTCTGCCGCCTTCGATGCCGTTCGTCGAACCCGACGTGTCGGCGATCAACGCGTGGCTTGACGACGTGACGCACCACCTGCACTCCGGCACGTCGGCGTGGTCGTGGTTCGCATCGGGCGGCGCAACGACTGGCGCGGAGGACGCGGTGTTGTCCCCGGTTTCTGCACGTCCGCATGGCTGGCGGCAGCGGCTGAGCTTCGCTGTGCCGCAGAGCGGGTGCTTCGCGTACACGTCGCGGCCAGCCCCGGAAGATTTCAACCCCTACACAGAGGAGGACTCCGCATCAGACTCGGAGGAGGATGCGGGGCCCGCGGGAGCAGAGGTGGACAGTACTGCTGCTGCTGCTGCTGCTGTTGCCCCTGCTGCGACCCCGCGTGGGGATCGCTGCCCCCGTGTTCACATGCTGCACTGGGAGGCACTTATGCTGATTTGGTACAACGTGGTGGAGGTGTCCATGTCGTCGCGCGAGATCCGGGCGTTGCTGCTGAAGGCGTCTCCACCAGCTTTTCTGGCGCCCGCGATGGTGCGTAACAACGGCCCCACCGACTTCGACCTCGCAAGTGCAAATCTCAGTATTCTATGGTACTGGTCGACCCTGCAGCGTGTCTTCGAGACCTTGGTGGTGAACGAGGACGTCGAGAAGTGCGAGGCGGACTTCGAGGAGCTGCAGGCCTACGTGATGCCGCTCTTCTTTAAATGCATCGCGCGCTGGCCGGCACCGTCGCAGATGTACGGCGCGCTCGAGCTGTCTCGCGGCCACAGCGCCGGCTTCATCTGTGATGTGCAGGCGGTGTGGATACTGTTGAATGCGGTGCAGCAGCGGCTGCTCTCGCTGCGGCGTCGGCTCTACTATCGCAACACGTGGAGCCTGCTGCGGTACATGTACTCCAGCTCCAAGGCAAAGCTCATGTCGGCGGCGCTCATCACCGTGATGATGACCATCAGCTCCCGCGTCTCGGCTGCCAGTCGTGTGGTGCGTGAGCGTATCGCCGGCTACGTAGAGAGCGGCGCAGCGGAGAATGGTGGCGTTGGCAAAGGCGGTCCCGCGATGAACCTGCAGATTATGCTCGGTCTCTGCGCCTTTGAGCTGACTCGCATGGCGGTCCAGTACGTCATCACGAACACGACGAGTGAGTTTATTGTGCTGACAGCCAGCCAGCGACGTGAGGTCGTGAAGATGCAGCTCTACGAGGCGCTGAGCCACACCCAGCTCACCTTCTACGAGCAGCACACCTATGAAGAGGTGGAGGAGATCTTGTACTACGTCAACGACATGGAGGGCATTGACGTGCAGCTGCACCAGTACCTCTTTAACGCGATCCACATCTTTGTGGAGCTGAAAGACGCGCTGCAGCCCTTCACGTATCGGAGTATGGCCGTGGCAGCTGCCGTGGCCATGGCGCCCTACGCGCTGCGCGGTGTCGCGGCGTTAGTCGAGCGGCGTTACCTGCTCGCGCAGCGCGAAGGCTACCTGCCCTCCGGCGCGTACGCGGTCGAGGATGAGTACCAAGGAGACGACGACGACGCGAATGTTCTGCGCGAGGGTGCGATGCTGCGCGGGGAGGAGATCATCGCTGCGATTCCACAACTCCGTCCCTACGGGGCGGATGTCCGGCTCGTGCGGTGGTGGAATCGGCACCAGCAGCGCCGCCAGCACATCAAACTCTCCCACCACCAGCGGAGCAACGCAGCAGCTGGCGCGGAAGCCGGTGGCGGTGGGGCGGGCTCGCTGAGGAGCAGCCCACGAACAGCGCGTGTGCCGGCCTCTGCGGGTCGTCGTAGCGGCAGCGGTGCGAAGGGTGGGAAGTCTGGCGCTGCATCGTCTAAAGCGCGAATGAGCTGGGGGGAGTACTTTCATGAGCTGGTCGGTGCCTGGGTAACGGATGAGGATATTGGACTCGTGCGCAGCGCCTTCGTTGCCCTCGTGCAGCTTCCACACGGCAAGCTGCTCCCTGGCTCTGGCAAGGCGCTGCTGGACTTGTCTGAGTGGTTGCTGCCCATGGCCGCCTCCGCTTACGGCGTTGCGTGGTGTGGGCAGCCGAACCTGGACCCCTTTCAGCTGGTGCAGGGCATGCAGGCGATCGAGGCCGCCGTTGACAGCATCGGCGAGGCACGCGACACGATGGAGATGGTGGGCTACAACGCCTACAAAGCGAGCATGCTGGAGCGGCTGCTGCAGCCGACCCAGTGGGAGGTGGTCTCACGCGAGGAGGAGCCCTTCATGGCCAACTTCATCATCTCCGCCAGCGGCGTGGCGCACGCGAACGATGAGCGGCAGAGTGGGGTGGAGCAGCGGCAGTTGATGCAGGCAAAGGCAGCAGCAGCTGGGCGTCTCTCTGCAGTGGCACCCGCGCAGCAGCTGACCGTGGCTCCCGCGCGCGTTGCTGCCTTCTACCGCCGCCACGTGCTGCGCCACATCGAGGTGCAGAACATCCGCCTGCGGTACGTCCCGGTGGACCCGGCAGAGCAGCGGCGGCAGCGGCGGCGGCGACGGCAGCAGCAGTGCACGGCGTCAGGACACGGCAGCGCACGCCGCACGACGTCGTCACTCACCCGCGGCGGAGAGAGTGGCAACGCCACCGCTGCTGGTGCTGGTGCTGCTGTGGTTGCTGGCACGCCGTCCAGCGCCACCGCCACGCCTGGCAGCACGTCCCTGCTGAGCGGTGGAGGGGATGGTGGCTTTGAGGGCAGCGGACCCCTCCTCCGCAGTGACTCGATTGATCGAACCACCGAAGATGAAGATGAGGAGGAGGAGTCTGCGGTGATGGACGACGTCATGGACGACCGCGCGCCGCTCTTCTCCGCCGACATCATCCTCTGGTCCCCTCCCCAGCAGCGCGGCCGCTTCGTGTGCATTACGGCTCCCAACGGCGGCGGCAAGACGGCGCTAATCAACCTGCTGCTCGCCCTTTACGTCAACGTGAACGGCCCCCTGCCGTCGTCCGCTGCCTCCTCGCCGCACGCCGGCCGCCTCGGCTCTGGCGCCGTTACGTTCTGCTTCGCGAGCCGCACGCACAGTCGGCGGCAGCGGCGCAGCGGACTTACCGGCCGGATGTACAACGCCAGCGCTGCGAGCCTCGCTCGCACCGGCCGCAGCGCCTACGACTCCGCGCGGCCACACGGTGGTGGTGGTGGTGGCACGCAGCGCGGTCGCAACGCGGCCAGTCCAAGCAGCCCGGCTGGCGCGGAAGGTGCGCGCATGTTTGGAGCCGACGCGAATCCCGTCTCCTACCGCCCCTCATCCGATCGCGTCGTCGGCATGGCCGAGGCCTCACGCGGTGAGTGGCGGGTCGACATCCGCACCATTCCCGCCGACGTGCTGCGGCGCCACATCTTCAGCTACGTTCCGGAGCTGCCGACGATCTTCTCTGGCGCGACAGTCGCGCAGAACATTTCCCTTGCCGGCTACGTGTCAGTCGCGACCGATGCGCTGATGCGGCGTGTCACGCAGTGCGCGGAGCTGGCGCAGTGTGATTTTATCCAGCGCCTGCCGCTCGGTCTGCTGACGCGCATCTCGGACACGACGGCGAACTCGTGGAACACTGCGGGGCAGTACAGCAACGGCGCGGGCAACACCTCCGTGACGCGACTCAGTGCTGATCAGGCAAAGCGGCTGATGCTGGCTCGTGCGTACTTTCACGGTGGGGAGGTGCTGCTGATGGATGAGCCCACAAAAGAGATCGAGGACGTGTCGACGGCGCAGCGGATGTGCGATGGGTGGCGGCGCTTGTTGGAGCGCGGGTACCTCGGGGGTGTGATCTGCGTGACGATGGACCCAACGCTGTTGAACATGGCTGACGAGGTCATCAACCTACCGTAGCCTGGCTTGTGGTGAGAGGCAGTCATAGAAGGGTGGCGAAGAGCCTGTATTCCTGCTTCATAGTGTGTGTGTTGGTGTGGCTGATGCGTTGGTGAGGAAGTGCAGGCGTAAATGCCTTTTAGCGCTGTCGTATGCGGTGCGTTTCTATTCCTTTCTCTGTGTTGTGCTGTTCGGTGTTTCGTGGCGCGCCTGTACATTCACGCATGAGGGGAGTGGGTCTAGTGGTGTCAACTCCGAGTCGTTACCTCAGCTCTGGCGGACGAGCCTTTATTTTTTTTTCTCTCTTATTGTAAAACAATCTCTGGGTGGGGAGAACACGGCATTGGCCGGTCTTTCAACGCACACTCCAGACACCACTTATGCTGCCTTAATTGAATTTCGACTTTTCACTCTCATCGACAATGCGAGAAGGACGAGAGAGGCGAAGGACAGCTCCGTTACGGCCCGTGCCGCAGACGTCTGGCTGCCATTCCCTTTCTTTCCCCTCACCTTCAGCCGCGTCTGTGTTTGCATTTTGTCTCATGTGAAAGGTAATAGTAGTACAATACAATCCAAAGAAAAAAATTGAAAACTATTGAAGGAGAGAAAAAAGGAAACGAGCGGGGAGAGAAGAACACAAATGGAAGAAAAGGTTAGTTCTTTGTCCTCCTCTGGCATCAGTGCTGACTGCCCCGTTGCAACGCTCTCTTGGTGATTTGTAATCTCCAAAGGCACCTGTTTGCATTGTGCACGGAGGGAAGAAAGAAGAATGAAAGAAGAAAAGACGCAGGATGCGTTTTGCACGTGACTTCACACGATGCGATGACGAGGGGGCGGTGTGTTGCGTAGTGTTGGCTGCTCCCCTGTATCCGTCATCAACGCCACCGTCTTTTCATCACTGATAAAATGGCCCGCTCTTTTCTGTTGCTCCTCTCGACTTTCCACCTTCTCTCATCTCATCTGGCTCGTGCCTTCAGTCCCCCTCATCTCCTTTTACAGTTAAACAGCTTTGTTGTGGTCTTGAGTTCGTCTATCTCTCTATCACGCTCTCCGTGCCTGATTCATCTTTTACCCTTCGGGCAACTCGCACTCTTTCTCATCACCTACGCAAAATCAAGTGAATCGATACCCGTCTATTTATTCTCCTTTTTTTTCTTCTCTACACTCGTTCACACGTTTATTCTTATTCTTTTCCTTTCTAAAGGTATACCCACTATTCTCATTAAACGTACGGGCACACACACACACGAAAGCACAAAAAAACATGCCGTCTCGTACCTCTTCGCTTGGCCCCCCGCCGCCGCACCCGGCCAGCAACAACGGTGACTCCCGCCGTGCCTCGCGCAGCATGCTGCAGAACAGCAAGCCCGCCGCGGGTGCCAAGGCCGCCGCCACCCTCCGCCTCGGCGCCTCGCACGACCTCCCCTCGAGCGTCACCCACTTCCTCTGCCTGAGCAGCACGTCGAACTCCGCCGCAGCCAAGAAGGAACTGCGCCGCCAGCTGCTCGTGCTGCGCGATTACTGCGTCGGTGCGAGCAACAAGACGAAGGGGAAGGAGCTGCTCTCGCAGGGCGGGAAGAGCATCTCGCGCAAGGTGGAGGCCACGCCGGATTTCAACAGCTGCCTCGACGTGATCTTTGCCACCTCGCTCGTTTTCACCGAGGAGACGGAGGACGTCGCGAAGGACACCCTGCGCGGCATCATCACGAAGCTGAAGGCGGTGCAGGACTGCGGGGACGAGAAGGCCTTCCGCGCTGCCATCGTGGAGGTAGTGAACCGCATCCTCCTCTGCACCCCGCTGCTGCCGCCGGCGAAGGACGCGAAGGCCGCGGCGGAGCACGAGGAGCAGGCGACTGCTGCCGCTGCTGCCGCGGCGGCGGAGGCGGACGGGGAGGAGGCCAAGGCCAACGGCAAGCAGAAGCACCACAGCAGCAACGGCAAGCGTCACCAGCAGGACGGCGAGGAGCCGCGGCTGAGGGACGAGTGCCTGGACTTCCTCACGATGGAGGACGGCGCGCCGGTGCTGGTGGAGGGTCGGTGGAAGCGCTGGCTCGACTACTACGAGTCCGGCTACGTTCGCTACGTGGAGACGCTCATGGCGGAGCAGGCCCGCGAGCAGCAGAACGGTGCCGCAGCCGCCTCTGACGCCGAGGACGACGAGGGGGAGGACGCGGCCAACGAGGATGCCCCCGCCGCGGCAGCCCCACTCGTGGAGTCCGTGCCCTTCTTCACTGCGCGTCAGAACTATTGGAAGTCGACGACGAGCGCCTACGCGCAGTTCTGCTACCTCCTTCTCGCCATCTACTTCGTGCGCACCAAGGACTTCTCGCTCAACTACCTGGCCCGCGTGAATAAGCTGGTGCAGTACTACGCGTATCAGCTCGACGCCGAGGATGGCGAGCCGATCGCGGTGAAGGAGGGCCCGGTAGAGGAGGAGAGTGAAGCCGACGAGAGCGAGGCCGAAGAGAGCGAGGAGGAGGAGGAGGAGCCGGAGGAGGCGCAGGAGGAGCCGGAGGAGGCCGCGCGTGGCAACGAGGCCGGTGTGCAGACGGAGCAGCAGCAGGAAGAAGAGCCGGAGCCGCAGCCTGAGCCGCAGCCAGAGGAAGAAGAGGAGCCAGCAGAGGAGGAGGAAGAGGTGACCGAGACGGCCCGCTCCCTCCCGCCGCCGCAGTTCGACGACTCTGTGATTCGCCGCACCCGCCACAGCCCGCGCCACTCCGCCCCCCCGCCAGAGCACGCCTCCTCCGTCTCTGTCGCCCCGGAGCCGGTGAAGGCGCCGCGCCGCCGCACGCACAAGTGCTTCACGACCGAGCAGCTGCCGGCGGAGCTGCGGCCCACCGCGGCGGACGAGGAAGAGGCTGCGGCGGAGGCGCAGGACACGGAGGCGCACTCGCACGTGCCGGTGGTGCGCCGCACAACGAAGATGGACATCGCCGACGTCGCCACGAGCCAGCAGCGGGAGCGCGAGAGTGCGGAGGTGGACAGCGCGAAGAAGGCGATCCAAGACGCGCGGGACGAGGCCGCGGTGGAGGCCCTCGCGAAGGAGGCCGCAGAGCGCAACGAGCTCGAGGAGATGGCGGCGGAGGCGGAGGAGGCGGACGCGGAGGCGGAGCTGGCCGAGGGTGCGGAGGAGGAGCGCGTGGCGAAGACGGCCGAGGAGCTGCGCAGCGAGGCCGTGGTGGAGGGCCTGGCGCAGGAGGCCGAGGCGCACGATGCACTGGAGAAGATGGCGAGCGAGTCGGAGGTGAAGCCGGCGGAGACGGAGCTGGAGGCTGCGGTGGCGGCTGAGGCGGCAGCGAAGAAGGACGCGGAGAAGGACACCGAGAAGGACGCGGAGAAGGCCGACGGCGAGGACGAGTTGTGAAGCGACTGATGGATGCGACATCACCGCCGAGGGCGAGGCGGAGCGTCAGCTTTGATTGCGTTCGTGCTGTGTGGCTGCTGAATGCACCTGCCTGGCTTTCCCGCCTCTTCATCTACCTTCTCTCGCCGTGTCTTTTTTTCTTTTTATTGTCGCAACCTCGTCGCACTGCGCAGCGACCACCGCGTTTCCTTCACAAAACACTGTACCGACTTCTCGATGACTATTTTGGATTTATTCCTCCCCTTCACTTCTTTTCCTTTCCTCCTCTCTAAAACTTGATTGTTGATACTACGACCTAAGGTGCTTTTCAGTTTTTCTCTTTCCTGTTTTTTTTTCCCAGTCACACACACCTTACTCTTTTTTTTTTCCGGGTGCTCCTCTTGTATGTCGTGCGCAGGAGGTGCCGCTTAACACCCTCTTCTGTCTTCGCTGTGTCTTCTGCCTTTCCTTATTGGTGCTCCCGCTCTGCAGCGGCCTTTGTGTTGAACAGTTCTTTAAAAAAATTTATGTGCCTTTGCTGGTCTTTGTTGCTAACGTTTCTTGAGTACTGGACGTTTTTTAAATTTGTTTTCTTTTTTTTTCAGTGGCTGGGGCGGAGGGGAGAGAAGGAGTTGAGAGTACCAGCAGGTAGAGATGAATTTGAGGGAGTAGGGGTGGTCAATGCAGCTTTTGCTATGTGCACCGCCTCCCACTCTGCATGCTGTGCGCTTTCAACTTCGTGGCCTTCGGCTTGTTTTTTTCCGCCCGCACTGAGTTCTGCCGCCCAGTCACCTTCTGTTCAACTCTCTCTCTTCTTCTCTTCCCCGTTTTAGTGCCCTTCATTTTTTTCTTTTTTTTCCCACTCCTCAGTTTTGAGGTGTCTTTTTTTTTGTTCCGTTTTCTCTCGTGAGGTGTGAGCGTCGTGGCGTTTAAAAGAGGGAGTATGTGTGTTTGTGTGCGGACGTGCTATTAAGATGGTGCTGAGCACTGTCGTACCTGCCGGTGTATGTGCTTATTTCTTAGCTTTTGTTTGTGTCTGTGTGTATTTGTCAGCTGTGTTGCGCTGTCCAACGTCGATCTGTCTGCGCGGTGTTGTCGCTCCGCTGTGTTTTGCGGCTCCCTGCTGCACGAAGGCAAAAGAGGGAGAGTAGTAGAGGCACCGCAGCAGGGCAGCGGTGGATCGACTGCGCTTGTTGTTTTATCTGTGTGGGAGAGAGTGAGTGTGGGTGCTGTTATCAACAACATCAAAGAATCAACAACTGTCGAAAGAAAGCAACGTTGCATGTGTGCCATAAATGGAAAGGATGTCTTTTTCTTCTTGTGGAACCTCCGCGGTGACTTGACGAAACGTGCAGAGGAAGCTGTCTTTGCTCACGTGCGAGAGGCGAGTACGACATGACGACGAGGTAAAAGTTCTTTAATTAGCGGTCGTCGAGTCCATCCATACGCCAGCGGTGGTCATGCGTGAACAGCGCCTTCTTGAAGTGCGCTGCTTTGTCGTAGTGCACGTGGCATAGCTCCACTTCCCCGTCCTCCTATTGACCGCGAATGGAGCCGCCAGCAGTAAGGAAAGAAAACCCTCAACTGCGATGCTCTATTACATAATTGTATTTATGCTTTTTCTCTTGTCTTCTGCCCGTCGCTTACCTTCCTTTACCCTCCTCTCTTCTTCCCCTTTCGCAGTGAACTACGCCATCGCGAGCACCACTCGTGCACCTGTACGCCAGAGTTTTCCGCTCATTTTTTAAATAAAAAATTGTTTTTGTTTTACTTCCTCTTCAGCTGTGCCTCTTCTTCCTCTTGTTGGTGTGGCTGCCATTTTCTGCCGTTGGACATCACAGGCAGAACCCATACCTTCGGTGTTTTATCCTGATTGATTCTCTCTGACTCTCTCTCTCCTCTGGTTGAGCCACTCTGAACACCCGCGACGTCTTGGTCCATACGGACGTACACGAGTACACCGCAACAGCAGCATTGGGAATCAGATCCACAGCAATCACACACGCCCCCACACACAAACACACACACACGTGTAAGCAGAGCAGATTCATGTCACACCCATACGCCACTACCGCGACAGGCGATGTCGACGGCACCGTAAACCAGAAGGCCGTCCCCTCTCAAACCCCTCCCCCATCCACAGGATGCAATCCACACGCCCCTCTTCACGCCGACGACAGCAACAACAACATAAACGGCAATGACGGAGCAGCAGCACGGCGCGACGCACCGGCAGAAAAGGATTGTAGTAGGTGGTAAAGATCTTCATGCAGCAGCAGCAGCAGCAGGAGGAGGTGGAGGAGGACGAGGTGGAGGATCGCAGCTTCAGCAGGTCCGGCACCGTCGTGTCACGCACGGACGACGTCTCGTCATCGTCCTCAGCTGTCACCTCTTACACGTCCTCGGCCGCCACATCCGACTTCTCCTCGCGCTCTCCGTCACACGGTTCGTCGTCGTCGGCGGCGTCGTCTTCGCGGTCGAGCCGGTCGGCCAGCTCTCTTTCCCCACGTGACGCAGCAGGTGGTGCAAAAGCGGAGGGGAAGAGCGCACCAGCTGCTGCTCAACATCAGCATCAGCAGTATCACGGCCATCGTCACACCCACCGCGAAGAGCGTCCGCGTCGCTACCCCCGCCACCCCATCGACAACACTCGCAGCGACCCTGCTGATCTCGCGTACGGCAGCAGCGGCGGCTCTCGGCTGCACCGCCTGCAACGAGCAGAGGAGCCGGAGGGTTACATGGGCAGCAGCGACACAAGCAGCCCGCACCACGCCGGCCGCGTGCAGACATCCGAGTTGACGCGCTTCACTCGCGTGCTGGCCGCGGGGCGGAACACGGCGCAGCCGCACCCGCTGCACAGTCGTCGCAGCCACAGCGGGCACTCTTCTGGCGTTGAGACGCCGGTGGCGGCGAGCGAAGACATGACAGCAGCAGCGTTTTCATCTGAGCAAACGCAGGAAGATCAGCAGCAGCAGCAGCAGCAGCAGCGGTGGTGGCGCCGCCGTGGCGACGGTCCCGCCACGCCAACGCAGCCCTCCGACCGCAGTCTTACCGCCTCTCTCACCTCCCCTCCCCCCCCCCCCGCTGTTGCCCCCCCCCCCCCGCCCCCCCCCCCCCCCCCCCCCCCCCCCCCCAAAGGGAGGAGGAGGCCCCCCCCCCCCCCCCCCCCCCCCCGCCCCCCCCCCGGGAGAGGGGGGGAAAAAAACCCCCCCAAAAAACCGGGGGGGGTGGGGGGGGGGGGGGGCCCCCAACACAAACCAAACCCCCCCACCCCCCCCCCCCCCCCCCCCCCCCCCGCGGGGGGGGGGGGGGGGCCCCCCCCCCCCCCCCCCCCCCCCCCCCCCCCGCTCCCCCCCCCCCCCCCCCCCCCCCCCCCCCCCCCCCCCCCCCCCCCCCCCCCCCCCCCCCCCCCCCCCCCCCCCCCCGCCCCCGGGGGGCCCCCCCCCAAACAACAACCCCCCCCCCCCCCCCCCCCCACCACCAAAACACCCCCCACCCCCCCCCCCCCCCCCCCCCCCCCCCCCCCCCCCCCCCCCCCGCCCGCGCCGCCCAAACCCCCCCCCCCCCCCCCCCCCCCCCCCCCCCCCCCCCCGCGGGGGGCGGCCGGGGCGGGGGGGGGGGGGGGGGGGGGGGGGGGGGCGCCACCCCCCCCCCCCCCCCCCCCCCCCCCCCCCCCCCCCCCCCCCCCCCCACCCCCGCTCCGGTGGGGGGGGGGGGGGGGGGGGGGGGGGGGGGGGGGGGGGGGGGGCGCCCCGCCGGCGCGCCACCTCGTCGGTGGCCTCGTCTGTGCACTCCGCCTCGTCCTCGGCGCGTCCCTCCGTCCCGCTGCCGCCGTCCCACGTCGGGCCCGGATCGAACATGATGGCAGCGGTGATGGGTCGACCTTCCCGTTTCACAGCCCGGCAGCCGCTGCGCCACGCCCGTCAACACCAACAACAACAATGGAGGAGGAGGCGGTGGTGGCGGCGACGCGAACGCGCAGCAGCAGCACCGCCGTCGCCGCACCACGCCGCGCCGCAATTCCGAGCCACCCAGCCCGGCAACGAGCACGCTGGCTGCCTCGGTCGCGTCGTCGCTTGACGGCGGTGGCTATGCCTCGTCGTCAGCCGCCGCTGCTGCGTTGGCGAGTGTGCGTTTGCATTACGTGACAGTGGGGACGCAGACGGACAACGCGGAGGGTGTGAGTGGGGTGGATGTGGGGGCGACGGGGCCGCTGGCAGACACCTCGCTTGTTCTCTCACCTGGTGGTGGCGCTGTTGATGCCCGTCCCACAGACGCGGCGTCGGAGGGCTGCCACACGCCGGAGAAGCAAACGCTCGCATCAGAGAGAGAGACGGAGAGGGTGAAGCGGGTGGCACGCTGGCCCCGGCATCGGCTGCCATCGCGTTGCCCGCCACGGCGGCGTCCGTCTCGTCCACCTCAGCGGAGGTGTCGCCACGCTCGCTGCGTGTCAGCACCGCCGACCCAACCTTTGACGAAACACTTCTCGCAACGGCGGAGCGGCCGCCACCGAGCCGCAGTGGACGCCAACCGGCATTGACCGAGGTGCCTTCTCTTACCGGTGCTGCGGTTGCAACGGAACGGAGCACGGCAACACAGCATCAGCATCAGCAGCAGCATCAGCAGCAACACGAGGCAGCGACAAGCGCGTGTTGCGTCGATGTGCCGACTCTACCCCAGATCGATCCCTCATGTGGTGTGGAGGTGCCGCTGGGTGCGGCACAGGCGTCCATCACTGCAGACGGGGCGGCGGTGCCGACCGGACTGATGGTGTCTCCGGTCACGCCGGAGCTGCCCACGCTGCGCTGCGTTGACTCAACTGCAAGTGCAGCTACGACTACGACTGTTCACGAAGCAACGCCGAAGCTGGAAGGAGCAGCACCAGCAGCAGCAGCAGCGGCTGCTGTAGACGAGAAGAGGACGCAGCAGGCATCTGTGCTTGATGCACCGAACAGAGGAGCCGCACCTGCTCTTGCTGTTGGCGGTGGGGAGAGCGTGAGCACTACACCAGCGGCTGCGCCTGAGGCTTCGCTAGCGACAAACACCAGCGACTCTGTTGCAGCTGCAGCACAGGCAGACGAGGTGCAGCGCTTAAAGACGGAGTTGGCCCAGATGCGCACCCAGTACGCACAGGTGTTGCAGCAGCTGAACCGCATGCAACAAGTCAGCGGTGGCAACAACAGCAGCAGTGGCGGTGGTGGTGGAAGCGCCAAGGCAGCAAGCAGCGGAGCGGAGTTGCGTGCGTCACGCGCGGAGGACGTTGAAGATGTCTCCGCCGTCTCTCGCTCTCCCTCCTCCTCCTCGTCGTCCTCGTCTTCTTCCACCTTTTCTTCGTCTTCCACGACCACGGCGCTGTCAGCCACCTCGCCGGACACTCCACCGCCCGCCACAACAACGACGACGTCGTCAGATGCGGACGCGGCGACAACGCTGCAGCACGTGCGGGCGGCGTTGGAGCGTGCCAAGCAGCGCACCAACCTTTAGAGAAAGCAGCCGAGTCTTTTTAGGCTTGCTAGATCGCTGTCTTGTTTTTTTGATCTCCCCGACTTCTTTTTTTTTTCTCTCTTCCTCTTTGAAGCGTCAAGAGGCGGTGCTTGTGTGCTTGTGTGTGTGTCTCTGTGTGTGTTGTGCCGGCAGGTTTCCATTTTTTTTTACTCCCTCTTCTATTTCTCTCTCTTCATCGCGTGGTGACTGTCTGCTTCGTGTATTTCTTTTCTCTTTTTTCATTTACCCTCCTGTCTGTGCTTCACTGCCACCGATTTTAGAGAGCTCACGTGTACGTGTTCCATTTCTCCGATACGAAATTTTTCTTTTTTTTTTGTCTCTGTTACTCTGCCCTCTATACACTTTTTCTTCTACTTTGTCTGCCTTTCTTGCTTTCTCTGTCTTTTCCTTCCTGGTCTTCGCCACCGTCTGTCGCCGTGCTCCGTGCGTCTTGCTACCGCGTGCACCTCTCTCATCCTCATTCATCGCCTCTGTGCGCGTCAAGTAGCAGCAGAAAGACAAAAACGAAAAAGCTCAGCGCAGGTGGAAGGTGCAGGGTACTGTCGACAAGCAGTGGAGCAGAACACGAACAACAATGCAAGTAAAACAACGACAACAACGACAAAGATGTGGTAGAAGAAATCAGATGCTTTAAAGGCCGTTGTGTTTGTGCATGGAAATGGTTGCAGTGTCCCCACCTTTACTAGTTTCTTTTTTTTCGTTCGCACTGTCGCCCAGCGCGGCTTATGTGTGGTGTCTTGTTGTATTTGTAAATGAGTGGGGACAAATCGACTGTGTGATAACACCCGTTTGCTCCTCCTCCTCTTCTCCTCCTTATATTAGTGTAGGCCGTACTTCAGTGTGTGAGCGTCAAAGGCCACGTTGTCGCACCGTCCCCTTCTCTCCTAACGTCTTTTCACGCCACCCTTCTCTCTTTTTCTCTTTAACGCCTCGTTTTCCACCTTGTCTCGCTAACACAGCGTCCATCGCTCACGTCTCTCGCACACTAACACAAAAAAGTCGTTGTTAAGAGTGGCGCCACGCACCACGCACAGGCATACATACCCACACCGACCACGTCGCTGCGAAGGCAACAGTGAGGTGAAAAGAGCAATCAAAGATCTTCAGCGCCTTCGCCTCTTTACCACTATAGAACTTCAAGCGGAGACGCACTTCCTCGTTCACCACACAGACGCATCTTTTTCTCTTTTTCTCCCATAGAAGTCATTCACCATAGAATCCCACGTGTCTTTTTATTTTTCTTTCCCCCTTTCTTTAAGCAGTTGAAGCAACCCACGAGTGCATTTCGCACGCGTGCACCGCGACTCGTGTGCTACTGCGCGCATTCTCCGCTGCCCATTTACTCGGAGCTGCAAAGAGGAAGCACAGTACCATACAAAATAAAAACAGCTAACGGCGAACATGCTTGCTCTACGCGAAGCACACGCACGTGGCGCCACACGCGTCAGCATCGCCGGCCACCACGTTCTCACCGGCGGTGCCGACGGCGTTGTCTCACTCTTCGCTGCCAAGCCGTGGCCCACCGCCCCTGCGTTGTGGTCTTTTAAATGTCATGAGGGCCCCGTAACGGACGTGGTGCTGGCCGACGCCCTCGAGCTGGCTCTCAGCTGCGGCCGTGATGGGCGTATCCTCCTCCATGAAAGCATCTTCGACACTGCGAAGCTTGTCTCACGTGTTATTTGCCAAGTGACAGGCGAAGTGCGCTGCCTTCAGCTTGACGGAGAGCGGCGGCGTGTCTTTGTAGCCGGTGACTCTCTGCGCTGTCTTGACATCTCGCAAGGACGCTTTCAAATTCACACCATCCCACTCGTCGTCCCATTTCCGATCGTGGCGCTGGCGGTGTCACCGTGTGGGCGGTACATCGCGATGGGGAGCGCATCAGGGGAGGTTGGGGTCGTGACGGCTCCGGCCACAGCCGCAGCAACAGCAACGGACGTGCCGGCATCATCGCAGAAGGTGCAGTTTGTTTTCCGCAGCGTGCTGTCGCCGACGGCGAAGCGGGACGACGCGGCGCGGTACCGCATGACGTGGTGTAACGCTGCCCCCTCCTCGGTCAGCGGGGGGCTGCTCTTGATGGTGCCCACGGCCACCGAGGTCCAAGTATTTCAGCTGGAGGAGGGCAGCAGCAGCAGCGGTGGTGGTGGTGCTGGCTCGGGTGCGCCGCGGATGCGTGCGGTTGGTGGCTTGCACGACCGCCAGCTGACCGACCTCCACGGTGCACTCGTCTACAGCGTCAGCAAAAACCGCCTCGCCTGTTTGATGGCATCGCGTGACGGCATCTATGTCGGCAAGGTGGAAGCGAAGAACTTGTCCATGGCGCGGCACACATCGGAGCAGTTCAGCACCGTGCCACCGCTGAGCGAGAGCACTGGCGCCGTGGCAATAACAGATGTCCAGGTGAACGCGGCAACGGGGGACGTGGTGGTGGGCCTGGCAGACGGCCGCGTCTCGCTGCTGCGGCGGGCGGCGCTGAAGGAGTGGAGGCCCACGACACCAGCGGACGTCGCCGAAGACGTGGAGGAGAAAAAGACGGAGGAGGCAGCGCCAGCTACGAGCGCAAAAGCACCACCGGCAGCAGCACGCAACGCAACGCCACAGTCCCCGCCGTTGCCAACGGCTGCCACGAAACACACGTCAAGAACTAAAAGCAAGCGGGTGCTGATGGACGAGGAGGATGACGCCGACTTCATTGACGACAGCGATGGCGACACGGCCTCCGAGTCGTCCATTGCGTCGTCGTCCTCTTCTTCCCTGTCTTCTCGTTCTTCGTCGGACAGCGGCGTCAGCGCCGGAAGATTTCGGCCGAGTCGTCGCCGACCTCCAGAAGAACGGCGCATCGGTGCGGGCGAACGATGAGGAGCGGCCGTCGCGCTGGCGTGCCGATGACGCGTCCGCCGCCCTCGCCCACGCTGAGAGGGAAGCCGCGCGTGCCCGCAGTCGTTTTCTCGACGACGAAGCGGAAGAAGGATCGACCGACGACGACGACGACGACGGCAGTGATGATGAAGGTGCGCGTCCGCAGCAGTCGGTGGCACACCAACGCAGCCGACGCACTCGCTACGACGACGACAACACCGACGACGAGTATGGCGAGGACGGCGGCGACCGCCACCACCGCGATGACGCATCGATGGAGGGGCAGACAGAGGGAGAGGACGAGTACGACGACGAGGAGAATGCGCGTGGTGGACGAGCGGCGGGCCGCGGCACGGCGTCGTCGTCGTCCGCAGCGGCAGCACGACTCCTGTCCAGCGGCGGCGGTGCCTTCGCTGCTGGTGGAGTGCAGGACTATTCCTTCCAGGTTGGTGCGACGCCTGCTGGGCCGGAGGGCAGCTGCTACCTGGCGTACAACTCGGTGGGCTACATTCACTGCAGCCGCGAGGCCACAACGGTCCACTTTCATGACATCGCATACCCGGCGGTGCGGCTGCAGCTACGGGATGCGGTGGTGATGGGAACGCTAAGTCCGGTGGGAGCCGGCCTGGTCGTGGTGCCCGCGGAGGTGTCAGAGGCGCAGGGGAGCGTTGATGAGGCGCCGCGTCTCACCATCCTCTACCACGCCTTTACGCCCCTCGGCGCACAGTCGGAGTGGCGCGTCGCCCTCTTGCCTGGCGAGACGGTGCGCTGCATGGCCGCCGGCATTCGCTACCTTGCCGTCGCGACGAGCCACTACCTGCGCATCTTCTCCCTCTCTGGGCTGGAGCTGGCGGTGCTGAGTAAGTGCCAGCGTATCGTCACGATGGTCGGCACGTCGTCGCGGAAGCTGATGAGCAGCTTCAAGGCCGACTTCGACCCGTTGGCCATCGTCACGCTCTCCGGCACGGGGGAGGTGGTGATGGAGGTGGTCGATGTCGGCGCACGGGCGGCGGCGCTGCCGGCACGCACCATCCCTCTCACGGAGCTGCCGGACGGCTCCACGCATCAGCTGCAGTGGCTGGGGTGGTCGGAGGACGGCCTGCTGCACACGGCGGACACGGCGGGAGTGGTGCGCATGTTCACCGAAGGACTGGGGCGGCTCCTGGGTGCCCGTCTACGACCCCCGCACCCTGTCTGACCAGTCCTTCGCGCTGTGGGTCTACGGCGTCAGCGACAACGCGTTGCTGGCGTACCGCTACGCACGCGACGACGCCTCCTACCCGGCAGCGGCGGCGAGCGGGCTCAGCACGGAGCTCGTGCCGCTCTTCCTGCCGCTGACGCGTACGCTGGGCGAGGAGGGCCGGGAGCGGTGGGACCGCGTGCTGCGTCAGCAAATCCGCAGCGACGAGCTCAAGCGGCACAGCGCCTTCTATAGCGCCACGATTGCGAAGTACGACGAGGTGCACGACCACCACCTTCTCCAGCTGTTTGAGAGTGCGCTGAAGACGCAGCAGACGACGCGCGCTCTCGAGCTGGCGATGCTGATGGAGGTCCATGACCGCGTGGTGAAGTGCGCGCAGATGGCCAACAACAGCGGCTACGCGAAGCTGGTGCCGAAGCTACTGGCACTGTATGAGATGCGCATGGCTACGAAGAGTAAGCGGCGATGTGCCCTGCCGCTGAAGGAGGCTCTTGTCTCGGAGAGGAAGAAGGACGAGCTGCTGCGAAAGCTGCTGGGGCAGGTGCAGCCACCGGAGAAGAAGACGTCGGCCGGCACGCCACCGGCGAACACGGCAGCGGTGACGGAGAGCGGCGGCGGCGGCTCTGCGCGTACGGCAGTGCACACAGATGAGAATGAAAAGAAAATGGGGAAGAGTGGGCCGGAGAGCCGCAGCCCTCCTCGTCACGCAAGCGCAACAACTGCGACGGCTGTTGCGGCTATGTCGCCGTCCGCGGCGTCTACAGCAACCACAACAGACACTGAGATTGCTGCGCAGAGGCCACCAGCCACCAGCACCACCACCACTGCTCGTCGGCACATCAGCTTCGCGCGTGATGCAGCACCGACCCCACCGCCGCCAGCCTCACCACCGCTGTCGTCAGCTTCATCTCCGCACGCATCGACGGCATCGAGCGTACCGCCTGCACCACGCAAGGTGTCGAACCCCTTCGCCAAGCCGTCTGCGGCGAGTGCTGCCGGTGCTTCTTCTGCGCCTGCTCAACAGCAGCAACAACAACAGCAGCAGCACCAGCAGCAGCGGCAACACAGCAGCGGTGCGTCCGCCTCCACACTCTCAGCAGCACGACAGACATCGCTGCTTGGGGCTTCTCCGCAGGGCAGCACGCCGCAGCGGACGATGATGAAAACCGCCGCGACGACTGCGACGGCAGCGGCTTCGGCAAGTAGTGCTTCTTCTCCGCCGGCCCGCGCGTCTCCGGTCGTGGCGCACGTGGCGGACAGCGACGATGCCGCGACAGGGCGGGCGTCGCTCAGCAACACGCCGGAGGAGCGACGTGTCAGTGCCGGCCACACCAACCGCCTCTGCCACACCGCCCATGCGTGTGCCCGATGCGAAGGAAAACATGCCAACGGCTCTGCGCCACGCTGTGTCTGCGCAGAACAGCAGCAGCAGCAGCAGCGGCAGCACCGACAGCGCGGTGAGGCGAGCGACGATGGGCTTTGTGGCGCAGGAGCTGCCGACGCACAGCAGCGGCCCTGTCGATCCCTTCCTCGCCTCCCAAGCGGAGGAGAGTGCGTACCGCCCTTCAACCGGTATTGCCGGTGCCGCTGCAACACCAGCGACTGCCTTTGATTTTCTTACCGGCATCAGCAGCCTTCACCTGGACAGCGGCGTCTGCAACGGCGGGACTCCTTCTGCCGTGTCGGTGCAGTCGTTGCTCGATGTTGGCCACAGCGAAACAGCGCCGGTGGTGCGCAGCGACAGCTTCGGTGAGGCGCTGCGGAAGCGGTACCGCGAAGACGATGAAGAGGCGGACGAGGACGGGTTGAGCGGAGCACCGCTGGGAGCCGTGCCGAAGTTGTCCGGTGTGAAGAGCTGCGAGGCGAGCGGTACGAAGTAGGCTGTAGTGATGTGGTTGTTGTCGTTATTCTTTGTTGATACTGACGTTGTGTCGTGCATATGCTCTCTTCTCTGTTTGAACTTTTTTCTCCTCCTTTTTCTCGTTGTGGTAGCGGTGAGTAGCCACAAATCATAGACAGTAAGGATGGTGCTGCCATGCGGCCCACCACAGATAGATGGGCTTTTTCTGTCTCTTTAACGTAAAAGCCGAATGAGGTGGAGATGAGAGAACCCCAAGTCACTTTTTTTTTTTTGCTAGTCCTCTTTGAGGGATGTACTGAAGTGTATGTGTGTTTGTACCGTTACTGCAAAAAATACGTTGCCTTTGTTGCTTCGGGTGAAGCTCTGGAAGATGGAAAACAATGAAAATACCTCACTTGGACAACGTTGCCGCAGTGGCGACGGGCGTCCAGCTGACCACATATGGGCTGCAATATGCACTGACGCATCGTGGAGAACTAGACGGCACAACGCCTCTCAAAAAAATTAAGAAAAAAGTTTATTGTTAAATTGCGGGGGAACTTTGTGCATGCATCTCAGTGAAAAACTGCGCCATCTTTACTGTCATTGAACTTCTTTTCTCCTCTCTCCCCTTTTCTTAGAAAAAAAAAAAAGAAAGCAAACATACACACACAAAAAAAATATTCACAGCTCTCTTATCGCAACTACCCGTCTTCCACAGTATATTACCGCATATCTCTTCCTCCCTCCCTCGTCTTACCATCCCGCTCGCACAGCACCTCTCCAACAATGGCGTACAAGGTCCGGCAGGCCATCCGTGACGACGTCGAGGCCATGATCCAGATGCAGGTCAACATGGCCTGGGAGACCGAGAAGCTGAAGCTCGATGAGGCAACGCTGCGCCGCGGCATGACGCTGCCCTTCGAGCGCCCCGGCGTCGCCGACTACTACGTGGTGGAGGAGACGGAGGAGAAGCGCATCGTTGCGATGTTGATGACGACGCAGGAGTGGTCGGACTGGCGTGCCGGGTCCATCATGTGGGTCCAGTCCGTGTACGTTGTGCCGGAGCACCGCCGCCGTGGACTCTTCAAGCGCATGTACGAACATCTGCGGAAGCTCGTGGAGGAGTCGGACTACTACCAGGGCATCCGGCTCTACGTCGAGACGGAGAACGTGAATGCGCAGGCGACGTACCGTGGGGTGGGGATGGAGGTGGAGCACTACCACATGATGAAGTGGATGAAGGGCAGCTTCTGAGCGTCTGGTACACCTCGAGGTGTGTCGGTGAAGAAGTGCGTAATGATAATAGAGAAGGAAGAAGACAAGTCTGTTTGTGGTGTTTGAGCTTCCTTCTTTGCCAGTGGCAGAGGTTCAGCAGTCCACGAACGCACAGCTGTCTTACTTTCTTCTGTTTTGCTTCCTTTTTTTTTCCCATTGTGGAGGACCACGCCTGACGAGACGCCTCGAGAACTGCTTTATGTTTTTTTTTTTTGTTTTGTCTATGTGAGTGTTTATGTCGCTGTTCGTGCTGCTGTCGTGTGCGGTAGACTCCTTGCTGTCGTCGCATCGAAAGGACACGCTGCACATAACGAGAGGCGAGAGTCACGGCGGCGGAAAAGACGCTTTCTCTTTCTAAAGTGAAGAAAGTGCGTATGTGTGTGTGTGTGTGTGTGTGTGTGCGAGGCTTAAGTGCAAGCGCTAGTGCGCAAGGGTTTATACTCCGCACCACTCAATGCGCTTTCTCCTACTTTGTCATCCACAAGGCACGCATTTACCTACAAATGCTTGCTAAAGGTCTTTACCGCTTATCTTTTTTTTTTTTCTTTCTCGATCGCGTCTTTCTCAAGGCTGATGTGCGTCTCTTCCCCTTCCCTGTTGTACCTCTTGATTTCGTGTGGTTTACTGTTTACCCCGGGCTTCTGCTGGAGCGTTGTTGTTGTGTCTCGACTCGTCTCGTAGCACGCAATGAACGTCACAGCGGTGATGCGAAACATAAAACAGGAACAGATATCTAAAAAGAAAGAGTAGCTCACAACTAAATGCATGGAACTGCATGATGGTGTTGCTCCAAGTCTCACTGTAGCGCAGCGCACCGTTCGCTTTCTTTACGTGTCGCACACGTATTTTAACCACCTGCTTCTAATACCTTTTCTCTTCTGCTTTTGCACGTACGGCCCAACGATACGACGCTCACGGATCAGCTCCATTGCTCAACACTGGCGCAGGGAAACCACTTTGTTTCTCCTTTCTCCCTTCTCCTCGACCCCAGCGACGTACCTGCGGAAACCGCCATCTTTCCGTTGTTCTCCCACTTCTCCTTCCTTTGCGCGCATTTCTCCATGGTGTCAGGATTCTTCAAATAGCTTTTCTCTATTGTTTGCAACAACAACAATAGTTTAAGGGAGGCTGCCTCTTTTTATTTTTTCCCTCTTTGTCTTGTACATATTGCCGAGGGCGAATGAGGACGGCAACCAATTGCGGTTGTTTTTTTAGCCCAGTCATAATCGCTCGCTATTTCTCTCACTCTCCCCCAAAATTTCGGATGCCCATCACGATGCACGTCGGACACCACAGCGAACGTCCTATACGTGCTGCAGTGCGTGTTGTGCTGCCGCTGCTGCTCGGCGCCATCCTGCTGCTGTATCTCACCGGCACCTTCAGTGTGTTTGGACGTGTACGCGACATTGTCGACGCCGAGGACACGTCACTGCGCTCCGCTGCGGGTATCGCTGCCTTCTGCCGTGAGCTGCAGAAGGTGGCGCAGCAGCAGTACTGGCAGGTGCTGCTCTTCATCACCTCCCTCTATCTCTTGCTGCAGACCTTTTGCATTCCAGGCACGGTGGTGCTGAACGCGGCTGTAGGAGCGGTGATGGGGACGCTGCTGGGGGTGCCCTTCTGCACGCTGCTCGGCACCGCAGGCGCGACGTGCTGCTATCTTCTTTCGCGCACCGTGGGCACATCCCTTGTGGAGGCAGCTGATGCGCGCTTGATGAAGGGCAAAGGCATCACGATGATCCGCGGGCAGGTGGCGCGCTTCCGTGCCGATCTCTTCGTCTATCTTCTCTTCCTCCGTCTCACGCCGATCCTGCCGAACTGGTTGGTGAACCTTGCGTCTCCGGTGGTCGGCGTCCCGCTTCACACATTTGCCGGGGCAACGATGCTCGGCATTCTCCCGCAGACGTACCTGACCGTGCGCTTCGGCTCACTCGCCCACTCTGGCAAGCCGGGCGAGACGAAGCGCATCGTGACGCCGTGGGATACGCTGCTGCTGGCCGTGATCGGCCTGGGCATTCTGGTAGGCTTCCGTCTCAAGAAGAAGTTCGCGCAGGAGAAGGAGAGGAAGGACGGCAGTGGGCACGACGGCCACGGCAGCAGCGCGGTGCGTGTTCCTCCGCCGGTGTGAGGGGAGGTGTGGGCGAGCAGTGGGAAAGTGACACACATACACACACGAACAGACACATGAAGTTTGGTGCGATGGAATTGGGTTTGCAGGCGAGACGCGTTCTGCGAGTCCATTTTATCAGATGAAACGATGGAGAAGTCTCGTTTCTCTCTCTGTTTTGTTTTTCTTTGTGCGTCTCCGGAGTTTGTTTGACTCTACAGGAGCCTGTTTTCTCTATTTGGCAAAGCTGCTGCGTGAAAAAAATAATAAAAAAAAAACAAATTCCTTAGCGCACATGCGGAGAGTGCGAAGCGATGCAACGCGCAAAGCAGCGGCGGGTCCGCGCGCAACGCCAATTCGGTTGTCGGCAAGAGGGCTGTACGGTGTGGCGTTGTGCCCTGCAGCTGCATCTCCAATGAACGCAAGGCGGAGATGTTCGGTGGTGTCCGCGGTTTTTCTCTTTTCTCTTGTTGTGCAATATTTTGTTTTTGTTCTGCTCGCCTCTTTCGCTCGCCCCTTCTGCTCGCTGCAAGCTAAGTGGCGCATCTGCTAAACGCTGCGTGCCGTATAGCTGTCCACGCTCGGAGTGGAAAATTACATTTCTTTCACTACTTCCCCTCTTGCGATCCTCCGATTCTTTTTCTTTCTTTTATGTAAAAATGACATTCGACCCAGTCTGTACATCGCTGGTGAAGTGCACGGCACCGACTCACACACAGAGCGTGTGGAGAGGAAGGCAGACTGCTTGTATGGGTGTGGGAGCACAGGGCCATCATGCACCATGGCCGCAACAACACACCGGGTGCACAACGCGGCGCTTTTGGCCGCTACGTCGCCGCACGACGCACGAGCGACGGCCCGTCTGTTTCTGCTGCAGCGACACCCGCAACGACGGCAACATCGATAGTGCGCCTCCCCACAATTTCCCGCGGCGTGGCACCGCCCCTCTCTTCACTTTCATCGTCGTCCGCCCCGCCGTCACTGCTGCACGCGTCTGCCCCTCTTCCACGCAGCAGCGCAGAGGACTACGGTGCCGCACATGCGTCGAATAGGAGGGGAGAGACAGCGAACGCGTCTGCGTCATTGTTCATCGTCGTCATCGTCGCCTGCCTATGTCATCACTGACCGCACTCCTCGTGTGGAGCTGCTGGCGATTGTCGCACAGCTGCAGGCGGACCTCTCTCAGCGGACGGACAGCGTGAACGCGATCCAGCGCAACTTTCAGCGACTGAGCGCGATGCACCGGGCAGAGCAGGAGGAGCTCGAGCACCTGCGTCGTCTGCAGCGGCAGGTGGAGGAGAAGGCAGCAGCGACAGCAGCGGACACGCAGTCAATCGAGAATGCACAGGCGGTGGAGAAATTAAGAGGGGAGTTGAAGGAAAGCGCTGAGGAGGTCCATAGACTTCAAGTAGAGGTGATCGCTTACCAAAGAGAGCGAGACGAAGCTATCAAGTTGAGCACACTGCAGGAGGCGTACGCGGAGGAGCGGCAGCGCATTTTAACTTCAGAATCCGCCGCCTTTGCGGAGTTGATCGCTGCTGCGTCTACAGAACACAAACAGAGCTGACAGCACAACTTCGCGCACAGGTTGCAGTGGAGGGGCAACATGCACATCTCCTCGCCACCGTCCACGCCCACGCTCGTCGCCTCCGTCTTATCATGGAAGAAGCGGTCCGATGTGAGTACGTTGGGCGGAGAAGCCACAGTCGAACGCGCTGGCAGAAGCATCCGCAACACCAGCAGCAGGAGGGACGACATCCACCACCACGTCTGCAGCCATCGCGGAGGTCTCGGCGAAGCTGAACGAAGTCGAGGTGGACGCTGAAATGTGCATGGCGAAGCAGTCAGCGGAGATGCGTCGCCTACACGCTGTCAAAGACGCAGAGGCACAAGGCCATGTATCGGCGGTGTCATCGCATAATCACGCAATGCACCATACGTGTCTTTCTCTCATAACAAAACTAGAAGCGGAAGAGCGCCTGTCGCTCGAGACGGCAGCAACGGACATCCACAACAGCCTTCTCTCTCCGCTTCGGACGTTGTACGAAAATTTGCACCACCGCGAGGTGCGCAGCGAAGCGCGGAGACCAACGCCCAGTACCACGAGGGGCAACGCACGCAGCTCAGCGCACGCCTCGATGCTTGGGTGTCTTTAGCCGACGACGAGCTCCGCAGCCTCCGCGACCTCGTGGAGAGCTGGTGCTGCAGCCGAAAAGACGACCTAAACGCTCAACATGGACACGACGCACACGAGTTGATGGCAGCAAAGGCGGAGTGGGAGGTGCTGCGGGACACGGAGCTCAAAGCGCACCGCGCAGAGTTGGCCAGAGTGCGGCAGGAAACAGCGGGCCGCATCGCCACAGCGGAGGCGCGCACAAACAAGGCACAGCAGGCAGTCGAGTCGCTGCAGCAGGCGCAGACGGAGGCGCAAGCCGCACAGCAGCAGGCGGCAGCGGCGGCAGACGCCGAACACGATGCGCAGGTGCGGGCTGCCGTGGCGGAGCGGGAGGCGCTGCTGGGGCGGCAGTGGTACCGTGTGCAGGCGGCGCAGGAGGAGCAGGCGCAGCGAGTAGTGGAGTTGCTGTGGGTGGTGCAGGAGGCGCGGGCTGAGTGCCGCGATGAGGAGAGTGCAGCGCGTGCAGCCATGGATGCGTGATGGCGCAGCTGCGAGTGCGCACGTGTCGCGGCGCGCTGCCAAGGTGAAGGAGAAGCTCAGCGTGTCTCAAGCGGTTTGGGGCGTGCGACTGGCGCAGCTGCCCGAGAAAGAGACGGCGGTGCGACAGCGCATTGAAGCAGAGGCACGAGAGGCCATTGACAGCTGCTGCGGCGCAGGAGGAGTGTGAGCGAGTGCGCCTGCAGCACGCCGATGCCATCGCACAGCTGCACGAGGAGCTGATCGATGTGCGTGTGCGGCAAGCCGCGGCTAAGGCAGAGCACAAGCGAAGCGAAGACGCGCTCACTCTACACGTGCACTCTGCGGAGGCGGAGCGCGACGCTGCGTTGGCGAAGGCGGCGGACGCCACCACGGCAGCCAACGACGCGCAAGCGCACCTCAAATCGTTGAAAGCGGCAACAGCGGCAGCAGCGCAGCGCATCGACGCGGCGGAGAGCGCCACGGAGAGCGCCTGCTGCTGCCCGATCTGCCTGCAGCTGCTGTCCAACCCGGTCGCCTGTGTGCCCTGCGGACACGTGTTCTGCGCGGGCTGCCTGCTGTGGCACGCCCGCAACAAACTCCTCTCCTCTCTCACCGCCTCCGCTGACCCTGAATGCAACCGCCGCATCAGTGGCACGGCGGGCCTGCGAGCGGCGGTGGAGGTGTCGCAGTGGATGAGCAAGCTGACGGTGCCGCACAGCCGTCTCTACTGCCCGGAGTGCGGCACGGCGGCCGGGTCGACGGTGGTGGAGCTGCACGCGCTGGGGGAGCTGGCGGCGAAGTTTTCGTACCGGAAGGGGGCGGTGCAGGAGCTGATGCATGGTCTCAACTGAGAGAGTTTATGTTTGTTTGATGTACACTATTCGCGAGGCAATGCCTCCGTTATTTTTATTGTTCTTTGTTGCTCACTACGACCACTGCTTTAACACAGCAACAAAAATCAACGAACATGGAAAAAGGCTCTTCAATGTGTCTTGCCGTCGCTGCCAAAAGAGGTGGGCTCGTTAGGAAAGCCTCTTTTTTTTTGTTTCGGTTTTCTTGGCTGGTGCGAATGAGGATGTGTCAAGTGGCTGTACTGCACGACACGCGGGATTCAATTACTAATATAGTCCGCAAATCATGTTAGTGAATGTCCCATTACGCGCAAAAAATATCTTCTCTCCCCTCCTTGCATCCCGCTCTGCCTCTGTCTTTTGTTTTTCCCCCTCTTCTCACTGCACTGCTGTTGACGCACCTTTACGCACGAATCCACAACGATGGCGACAACTAAAGAAGTTCACTCCGGTAAAAACAAAAAACACTTTTCATTTTGCCCAAAAACACAACAGGGCGTCGTCTTGAGCTGGACGCTAAGCGTTTGTGTTTTTTTTGTACGTGTACGTGTGCTTTGGGAGGGGACACACACCGTTGGCAGGCCGTATCGAAACCCTTTTCAGCTTGCATCGCACATAAAAGTGCAGCTTCTCACTATTCCCTTTCCCCCCACTCTTCTTCTCGCCCTTACTTTCTTTTTTCCTCACGGGACAGCGTCTCGGGAGCGACGTTCTTCTCCTATTCTTTTTTTCTTTGATCTTTCTTTGCAATCCGTCCCTTCTTGCTTCTTGTTTTCTAAGCGTGTGTGTTTGCGTGTGTGCTCTCGGTTGTATAAGCCACACTGTTCGCCTCTTCTCCCTCTCTCGTTACACGTTCACTGCCGGCTCTTTTTTTCAAGCTCTTTTCATTTGTTCATTTCGACTTTCTCCGCTCTTTCTGGTATCAACCCTGTAATCGAAAGCCTTCTCACACGCATTCTATTTTTTCTTTTTTGTTTGTTTGCGCGTGAGCGGGCTGTCTCGTTGAGCAGAGCAGTCACACAGATACTCTCAAACACGCACATAAAAAAGGAAAAAAAAACAATACAAAACGCCAGCATCAGTACGCCGTGCCTTCATACCCACTATACACTCCCTCTTTTTCACCCAGAGAGAAAAGTGAGAGGCACAATCAGACGCCTAGACTCACCACACCTCTCTATCTCCCCCTGTTTTTTTTTTTAATACACGCCACCTTGCACGATCCGCTAGTCATATTCTCTTTGTTTCTCTTTCTCTCTTTTACGACGTGTCAAATTCTTCTGACTTTTTTTTTCTCTTCTCACAAGACGCACAGATACACACACTGATAGACGCACCGCCAGGTACTAAACAATTGTTCAAGTAGCTTGTCTGTCTACTAAAGTCGACGCACCTCTCTCTTCTGCGAATCTTTACCGCTAGCAAGAGCCACCTAAGCGACCAAATAACAGAAGTCGCAGACTGCTTTGCCTTTTTCCTTTTTTTTCGGTTGTTTCTTTTACCATTTATGAGGAGCGTACAGAAACTCGGCTGTTTTTCTTTCTCTCCTCAACGATGAACATCATCAAGCAGCTCGCACGGGCGATGGCGCCGGAGCCGCCCTCCACTGCCTCCTCTGAGGCTGCGCTGGCGGCGTGGATGTCAATGCTCTCGCCCACCTTCCGCCTTGCGCCGTACGTCGTGCCGCTGCACTACGCCCTCGAGTTTCAGCCCAACACAACGCTGAATACGTTCGCAGGCGCCGTGTACATCACCTTGACCATCGCTGAGGCTCCACCAGCGCCACTGAACCACCTCGTCGTCCACGCGCTGGAGCTCACGCTGGATGTCGGCGCCGTATACGTCGTCATCCCCGCTGACCCGCAGTCGGCACGGTCTGGCCCACACGTTCACCCCAGTCATCAACGTGCTGCCACTGCAGGGTGTGCTGAACTCGAGGGCACGCGTGTGCCGTGCGTGAACAGTCGCTACTCCGAGGCGAGCGAGACGCTGCAACTTCTGTTTGACACGACGCTGCCGAGTGCAGTCGGGGACGTGTTTGTGCTGTGCATCGAGCGCTTCGACGGCTGCATCTCGACGGGGTCAGACATGGAGGGGCTCATGCACTCGAGTCCGACCAACCCGGCGGTGATCAGCACACACCTCGAGCCAACACACGCACGTCGTGTCTTTCCGTGCTTCGATGAGCCGGCCATCCAGGCCACCTTCCAGCTGTCCGTCGTCACCGACTCCTCGCTGGCGGTTGTGTCGAACACGGAGGTAGAGGCTGACGTGGCGCTGACGGCGCTGCCCTACTGCGTCAAGACAAGTCGCAGTGCCGAGCACAGAGAGAGTGGGAGCACCGCAGCAGCAGGCAACACGGCTGGGCCGCTGTCCGAAGACCCGGCGTGGTCGAGTGGGTGCTTCACACGCTCGTCTTCCTCTGCGGCGGCGTCGCTCTCTTCCTCCTACTCCTCCGCCTCTGGTCGTCTTGCTGCCGCGCCTGCGGCATCGCAGTGGCACTGCGTCCGCTTCACACCCACCCCACCGATGCACACCTGCATCATCGGCTTCCATGTTGGCCGCTTCAACATTCTGGAGCAGCGCTCTCGCCTCTCGCGTGTACTCTGTCGTGTAGTTCTCCCGCACACCGAGCCGAACAGCAGCGGGTGGTTCGCGCTCGACCTCGTGACGAAGGCGTTGGACTTCTTCGAGGAGTTTTTTGGCGTGCGGCTGCCGCTGAAGAAGCTGGACCTGGTCGCCATGGAGAAGTTCGCCGTGCTGGGGATGGAGAACTGGGGGATGATCAACCTGCACAAGGACTATCTGATCGTGACCGGCACCACCCCGCTGGAGCGGCGCCAGCGCATTACGCGGCTGATCGGCCACGAGACGTGCCACCAGTGGTTCGGCAACTGGATCTCGATCGAGTGGTGGAACTGCCTGTGGCTGAAGGAGGGCATGTGTCGCTACCTCGAGTACTTCTTCGTCAACGCCATCTTCCCGAGCTGGGGCCTGTGGAACGAGTTCCTCTCGGTGATCATGAACGACGCGCTGCTGGCCGACGCCGACCCCTACCAGACGCACCCCGTCGACTGCTGCAACTCGGCGCCGCGGCGCTTTTTATAATTCTTTTAAAAAAAAAAAAAAAAAAAAAAGGGCCCGCGCCGTGAAAAGAATTAAAAAAAAAAACAAAGAGGGGGGGGAGGGGGGGGCCCCCCCCCCCCAAAAAAACCCCCCCAAAAAAAAAAAAAAAAAAAAAAAAAAAAAAAGGAAAAAACACCCCCCCCACCCCACCGAGGAAGAAAAAAAAAAACGAGGCGCAGAAACAAAAAAAAAAAAAAAAAAAAAAACCAAAAGAAAGGGGGGGGGGGGAAACCACACAAAAAAAAAAAAAAAAACCCCGGAGGGGAAAAAAAAAAAAAAAAAAAAAAAAACAAAAAAAAAAAAAAGCACGGGGGGGGGGGGGAAAAGAAAAAGAGGGGGGGGGGGGGGGGGGGCGGGGGGGGTTTTTTTTTAAACAACCCCCCACCCCCCCCCAAAAAAAGAAAAAAAAAAAAAAAAAACCCGGCGGCCGCGCCCCCCCCCCCCCCCCGCCGCGGGGGGGGGGGGGGGGGGGGGGGGGGGGCCCCGGGGGGGGGAGAAAAAAAAAAAAAAAAAAAAAAAAACCCCCCCCCCCCGCCCGCGGCCCCCCCCCCCCCCCAACACCCCCCCAGGGGGGGGGGGGGGGGGGGGGGGGGGGGGGGGGGGGCGCCGCGGGCGCCCCCCCCCGCCCCCCCCAGCCCCCCCCCCCCCCCGCCGCCCCGACACCACCGCGGGGGCGGGGGCCGGGGGGGGGGGGGGGGGGCGGGGGGGGGGGAACATGGCGGCAGCTCTTTGACTTTGTCGCCGCCTTCTCGGACGAGGACCGGATGATCATCACCCTCCACTTCATCAACACCAGCGAAGGCGCAGCTCGGCCACCAACCCGACACGACGGGCGACCGCTGCACGCTTTTTTTCGAGTGGCTGCTGTGCCTGACGAAGCACGCCGGGTGCGATGAACTCCTACCTGTGGGACATCGTGACGCGTGCCCTGACGCACGTGGTGCAGCTCGTCCAGCAGTACTACTGCCAGTCGGTGGTGAAGGCGTTCGTGAACGGCCTCTACCAGCCGCTGCAGAAGCGCTGCGTGCTCTCCTTCTTCGCGCAGGAGAAGACCGTTTCCTTCCAGAGCTCCATTCACCTCTCTCGCCATCTCGTGCTGAACATCTTGCAGCTGCTGTGCCTCTGCGAGAATCCCGAGGTGGTGGACGAGGCCGTGGAGACGGCGCAGTGGGCTCTGTGCAAGGTGCTGCCGGCTGCCGACTCGCCGTACCACCCCAACGCAGCAGGCAGCGGCAGCTCCGCGGCTGTCAGCGGAGGTGCAACGGCAACCGCAGCGCCGCTCTCTGCCGATACCTGCACGCCCCGCTCGAGCGGAGGCCGGTCAAACGCGCCGTCGCCGCTCGCAACGGCCCCGCTCGGCGCACCGGCGCGACGCGCCTCGCAGCCCGACCTGAGCAGCAGCAGCAGCAACCTCGGTGCCAGCAGTGCGCACCCCACCCCTCTCAGTGCCGCTGCCGCCGCCCCCAAGTCCTCTCCGATGAAGGTGGTGCCCGCCGCGGGTCATCTGCTCACCAACAGCTTCAGCGGATCCGCCGCACGTGCGCTGCCGCTGCCGCAGCTCGCCTCCTCCACCCCGCACCACGCCGAGCACGGCAGCTGCAGCAACCTGCTGAGCTCCTTCTGTGGCCCGTCGAGCGCGACGGACTGGGCTACGGTGAAGAACAACAGCATCGCCAGCTACCCGTACCAACGCGCAGCTGAGCTGAATCTGGCCGACCCGAGTCATGTAAAGGCGGGCGAGGTGGCCTTGGGGCACTTGGCAACCCTCGGCCGCATGGATCACTGGATGGCCGCCGCAGCCGTCGCCGCCGAGGTGCTGGAGCTCGATCGCGACGTCCTCTACTGCCACAGCGGCCTGGCGGTGCCGGCGGTGCGGCTGACGGGGCTGGATCGCGGTAGCCGTGAGGTGTATCTGCGACTGGTGCTGCCCGCCGTCTTCTCGCTTGACCGCGAGGCGCTCTTCCCCTTCATGGCAAAAGTGTTCCAGGCCCTCACCTTCCTTTCGGCGCCCATAGTAGAGGCCCTGTACCGCAACTCGCGCTTTCTCTCCCACCTCATCTCCGCCGGCTTCCTCGCCAACCGCCGTGTGCTCAACTTTGTCCTGCAGTGCGGCGCTGAGGTGTGCAGCAACGGCTACGTGATTGCGCAACTGAAGGTGCTGGCGCATGGCGCCTCGAGCCGCAACGACTCCGTCAGCAGCAGCGTGGAGATGTTCAAAGGCGTTGAGTTTGCCGATGGTGGCGGTGCTGGCGGCGCTGGCAGCTGCTGCGTGGCGGCCACGTCCTCTGCGACCACCTCACCGCCGACGTCGGTGTGCACGAGTGCGTCGACGAGCGCTGCAACGAGTACGGAGCGAAGCACGCTGCGGCTGCAGTCCCCCGCCGTCGCGCAGGCGCTTGATATGATGGAGGCCAACTGCGTCTGGATGGATTACTGCTGCTGGCACTACGACGGCTTCTTTCGCGATCAGCGGCAGAAGCAGGTCTGGCGGCCCACCCGCAGCGAGGCGAACTCGTCGATGCACATGTCGGCCCCAGCAGGAGAGGAAGCCGACGACGGGCAGGAGAGCTTCGGTGGCGTGAGTATTTAATCCGGAGAGGAACAAAAAGAGGTTTTGTGAAAAAGGGGTGCGGGTGCCGTGATGGTGTGTTGTGTTGCGAGTGAAGGGTCACTCTTTAATATTTTCATTTTATTTTTGGGAGTGGGGGCGGTGTTGACACCTGTAATATGCGCAAGACGCGCCTGTGCTCCTCTTCTGTGAAAGGTGAAGCCTTCATGTGTGTGTCTCTCCCTCTCTCTCTCCTTGATCGCTTCTTTTTAAAATTTATTCCTTACTCTCCACAGCGTTTTGTGTCGGCGAGGGGTAACGTCTTTGTTCTGGTGTGTGCGCAACTCCGTGGCCGCGCCATCTTTTTGCTTCTTCTTCTGTGATCTTCTTTTCTCTCCTAAAGTGGTTCTCTTTCTCTCCCCTGTTGTGTCGTCTAGGGCGACTTGTTGCACTTGTGGAGTTCTCTGTTTCTGTTGTGTGGCGTATGAGCCGTGAGTCGCTCACTTTTCGCTCCTTTCCACTCTCTTTTCTTTATTGATTGTTGGTGTTGCTGCTCTGTATCTGTGCTGAATGTCTTTTATTTGGTCTGAAAAGGAGGATGCATGGTGAGTGCATTTCGGCTTTCGAAGGGTCTACCACCGCTCTTGAACGCCTGCGTGTGTGTGCGCGGGAGTACTTTGCAACGCACGAAGTTGCAGGCACAGCGTTGTCTGTGGCTCTTCATTAGGTTCGAAGCGCAAGGAAGATTGAATAGAATTTTGACCTCTTCTCCTTACATTTTTTGTTGTGAGTGAATCGGTGGCACAGGGCAGAGCCGTAGCCTGTGTCACGTCTGTGGCTGCGTTGGCCAGCAACGTTTCGCGTCAACACGCCGCTTCTTTTTTTTTTTTTTTTTCCGTTGATTGTCGACTCGCCGTGGCGACTGCCCCGCTGGCAGATGTCGACGAGTCTGTGTTGCAGCTGCTTTCCGCTTCAGCGACTCCAACGAGCCGATTGGGCTCAAAACAAATAAAAAAAGTCCTAAAAATACTGAAAGAGAGAAGAACGGTGAGCGAAGAATGGGACGGGAGTGGTGGAGGCGACGGCCACGCCGCTACTTATTTTGCCCTCCATTGCATGGAGACTGATGCACAATCTAATTGCAGGGATAACGGAGTGGCGACACGCTCTCTTATTCTCTCTTTTATGTTTTTTCCATATCGGCTGGTAGCATCAACTGGCCACCGCCACCAAAAAAAGATTTTTTGTGTGCTTCAGCGAGTCGCGCTGATGTACGGACTTTTTCCACCAGCGTCAACGACTTTGCCTTGCCAGTGTCGCAACGTTCTGCCACGGGCCCTCGAAATCATTTTCTTTACCTTCCGACTTCTCTTCTCCCTCTTCTCCATCACCTCAAAACACACAAATACTCACCTTGGACGCTTCGAAAGTGTCTTACCGACCACTTTCTGAGCTTTATCTCTCTCTTTTTTTCATTCTACCACGTCTTTTACTTTGTTTTGTTTGCTGTCTTCTCGTTTCTTTTTGCTCTTCTTTTTAAGTGAAGGCCTCTACTGCGCCGTTCTCTTCTTTTTCTAGCTCTTACTGCAGTCTATCTAGGATACGCCTACGCTCGGAGTGCATCAATCAGAGAGGGATAAACATACACGTTTGGCTTCTCCTCTCTTCTCCTCTTGCAGGACCCCATACATTTCTTTCCTTCCAAGCACTACTTCCCTTGTCAAACACACCAGGCACGCCGACACAGAGGCAAGATGTTACGTCTGGCAAGCGAGCCGCCCCGCAAGGCGGTTCCTAAGGTGCCGGAGTGCAGCCGCATGCTCTTCGGCCTCGCTCTCCTCCTGACGCTGCTGTCCGAGGGCATCATGAACACACAGCACACCGCCCTCAGCACCGTCATCACCGCCAACACCGACCCGACAGCGCTGCAGCAGCTCGCCACCTTCGCGGCGATGGAGGACGTGGCGGAGGAGGAGCAGCTGGACTGGGGCTCGAGCGGGCGTCTCGTGCGTGCGCAGACCAACACAATTGTGAAGCCGCGTGATGCCGGTACGCCCGACACGGAGAAGATGGCCGCCACGTCGCCGAGCCACTCGCGCACGAACTCGATGGGGACGCACAGCGACGGCCTGTCCAAGTCACTCACGGAGTCGTGCAGCCACACGGCAGTCGAGTCGTCCGCCGCCTCGTCCTCGACGTCGCGCCGCCGCCCCCACCGCCGTCACCGCCGCAGCGGCGCCGTGAGCGACAAGCTGTCCGACCTCACGTCCTCCACCGCGGCCAGCGATGCCGTGGCAGAGGTGTCGGTGTCGCAGCCTGTGCACAGCTACCCCATGTGGACGCAGCTGCACGTGATGGAGGTGGCCTACAGCACCGGTGCGAACAACTTCGTCCACATCACGGAGCGCTTCGTCGACTACCAGCACATGTTCCCGATCGTCTACCGCTGCGACTTGTCGAAGGTGGCGTGTGCGCAGGAAGCGGAGCTGCTGGCGACGCCCCGCAGCGGCCTGGCTGCGTCGAGCCACTGGGCCTGCGAGCACTGCGGGCGGCGGCACGACGCAGTGCGGGAAAGCTGTCTGCGGTGCCGCGCGCCGGGCCCCTACGCGAAGCTCTTTGTTGGGCAGGCCGTGAAGGAGATGGACTGCGCGGAGAGCCTCATCCGCTTCCTGCACGCGACGCACCCCGATGTTCGTCTGCACCGTGTGGAGTGCCACCACGACACGCAGGCCGGTGGCGTCAGCCGGGGAAAAGGGTTGCGCCGCGGTGTATGTGGCCAGGGAGGACGTGGCGGCCCTGCAGAGTAAGCTGCACCACAACGCCTTCTTCGACGTCGACGACGCGACGGGGGCGATGGTGGTGTACTACGTGTACGCGGAGCAGCAGGCGTGGCTGAAGAGTCTTGTGCAGACCCGCAGCGAGGGGAATGAGCATGGTCAACGCCCGCTCTTCTTGCCGCTGGCGCCGCTCGTGGTGGAGGAGAGCGCGACGGCAGCGGCGCCGGCGAAGAAAGGAGGTCGGCCGGCGGGTCGTCCGCAAGATCGCGGCAACTCCGGCTTTGCCCCCGTCACTGCAGTGCGCTGAGAATGGAGAGGGACGGTAAGATGAGGTGCTGCAAGGCCGCCACGCCTGCACACTCTCTCCTTCATTTATTCTTCCGGAGACGTGTGCACTGCGCATGTTGGTGCTGATAGCTTTCCAAGCAGATGACTGCCTTGTATTCGTGTCATGGCGACGAGACGACTTTCCGCTTGTCAATCAATTTGTATTGTTCGATTGCGGCTGTTGGGGAGTGCTGTACGGCCTGCAGGTAAACTAGCAGATTTTTTTAATAAAGAAAGGCGTCGGCAGCAGGCGAAGCCTCGGAGAAGTGAGAGTGGTGCCACTGACGCTCACAGACGGTGCACTCTCACCTTCTGTGTGTTATGCGACGGTGCGCTTTCCGTTTTTCATTTTGCTCGTCTTTGTCCGTCTCGACACTTATGCGCGCGATGTTTTAAGGAGTTGCCCGTTGGAGGGCTTGCTGAATGCGGCGTGTTGTTTGCCGCTCTTGATCTACATCCACCGCCGTTTTTCCCCTTTTTGAGGTAGTTTTGAAGTGTTTTCTACAATTTACTTTAGTCGTCTTGGATATATTTTATTTTATTTTTATTTTCAGCCGCCAATTGCTACGGGCTTCAACTAGTATCCAAAGTTGCCTCTCACCTTTTTTTTCCGTCTCCTCGCGAGTGCAACGCGCGTTTTCCTTTGTTTTCTCCTTTTTTCCTTCGTCCGTACTCCTTTCTTCTTATCACTATTAATGCAGCCAAATAGAGGAAAATAATAAAAAAACGCCTTTTGTTTTGGCTGCCTTTGATTGAGAACCACCGCTGCCTTTAAAATATTTCCGTCTGTCCCTTTTCTCTCCTCGCTCTCCTCTCTCCCTCTTTTTCCCCGCCTCCCGTCATCGTGGTTGTTGGCCGATATAACATATTCTTCGGTTCACCTCAACTGTGCAGTTTGACGCAGCCGACACCCACTCGCATACACACACACAAACTAGTAGACAGGTGAAAAAAAAGAGTATATATAAAGTCATGTATGTAGTAGACATGTATGTGTGATTCTGAATGCCTGTGGCACTTCTTGCCGGTGTGTGGCGGACGCGGTGGAAGTGGAGGAGGAGAAGATGGAGATACAGGGAGGAGAAAACGAACGCCTTTGGCGATGAGAAAGGGGGCCGACACGGATAAAGCACGCAGTAGGTCGCTCTCCTTTTGTTTCCGATTTTTCCCTATTAAAAGTGCAATGAAAGAGAAAGAAAGAAAGAAGACAGGATAAAGTATGAGATGCCGAACACATTTTGCGAGTGAGGGCTATTGTGTGGGGCTGCTGAGGCGGTGAAAAGGGCCGGTATAATAGCTTTATGGTTCGCTGTTACTGTGCTCTGGCTGGGCATCGGGTCGTGTATATCGCTTCTCACTCACCATGACTGCACGCTACGTGAAACAGGAGCGGTTTCTGATGAAAAGAAAGAAAGAACGAACTGAAAATGAGTTTGTACTGGTTCTTTGGAGTTGTTGAAGGTGCTAACACACACACACAAGTGTATTCTTATCCCCTGTCAACATCTCCCTCACTTAATCCTCTTCCCCTTGTGCCGCTGCGCCATCCAATCTGTAATTCTGTTTACCCCAACCTTGTATTGTGGCTCTTGCCTCTCACCACAACGGCGAACTCTGGTGAGCTTCATCCCACCGTTGTCTGTCACTCCTTCCTCCACACACACGCACACGCGCCTCGAATCCGCACGCATACGCTGTTGGTTCATGCGCATCGGCCCTCTCATCCGTCGCCAAACCACTCGCACAGCACTCTCCCGCACCCTCACCTCTTCCTTCATGTCCACCGCCGAGACCCCGGCGCAGCCCACCGAGGCTGCCGTCGTCGCGCCGGAGAAGACGACCGCCAACAAGGACTACTACTTCGACTCCTACAGCCACTACGGCATCCACATGGAGATGCTGAAGGACTACCACCGCACGACAAGCTACCGCGATGCCATGTGGCGCAACGCGTACATGTTTAAGGGGAAGGTGGTGCTCGATGTCGGCTGTGGCACGGGCATTCTTTCCATGTTTGCGGCCCGCGCGGGTGCCCGCAAGGTGATTGGCATCGACTGCAGCAGCGTCGCGGTGCAGGCGCGCCAGATCGTGCAGGACAACGGCTTCGGCGATGTCATCACCATCATCCAAGGCAAGGTGGAGGAGTTGGAGCTGGACGAGAAGGTGGACATCATTATTAGCGAGTGGATGGGCTACTTCCTGCTGTACGAGTCGATGCTCAACACAGTGCTCTACGCCCGCGATCGCTGGGGCACACCGGATGTGAAGATTCTCCCCGACCACGCCAACATGTACGCCTGCGGCATCACCGACCCGCAGTACGTGGACCAGAAGTTTGAGGTGTGGCGCAACGTGAGCGGGCTGGACTACTCCTACTTCAAGCGGCTGAGCTACATCGAGCCGCTCATCGACACGGTGCAGCAGGACCAGATCATCACTGACATTGTGCCCTTCTTCTCCTTTGACATCAACAAGGTGAAGGAGGAGGAGCTGTCCTTCACGAGCACCTTCACCCTCGAGGCGCAGCAGGCGGACATGATCCACGCCATCTCCGTCCACTTCGACACGCCCTTCTATGCCGGCCACGACCCTGTTGTGCTGAACACGTCCCCGCTGGTGCCGCCGACGCACTGGCGCCAAACGGTGCTCTACCTCTTCCACCCGCTGATGATGAAGCGTGGGGAGAAGGCCAACTTCAAGATGACGTGCCTGCCGAACCCTGGCAACCCGCGTGATCTCGACATCGCGCTCCGCATCGACTTCGACGGTGAGCTGCAGGCGTGCCACTTCGACCAGGACTTCCGTCTGCGGTAAGAAGAAGAAGGGGATGAAAGGGGGCAGAGGTGAGGTCCATTATCCTAGGCCTTCTCCCTATCTGCCTCTGTGCGTTGGTGCGCGCTCTACTGTGGGCGGTAATGTTGTAAAGTCTGGAGGCTACTCTCTCCTGTAACTCAGGTGCCTCTAAGCGTTGTGCGGTGGGTCGAATAAGCGATCGCAGCGGCGTTTTTTGTTCTTTCTTTCTCTTCAGCCTCGATAACTAATATTGGATAAGTACGACAAACAGAAATGGATGCGCACCGCTGCGGTTAACACAAAGTCGTGGAAGGATAGACATACAGATATAAATAAAAAAATGGCGGGGAACTGACGAGATGAAGAAAAGGTTGTATAATGCGCACAACATTTCAGCACTTCGAGCACCTTTGAAAGCAGCGTAAAGAAGAAGGCTTGTTGCAGGAGGCCCATCGAGTGCTTCATCATGTTAGAGATTACAAGTTGCCAAATCGCACATATTTACCACCTCGCTTCCTCTGGCTACAACTTGGAGGCATGTTTTTGTTGCCCACGGTTTCGGCACTATACGTCTGTGAAACGGCGTTGCGTCGCCTGCTTTGTGCCTACCATTATCATCATTATTGTGTGCATTGTGAAAGCTATTTATTGGCTTTGACGAGAGCTGCATGACAAAGCGAGAGTCAGTGAAATACAGGCAAGTATACCTTTTTCTTCAATTTTTTTAATCCCTGCTAATCCCTTTTTTTTCTTCTTGTTGCGCTTCTTCTGCCTCTTCAACAAAGTGGCGGCATTTTCTTTCTTTTCGCCAGCCGCGCGTGTCGCCACGCTCATTCCGCTTCTCCGTCCCCTGCAAAGAGGGTTCGAGAGAGCGCACCGAACTTCCAACCAGTCAAAAATTCATTGCATTTAGAGCGCGGTGTTGTTGGAGGTCAACTTGCATCCGCTGAAAAAAAAAAGAAAAGAAAAGAGCCAAGCCTTCCGCACCCACCAAACGCATGCCGCACGACGCACATCGCTCTCGTGACGCACTGCACACACCACGCCGGTTGCCCCTCTCCACCAACGCTGCTGCGGACCCCCTCACGTCCTCCCCACCCACGCGACGGATGCGCAGCGACAACCGCGCCACCGGCTCCGCCCCCGCCGCACCGTCCCTGTCGGCGTCCCCTCGCCCAATGGCCACCACCGCCAATACCGCAACAGCAGCATCCGCAGCACCGGTAGCGCAGCAGCAGCAGCAGCAGCAACGGGCTCGCAGTAAACTCGCCACGCAGCGCCGCACTGCAGTCGCCGCCCCCAACACAGCGCGTGCCGCAGCGAGTGGCGCCACCGCAGCAGCAGGTGGCAATGCGGGGAGCAGCGGTGCGTTGGCCGCGTCCCCACCCCCGCCGCACTCTTTGCGCGGGCGTCGCGGTGAGCCTGTCAGTGGCCGTGGCGACGGCGCAGCAGCGCAGCGACATACACGCGCGCGTAAAGCCAGCACCGGTGCGGCCTCAGCGCGGCGTGTGACCGGGCCAAGCACTCCTCCCGCCCTTCCCATCACCAACGCCCATGCGCACAGTACAAGTGGGCTGGCGAGCGTTAACGCGCTGCAGCGGCTACACGAGATGTCCGTCACATCGGCCGGCAGCGCTGCCTCTCTCAGCGGCGTCGTCTCTGCATCCACTGGCCTCCACCACCAGCATTATCAGGCTGCCAACAGCAGCGGTAGTGGTGGCGGTCAGGGATCGGAGCTGACCTCGCCCACTCTCCCCTTCACCCCACCGACGTCACGCGGCGCGGCCTGCACCTCCTGCACCTTACCACCCATGCTGAGCCACACCCGCAACTCGCTGTTCTCGTCCAACGCGGCCAACGGCACGACACCACCCGGACGCCTCTCCCTGTCTGTGCCGCTGCTGCCCCCGCGGCACTCTACCCCCGAGGCCGACAGAGAGCAGCGACAGCCGCACGGCGAGCCCCATCACGTCCCGCTGCTCACGCGCTTCACGCAGCTGATGCACCCTCCGCTCTACTCCCCTGTGGATTCCCTCAGCCCGCCGGTGCCGCCCATCGGCGCGCAGCCGCAGCACACCCGCCGCCGTCCCCGCCACCAGCGCGGGCTTTTCAAACCTCTCGAGCTCGACGCTGACGGACACTGCGGTGACGCCGCGCGGCAACTACTTCGCGTGGTCAGCTTCTGGCAGTGTGAGCGAGGACACGGGCACGCCGTCCTCCCACCCACACCCGCTGCTGCACGCGACGCAGACGCTAACAGCAGCCGCAGCAAAGGAGAGCCAGCAGTACCGCACGCAGTCTCCTCTCCAGGCGCCAATGCGAAGCGGAGCCGCTGCGCAGTCGGCTGAGGCGATGCCGACGTCAGCCGCCCCTCCGCACGCCACTTCTTTTCCGTCACGTACCGCCACGGGTGAAGCTGCATTACCGCTCAGCGCTGACCTACGCACCCAGCAGCAGCAGCAGCAGCAGCAGCAGCAGCAGTCGTCGTCTTCCCTGACTGCGGCGGGCAGCAAGTCGTACATCGCGGCCGCACCGCGCGGGGTGGTGAGCAGCTCCTCCGCGTCGTTTGGTTCTTCCTCGGCGGGGTCGCCTGCTGGGTCCGGCCTTCGCATGCAACCACCATCAACAGCGGCCACGTCGGCGCCGGCACAAATACCACACCAACATGTGCATAAGGGCACCGCACCCACCGTTGCGCTCCCTCGCGACACACGCACGCAAAGCACCACCACCGCCACCAACACTGCAGCATCGAAAACCTCCCCAGCGCCGCTGCGACCTCCCGGTGCGAACAGCGGCACGTCGCGGCACGTCAGCGTCTCGGCAGAGCGGCGGCCGCTGCTGGCCGTTGGTGCCGTCCGCGCCGTCTCGAAGTCGCCCACCGGTACGCCGTCGTCGGAGGCCGCGAAGCGAGCCTTTAAAAGATCGACGGCGGCGGGAGCTGTACGCGTGGAATGCGATGCTGCGACTGCAGAACGAGTCGGGGGTGCAGGATGCGGTGTGAGGCGTCTGTCAACAGAGTTGGCGCTGCCACAGTGCGTGCGTGTATGCGGAGGATGACAGGCTTACCTACACACAAACACACAGCAGTGGCCGCAGTGCGAGAGGGAGGCAGAGTGGTAGTGGTATTGTGCGCGTGTGCGTGAGGAAGAGCAACGGTGGGCTGAGGAAGAGGGATTGCGGGTGTGTCGAATCTCTTCTGCGCCATGTGTCATAGGAGGCGGAAGGGACGGCTGCGCGGTGCGTTCTCTTTGTTGCCAACACGTGCGCGCTGCTTTGTGCCTTTTCTCGTGTATCTTTATCATCGTTTGAGAAAGTAGAAATGAAGAGAGAAAACGAGAAATGTTGAGTCATGAGTAAGCGGACCGATTGTGCGATGCACCACCTCTTTTCCGACCACCTGCTCTTTATACAGTTTTTTGAATCACCTTTGCGTCGTTTGCCCGTGTGTGCGTCGCAGTTCACACTCATTGCGACGGAGGAGCACGCACACTAGGTGAGCCTTGCATCTACTGCTTTGTTACCTCCTTTCGTGGTGAACAGAAGAGAAAAAACTCTATTTTTGTCATCTCGTCCTCTGTCACTGCCCTCGCGGCTCTTCTTCTTTCTCTCTCACTCGGTTCGTATTTCGCGTAGTTCCGCAGCTGTGCATCGCACACGGTGTGCACACAGAAATATTTTCGTACCCAACGAAGCATCGACACACGCCTTGCAGATGCCCGTAAAGCGGGAACCTGTCGATGCGCCGGACACCGCCGTGGTTACAGCAGAGGCGTCTGCGTCACCCCCAAAACCCGCATCGACCAACACGAATAGCAGCGGCAACGAGGACGATGACGACGACGGGGCAATTGACATCGTCGACGTGGATGCTGCGGATGGAGGGCTTGGGGCAACGAAGGTGTTGACCAGCGGTGCGGAGGCTCCTCCGGCCCTCACCCGCGACTACGCCGCTGCGTTCTTCAACACCGACCCCCGCATCTCCTTCGATGCGCTGCACATCGGCGCTCTGCGCTGCATCGAGGCTCGTGAAAACATCTCGTGGTCGACGTCGGCGTACCCGGCGTGGATGGTGCCGCAGACGGACCACATGGACGCCTCCTCGTCTCCGTCAAGAAAGCCCTTCTTCACCGTTCCCGCGATGCATCCCTTCGTGCAGTCCCGCACGCCGATCGAGCGAGAAGACATTAAGGTCGACGCGCTGCTTTACCAGCCATCGCGTGCGACGCTGACGGCGGCCATTGGGCCAGATCTGCTGCAGCGGCTGCGTTTGCACCGCAGCACGAGCGACTACAACCGCAAGCGCCGTGCGAGTCGTTCCGCGTCTGCGGCGTGGCGGAAGGAGCGCGGCAAGGGGCGGCATGCAAAGACGGAAGACACGTAAGTGTGTGTTTGTGTTTGTGTGTGTACGAGTTTTGCAACCTCTCTTCCTCTGCGAATTTAGAAACTCACTTCTTCTGCTCCTGTCTGTCCTGCAATGCGTGCGGCTGAGTCCCCTCAACACTGCCTGTATCGCACTCGCAGTACTTTATTTGCCGCTATTTACCCGCTGCGTTGGTACTTCTCCAGCGCGGGCTCCGTTTTTTTTTTTTTGCGTGGCGGTGTGCACATTCACTCTTCCACCTCTCTTCTTTGACACTCCCCCGCTCTCTATTCTCGATGCTCCTCTGCCACCACTCTCGCCTTCCCCTCTCTGCTAATCCCCTCCGCACATACGTGGTGCACCGACACAGCTGCTACACCGCACCGCACACACAACCAAGATAAGAACAGTAGAAGAGATTTGAACTCCTCCTCATCACCTTGTCAGCCGCCATGACCACCATGGAGGAGCTCCGACTGAAGGGCAACAAGTGCTTCGCTGAGGACCCCGCTGAGGCCGCCCAGTACTATCTCCAAGCTGTCGAGCTGTACGAGGCGAAGCACGGCAAAGACGCAAGCTGCACCCTCGACGAATTTACCAAGAGCGCCGGCAACGCCCTCACCTGCCTCTTCAAGGTGGGCGAGACGGAGCAGTGCGCTGCGGTGGCGACGCGGGTGCTCACCTCGAATCCCATTCTAGCCAAGGCGAACGCCATTCTACGGCCGCTGTGCACTGGCGGACCCCTCGCTGGACGTCGGCAAGGACGGCTACGGGACGGCGAGTGCCGCTGCTCTTCTCTTCCTGTGCCGCGCGATCTACGAGCTGCCAGCGCTGGAGGAGAGCGCGCGGGACAGCATCGAGGAGGCGCTGACGCGCCTCATGCAGGAGCACATGAACGTGTTCAACACGTTTAGCGCGTCGCGTGAGCATGGCGTGCGTATCGTCCCAGGCAAGCACGGCAACGGGGTCGAGGCGCTCCGCCCGCTTCCGCCGCTCATTGAGGTGGCGAGCCTCCTTGACGCCCTTCTCGGTTGGCGTGTATGAAGAATTCGGGGGCGAGGGCTGCTGCGTGGAGTGCAGTCGTCCCCTCGCCGACGTCAAGCCGGAGGACGATGAGCGTGAAGGCGAGAGGGACGACACCGAGGAGGCATCGGAGGAGACGGCGAAGGCCACGAGGGGAAAGAAGGGCCATCGGAACTGCGCGGCGTGTGCCATGGTGTCCTACTGCTCTGCGGACTGCGAGGCGGCGCACAAGGCCCAGCACGAGAGGTTCGAGTGTGCGCGGTTGTGCCGGCTGAAGGAGATGATGGCGGGCCTCAACGCACGCAACGCCGACGTTCCCGAGCAGTTCTACGAGCTCGCCTACCACAGCATCACCACCATCGCCGGCATGCGGGCACAGCGCGTTGGACATGACCGCGTCCTGACGCTCTCCGCCCACGTTGACGAGGTCATCCAGTCCATGCACCCGATCGGTCCTCTGATGTGCGACCTCTTCAAGGGTGAGGAGCAGCAGCCGCTCGTGTACCAGGTGATGGGTGTGCTGCGCTGCAACGCACTGGAGGTGGCGGACGCCTCTGGGCTTGGTGTGGGGCAGGGCCTGCACATTGGCCAGAGCTTTGCGTCTTACTACAACCACTCCTGCACACCGAACTGCGCCATCGACGCTGTTCAGCACCGCATCATCACGACGCGAACGATACAGCCTGGTGAGGAGCTGACCATCGCGTACATCCCACAGCTGTACTGGCCCACGAAGCTGCGGCAGGAGCGGCTGAGTGAGGGCTACTTCTTCGTCTGCCGCTGTCCCCGCTGTGAGAAGGGCGAGAAGGAGGCCTTTGAGCACGCGCTGAGCATGGCACTGCCCACCGCCCGCAGCAACGCCACGAAGCACTATCACGGCCTGGTGCAGCTGAAGTGCACCGCCGTGCGGTCTCGGCCCGTGGAGGACATCACACAAAAGGACGCGGAGGAGTTGAGTGCACTCCTGTCAGAGCTGATGCGTCACCTCTTTCCCTTCCACTACCTCTGCCACGAAGTACGCAACTGCCTCAGCTTCGTGTACGCGGTGCTCGGCGACACTGCGCACTGCCTCTCCAGCTGCCTGGATGAGCTGCTGATGTGGGAGTGCATTCTGCCCGGTGCGCTGCCGGTGAAGCAGCTGAAGATCACGAATGCGCTGCAGTGCGTGCAGGAGCTGGGGCCGCAGACGCCGTGTGCGGCTGCGCTCTTCCCCCATCTTACTCGCCTTGCGCTGCTGTACGACGTCGTGGAGTCGGCGTAGGCGCTCGTTTGGATGTTGTGGAGGCGGTGAGGCACGAGAGACGCATTTAGCCGGCGCGTCCACGATTGCGTAAAATCTGCGCGTGTGTGCTTTTCTGTGTGTCTGTTGCTGTGGTGCTCCACGTATTTCGCCTCCCTCATGGAGACTCGTGGAGTTGCAGAAGGTGTCGTTCTTCGTGTTGCGTTTTTTCTTTAGTATTTGCACTGGCATATATATGGCACTTTCCTAACACTTAAGTAATCAGCATTTAATGAAAAAGAGAAATTGTCATGGGAGGAATGGTGGGCGGTGTTGTTACTTCGCTGCTTTGATGAACTACACCAGAAGCTCACTGCTTGACGCAGCGGTTGAGTTTAGCGCATCCGCTGCTGGTGCGGACACAACAAGCGACATCAACGCCCGCGAATCGCGCATCTGTGGCGTCTTCAGGCACCACTCCTTCAGGGGGGAAAAAGAAAGACACTAAAGAGGGGAGCGTCGTGCCGGCTTTCTTTGCCGTGTATTGTGTGATCCTTTTTGCCCACTTCCCTTCCCCCCCCTCCTTCTTTTTTTTCCCCCCCAACTTACACGACGGGAAGGAAAGATTAAAAAAAAAAAAAAACCCCAAAAAAAATCTCTCTTCAAAAAAAAAGAGAAAGACAACGGCAAAAAAAAAAAAACACAATGAGGGCGCCCCCTCTACAACCCCCCCCCCGCGGCGGCCCCCCCCCTCTCCCCCCCCCCCCTCTTAAAAAACCCCTTTCGGCAACCACCCCCCCCAAAAAAAAAAAAACCCAACAAAAAAAAAACACGAAAAAAAAAAAGGAGGAGAAGACCCGCCCGGGAGGGGGGGGGCTGCCGGACGACTACGCGGTGGCGCTGATCGACACAGCAGAGCCTCCCACTCACTCTTTTCTCTTTCATCCTCGCCCTTCACTGCGTACCGCACCGAAAGGGAGCGGGACAGTGGGCGAGAGGTGCCGGTCGAGTTGTCGGTGCGCGCTGCGGCCCCGACCTACTTTCAGTGGGAGCACGACCAGCCGCCCGCAGCGGCCGCCTCGTTGCCGCAGTGGATCGCGCTGGCCTCCGTCCTCCACGCAACAGAGCCACCGCCGCTGTGAGAATTTGGGGATAAAGTGAGTGCTACTCCGCCAAAAAAGACACTCATATATATATATTTTCTGAGAACTCTCGCTTAGTGTGCAGAACTTTTTCTGACTGTTGACAGAGAGAGAGAGAGCTTACGAGCAAAATAAATACTAAGAGGGAGATGGAAGCTGTCAACGCGCAGATAGTGGGCCGCCGCTGCTGCAGTTGCCGATAGCCATACCAGCTGAGACGCAGAAAAGAAATAACAACAAATCTTGTCTGCACATGGTGTGACGCACTGCGCACGTTTTTTATCCTTCTCTTTCTTCTATTTTTCACTTTCCTCTCTTCTCTTTTCCCTCTTTTTCTGAACAAAAGGTACTGTCTAACGCCTTCAGTGCGGCTGCGTTGGCCACACACGGACACAAAGATCGGCGTCTCGAACTGCGCTGGGTGCGCCTATCCGTTATTTAATATCGTAAAAAAGCAGCTCGTCATTTTTCCTTTTTTTTGTTAACAATAGCGTCCCCTCTCCCCGCTCGCATGGCCTCCTCGGTAGATGGCACGGAGCTGCAGCAGGCACTGCAGAGCCGCGTGCCCTACGGCCTCCTCCCCGCCTCGCTGCAGCAGCGCATGACGCCGTACGAGTATCAAACAAAGCTCGTTCACTACGCCATTCTGCGCGGACACGCCTACCACCGCCTGCCAGACTTTGTGCGGTCGAACATGAAGGAGGCGGCGTACTACCACGAAGTGGTCCGCTTCGCTGGGGAGCAGCTGCAGCTGTACCCCTACACCCACCAGCGCAGCGTCGTACTGTACACCGGGGAGACGCCGCTGTCGTACTACACGAGCATCTTTGCGGAGCTGCTGAAGCAGGAGCAGAGCTACGACCGCCTGCCCAACTTCACTGCGATCGACGCGCTGAACCTGCTGGGCATTGGACGCAACCAATACCTGCAGCTGACCAAGGAGGTGCGGAGCAAGCTGCGGTGGCACGTCAACCGCAGCTTCGTGAACGAGTACCTCCCACGTGAGCTGCTGCCCACTGTGCACGTTGATCCGTTCTGGTCCATCGGCAGCATCGACTACGCGGCGGATGTGCTGAAGAAGCGCTTTCAGGGACTCTCCGCCGATGACGTCGGCCTCTACCGCATGCTGGTGAGCAAAGGCACTGCTGCGGTACGCCCCGAGTGCCTTGCGGCTCTGCAGCTCCCCAAGTCTGTCTTCGCCAAGGATCAAGTCTTCACGTACGAGCTTCCCAAAGAGCCGCTGCGTCGTCTCTACCAGCGCGGGCTCGTCTTCGCGGCCTTTGAGGTGCACCCAGAGGCGTGCGTCGTCGTACCGCCCCTCGCTGGCAATTTCGTGATGAACCGCACGTCAGACGATCCGCAGGAGCTGCTGCTGTACCGTGTCCTTTCCACCGTCGACGACCGCACGCCGCTGAACCTGCTGGCGCAGCTGCTGATGCTGGACGAAGAGGACGTGTGCAACGCCGTGCAGCTGCTGCTGCGGCTGGGACTTGTGCGGTGGAGGTGCCCGTCGCTGCCTGCCGGGCTCGATGCCGCGACGCTGGACGGCGTGCACCCCACGTGGCAGGAGGAGGTGGCCGCTCGCGTGATTGCAGTGACGCGGTACGAGCTGCACCAGTCGATGGGCGGCTTGGCACAGGCGCAGACAGGGGGCACTGCATCCGCGTCTGGTAGTGCCAGCGGAGGCAGTGGGAGTGGCGGTAATGGTGGCCACCCTGCGAAGCGCATCGCCCTCTTGTACGACGCCACCCTCACTGGTTTTCTGATGATGACGAACCTCAGCCAGGACCCCACCTTTAAGCAGCAGGCCGTCATGCTCTTCGAGGTGGGAAAGATGCCCTTCGAGATGGTCCCGGCCTTTCTCGCGCTGCTGGACAAGATCAGCTGGGCAGAGATGGAGCGCTTCGGCGGCGAGGCGAAGAAGTACATCAACAGCGTCGTCTGCATGCGCAAGCTGCTACGTGCGCTCTGCGCCGTGGTCGGCCCCGAAGGCGACGTCGGCGTGGACCTGCTGAAAATCGAGTCGCTTAACGAGCTAGAGGCTACCACACGCTACTCCGTGCTGGGCCGCAACTACTGGGCCTACGTCATCACCTCGCCTGTGTCCGCTGCTCCGCTCATCGACATCGAGCTCAGCTGTGTGTACGGCAGCACCGTCAGCTTCATGACATCGCCGTGGATGCTGCTGTTCCTGTACGCGAAGATGCGGCACGGGCCGCCGTCGCTGCTGCTGCCCTTCGGCACGCTCCTCTCCTCCTGGCCCCCCTACCTGGAGGACTTGGAGGAGCTCCCTGTTGACGCGGCGGAGAGCGTGTCTACCGCAGCTGGGGCGGACGTCGTGGGGTACAACGTGGTACTCCGCCAGCAGGCCATGACGTTGGACGCCGAGGTGAGCTACACCGACCTGAGCTCCTCTCTCCTCCTGGTGAACGAGGTGACGTCGACGGCGCCGGTCTTTGTGCAGCAGGTTACGCGTGTTCCGCTGGTGCGGCTGCGCGACGGCGGCGTGTCGGCCGACCCGTCCTTTCACACCTGCGAGATCGCCGTGCCCTTCATGGTCAGCGAGGCGCAGCTGCACACTCTCACTGTGTCTGCGCTCGTGGCACGTCATCCACGGCACTCGTCAGTGACGTTTTTGGACACGGCAGGCACGTTGGCGGCGCTGCTGCGTGACAGCGTGGCTGCACTGCGGCTGCAGGACTCTCTCGGCTACCTCACCATCGCCCTCACCTACGTCTCGTCAGAGGTGGCGGGTGGCGCTGGTGCGGCAGCAGCGGACGCGTCGGTGGCTGCCGAGCCCACGGCGGTCCTGCAGTGTGCGCTGGACACTGCGCGTGTCGTGGACGTCGGCCTTGGTGTTCCGCTCGCCCACGTAGACGCCTGTGATTTGCTGGTGGAGTCGATCCCGCAGCTGCTCAGCGAGGAGTGCAGTGAGCGGCACAACTGCGCGATGCGGGCGAATGTGGACGAGTTTGGCGAGTTCCTCGAGCGCTACTCGACCCTTACGCGTGCCGTGCATGAGAAGATGACGATCCAGTCCACCGTGTCGACCGGCCCGATGACACAGCTGCATCTGCGGAAGATCGGTGGTGTGGGTGGTGCGCCGTATCCCTCGACGCTGCTTGCGTTTGAGGGCGAGGGAATCACCGTGACGGACGATGCCGATCCCGCCTCCGAGCAGTGGTGATGTGTTCATCTTGCCTTCTCTCTTTCTGTTTTGTTTTTTGTTGAGTCCACCGTTTGTTTTTCCTTCGTTGCTTTGTGTGGTTCTCTGCTGTGCTCTCTCATTTTCGAGCCTCACCAATCGTGTGTATTTATTTATTTTGTAGCGGATAGGAGAGTTTGGGCGAAGCACTGAGACATTCTGAAAAGACAAACATTCACAGACACAAACAGGCATTGCTGCTTTGTTGGGTGCATTGCACTCAAATTGTGTGTTGAGTAGGGGAGCGGAGAGGCCTCTCCCTCTCTCGATTCGACACAAAGTACAGTATTGCAAAGACGGCCTGTCCTAATGTTTTGGCCTTCGTGTTGTGCAGCGGCAGAACCCGCTCAGACTCTCTTCCTTTTTCCCTCCTCCTCTGTCTCAACCGATGCACACACACGCACGCACACACTTTGTTGGAGCGTCGCAGCGGAAGTGGAAGGCAACACCGAATTTCGTTGGAGGTGCCACAAACTCGCAGTTTCTCGCGTTTTTGCCGCCCTTAAAAGTTATTTTCATCCCGCGCGTATTTTCCCGCGTTGCCGCCTGCGCTTCGGACGGACAAAATTCACACTACATCTGCTGACTCTCACATTCAAATAGCGTACTTTACTTTTCTCCCGTTGTGTACCTCGCTGCGCACCGCCGCAATGCAGAGCAGCGAGTCAGCAGAGACGCTCGGGGTGGAGCCCTACCGTCTCGTTTCCCTCGGCGACCCCATCGCCCACCGCATCGAGTGCCTCACCACCCACGATGATCTTCTCCTCGTCGGCACGACCGACAGTAAAATCGCGCTGTACCGCGTGCAGAACATGTACGGCGAGAGCGGCGCAGCTGCAGCATCGGTGCGGCTGCTGCACGAGGTCGTCGACGCACGCCGGCAGCCCGTCCGCTCCCTCACTACGATCGGCGATCACCACGTGCTCGCGCTGGTGGGTGATGCGATTGTGTTGTACAGCCTCTCGAGCGACGCGGCACGCCCGCTGCAGCTCCGCGAGGTGACGGCCATCACGGGCCTGAAAGACACGATCTCGTTCCACGTGAAGCAGCACAAGGGTGTCGTGACGCTCGCCGCACTGCAGCGCCGCCGGCTCACACTCTACGAGGCCACCTTCAACCACTTTGAGTTCCTGCTGAAGGAGACGGTGGCGCTGCCCGACGGCGTGCGCACCTTCGGCTGGATGGGCCGCAGCTTCCTTCTCGGTGGTCGCAAAGAGTATTTTTCTGTCGCACACCGCCTCCGCCACCACCACTGTCCTCTACCCCACGCCGCGGTCTGGTGCGGCGCCACTCGTGCTGCCCTTGGCACCTGTGCCGGAGCTGCTGGTGGCTGGCGAGGGGTGTGGCATGCGTGCGTTGCTCTCCGACGGCAGCGAGGTGCCGGGCGACTCTCGTGTCAGCTGGTCCTCTTCTCCTGCCTCTATGCTCTACGAGCACCCCTACGTCATCTCTCATCACACCACCGGGCCTCACACACTGCAGGTCCGTTTGCCGCTTCTCTCCACCCTCGACACCGCGTCGCGGCAGCGCAACAGCCTGCTGCAGTACATCGACCTGCCCAAAGTCAGCCGCATCTCGCAGTGCTGCTGCACGGACTACGACTGCCCGATGCCGACCGCCGCAGCGAAGCCGCACGCCCTCGCGCGACACCCCATCATCGTTTCCGACACGAGCGGGCGTCTTTTTCACCTGCGCCGCAGCGCCGCGGCGATCCCGGCTGAGCAGCTCGCGGCGCGGTCCCTGTTCGCGGCTGCCGACCTGCTGTGCCAGCTCTGTCCGCACGAGGTGCAGGAGGACACGGTGCGGCGCGTCGTGACCGCTGGCGCGCTGCACCGCTTCTGCGCACTGAAGGATTACCCCGGCTGCTTCCACGACTTGAGCAAGATTGAAGCGGACCCGCGCGTCGCGCTTCGCCTTTTTCCTGGCTTTCTCTCTGAGGAGGAGGCGACGAGGTGTCCTCCGCTGCCGCCCACCGCTGCTGTGCTACCGAGCGCGGTGACGACGGCTGCCCTGCCCGCCTTGGCCGACTACCTTCAGTCACGTCGTCTCGCCCTTCTCCTGCAGGGAGCGTCGGTGTTGAGCACAGAGGCTGGCAGTGCCACTCTCGCCTGTGTGGATCGCGCGTTGGTGCTGGCGTGGTGTGCGCTGAAGTCGGAGGCGCCGCTGCTCGCGCTGCTGCAGTCCGAGAACGGGTGCGCGCTGGACGACACGGCGGCCATCCTGCAGGCGCGTGGGCAGTGGGTGGCCTTGGTGGTGCATCTCGAAGCGCACTCACAGTACGAGGCGGCTGCTGATCATCTGCGGCGACTGGCGACGGCGGAGCCAATCGTGCGTCTCGCGCCTGTGGCCACCCGCTTCTTCCAACAGCGCAGCACGCTGCCAACGAGCGATGACGTGTATGTGCCGCAGTGTACGCTGGAGGCGTGGGCGGCGGCGGCGGTGAGCAGCAGCAGCAGCCCTCACGATGGTGCTACTGCTGCTGCTGCAACGACAGTGACGCCTCCGACGGCGACGGCGGCGTTGGTGGCCCTCGCGACGTCGCTCACCTTTTTCAGGCGGCGCAGTCTCGCCACGCAGTCGGCGCTCTTCTCATCTCACCTGACGTGGGTACTCGGGTGCGTGCCACCAGAGAATGGGTTGCGCATCTTCCTCTCTGCCACGAACGTCGTTCACTACGCCTCAGCGCTGCGCTTGCTGCAGAGCTACGAGGACGCTCCTGGCGCCACCACGCGGCAGGAGCTTGTCGTTTCCTTTCTGCACTTGATGTTTGCAGATCCCCGCCTGCACGTCGCGGATGACACGCTGTACGACGTGTACTGGCAGGGGCTCGGCGACCTTCTCTTCGCTGCACCACCAGAGCGGCTGAGCGAGGCGGCCCGGCACGTGTACCGCAGCCGCCTGGACGAGTTTCTGCTTACCTCGCCGCATATCAACCTCGAGGCTGCGCGGCACTACTTCAACGCAGCAGGCATCCGCGACGCGTGCGTGGCAGAGCGTGCGCTCGTCTACCGCCGGCAGGGGGCACACCGCAGCGCTGTGGAGATGTTTGCAACGGAGGCGGACGACATGGCCGGCGCGAAGGCGTACGCCGGCAGTGTGCGCAGCGAGGACGGCGGCGACGCGTACACGGCGCTGCTGGAGCTCCTGCTGCGGCCCCAACACGGAGCGCCGCGTGTCGCAGAGGCGCTGTCTATTCTCAACACGTGTGACGGCGTCGACGCTGCGTTGGTGCTGCCGATGCTGCCGGACGACTTGCCGTTTGGGCAGCTCAGCGCTTTTCTGCTGCACGCCTTCCGCGACGCCGCGACGACGTACCACATGTCCGCCATTGAAGGCAGCGTGTTGCACGCAAAGCTGTTGCAGGCGGAGGAGACGCGTCTGCGCGAGACGGCGCGGTCGACGGTGTTGCAGGACTCGATGGTGTGCCCGGTGTGCCAGCGAAGGCTGAGGCCCGACAGGGAGCTGGCGGTGTACCCGGATGGGCTGCTGGTGCATCATGGCTGCGTCACCGATGAACACGTGTGCCCCGCGACGCACCGCGACTACCGCTACACCGCCTACTCTCTGCTGGAGGAGCTGTAGGGGGGCTGTCTGCGCTTCTTCTGTGCCGCATAAAACTGTTATTGAGCGAGATTCTGTTCCCGCTTTTCTTTTTTTAGGATTCGTTGCTGCTTGTCGGTGAGCGCGTTTTTGCGTCTGCGACGCCGGCAGCTTTTGCTTCTGCGCACTCTAAAAAAAGGAAAAGAAGACAACGCGTCTACACGGGCGTTAAGAAAGCGCTCAGGCGCTGCGCTGAGTTGTGGTTGGTTTTATTGCTGGGATGCATTGAAGGATAGACATTCTTTAAACACGTTTCGCTTTCGTTGTGTTCTTTGCACCTCGTCTGATCTCAAGGTAGCAAAGATAGCGGTACTTGTTCGCGTGGTCGCACACTGCCGCAAATATCGCCTTATCCGCGATGCAGACATAACGCCTGTGCTGTGCTGCGAATGTAGTGCACTCCGTTGCAGCGCCATCGCGGCATTATCAAAAAAGCCACCTCTCTCTCTCTCCTCTTTATCGCTCTTGCTACTTTTCTTTTTCTCTCCCTGCAAAACATTTTCAGGTGCCTCCTCATCAGCTGACCGTGTCAGCGCACATTTAGTAGTGATGGCCAGTCGCCTCGACGCCTTCATCAAGTCCATCATCTTCCCCCGCCCGAAGCAGTCCTCGTACGACACGACCACCCACCCGCACAAACTCGTGCATATTCCCCTCGTCGACCCCGCCACCCAGGTGGAGAACGGCGCCTTCACTGTCGGCTACCTCCTCACGCAGCCGAAAGCCACCCATCTTCTCCTCTACGCCCATCCTAATGCAGTCGACATCGGGCTGGCCTACAAGGAGCTCCGCTACGTCTCCAAGGAGGCGTGTGTGAACGTGCTGCTCTTCGAGTACACCGGCTACGGCCTCTCCAGCTCCCCCATTAACGAGGCAAGCATTCACCAAGACACGTTGTCCGCCTACTTGTTTGTGCGGCGCCACCTGCAGATCGCCGCTAATCGTCTCATCCTCTGCGGGCGGTCCATCGGGGCCTCTCCCACCGCCTTTCTCGCTGCCGCCCTCCCCGCAGCGGAGCAGCCGTGCCTCTTAGTCCTGCAGTGCCCCTTTACCGCGCTGAGTGAGTGCATCAACGAGTTCTCGCAGAACGCCGTGTCCATCGCCAACTTCTTCGGCTACAACTGGTTTCGCACCATCGACATCATCGCCAAGGTGGAGAGTCCGGTCGTGCTGCACCACGGCACGCACGACAACATCGTCCGCATCGCCCACTCCTATGCGCTGCAGCGGGCACGCGACACCGCCTCGAAGCCGCGCGTCACCTACCTCTACCGCGAGGACGGAAAGGGGCACAACAACTTGAGCTCGGCGGTGCTCGTCCGCATCATCGCGGAGCGTGTGGAGAGTGAGGTGAACGCGGCATCGCACCTGCACGTGCCGCGGCTGCTCATGGCCAACCCGCCCATCTACGACCAGCTCTTCTGCGACGAGAGGGCGGCGTGCCGTACGCGCTGCTGGAGGAGGCGGTGGAGAACTGGGCAGCCACCTACTCCCTGCACCTCTGCGCCGCCCCCCTCGACCGCGTCTACGTTTTGCTCACGGCGAGCGTCTGCGCCTTCACAATGCGGTGCTCACGCGCGTGGCAGATCTACTGCGAGCTCTTCCGGAGCAACGTCCGCGGCGGCGCCGTGCAGGAGCGGTGCTCAAAGGGCGACTTTATGCTGCGCTGTTTGGCGTGCTGGGGAAGTCCCCTCGGCATCCACGTCGCCGTGGAGCGGCTGCACACCACGGAAGAGATTCGCATTTTCGGTTTCGCGACCTGCCGAGACGCGATGCTGGACGCGCCGGCGCTTTATGCATTGACGAACGCGGAGCCGCTGCTGAGTGTGCTGGAGATCGCCATGACGCCGGCCTTGCTGGCCTGCATGAAGCGTTGCCTCTCCACCGCACCCGAGATGCTGGGCGAGGAGGGCATACCCTGCTTCGTGCAGCCCGACATGGTGGACGCCATTCAGCTCGAGTGCGAGCGCTGCGTCGGCTTCCTCTCCGCAGAGGACCGCCGCCGCATCTGCGATCTCGTCGGCGACTTCGCGGCGAACTGCGATGGAATGATCAGCACCAAGGCACGGGAGCGGCTGCTGCGAACCCCCTCGCGGTCGTCGAGCATCAGCTTCGAGTCCTTCGAGGAGGTGCGGGAGTGGCTGCGGCCGTGGACCTCTGCCCGAGCGACGGAGATGCACGCGCTGGCGCAGGAGGTGCCGTGGGATTACTATCTGCTACGTGGCCGCTCCCTCGCCCGCCGCCACATGCTGCACGAGAAGATGAGCTGGGAGGAGTGCCACAGCAAGATGGAGGACAGCGGTACGGTGCTGAGCATCCACACCTTCTTCCAGGAGCTGTCAAGCCAGTGCTTACGGCCCTCCTACTACCAGCCAGGAAGCGCTGCGGCTGAGCGTAGCTGATGTCGCACAGAGCTGCAGTGCTTATTTAAGTGTGGGTGTGTGTGTGCCGCCGTTGCTGGCTTTGCGTGGCGACGACTCGATGTGTGTCAGTCGGGTCCCTTAACCTTCTCATGTGTGTCTGCTGCAGTTAGTGGCGTGGTGGAGACGTGAGAAGTAATAAAAAAAAAAGTTGTACAGGAAGAGATGCGAGGGGGAGGCTGGCTGTGTGGGATGGCGAAGACGTCGCTGCAACGCGCACTCTCCCCTCCTCTCCTCCTCGCCGTGGCGTCGCGTGTTGCGCCTCTGTGCCGGATGCAGATGAGCCAAAAAAAAAAACCGGTTTGGAGTAGAGGTGAGCACAATATCATTGCGGGAACGGGGTAGACTGAGCGGCGTCTTTCTTACCTCCTCCGCTTCCTTGTCTGTGTGGCTTTCGGTGTGCGCGTGCTCGGTAGGGGTTTGCGATATTCGCACCAACCCATTGTTGTACAAGGTGCTTTTCATTTTTTCCTTCGCACGCTGCTGGTGCGCCGCGGTGTGTGCGGGTGGCGGCGGCCAACGTGCTTCTCCTGCGATTGCTTCACCGTTTTTCTCCGCGCTGCCCCAAAGTGTTTGTTTCTGCGTTTTGTTTTGTATTCTTCACCTCTCTCGTGAACAGCGCCGCGCACCCCTTTTTGTTTGTTTCTTTCCTTCCTGCACCCCCCGCTTCTTTTCAATTCCTAATTTTATTTACTTTTTTTATTTTTGCTTTGTCTTTGTACTCCGCTTCTCATCTTTCTTTCCTTACTTGTCCACCTGCGTGGCACAAAGCGAAAAACTTTAAAACCGGGGGCCCCCCCCCCCACAAAAAAAACCCAACAAAACAAACTTTTCCTCCCCCCCCCCCTTTTTGCCCCTTTTCCCTATTTTTTTTTTTTTTTTTCTTTTTTCCTTTTCCCCAATTTTTTTAATGACGCTACGCCGCTTCTTTCTTTGTTTCTCCTTCACTCGTAGGACCGAACAAGCACAAAAGTTTTTTTCTCTGTCGTTGGACTCCTGAATGCACCTCTCTCTCTCTCTCTCTCTCTCAGCCACTCAAGACAAACACACACACGCACGCCTACATGAGTACGTGGCAACTACCACAAAGTGGGGAGAAGTAAACTTTGAGGCGAAGTTAGGAGGTCTACACGACTTTGTTCGACTACATATTTGAAATGTTTCTATTTTTTTTTTCTCGAATTGTTGATGATGCCGACTGTGCTGTCTTGGGTGTGAAGGGTACATGTATGTGTGTTCGTTTGTGCGTGTCCCTCTCTCTTTTGGTTTCTTTTTTCTTTTCGCCTTGTTGGCTTGCTGGAGTGTGCACGGCCGCCGCACGATTTTTTTTTATTTACTTTCTATGCCTCCTCTAATCGTAACTAAGGCTTGTTTTGTCTTCTTTCCTGCTGTTTCACTGGCTAGGTGCGCCGCATCTCGCCAGCAGCACGTCGCGTTGCATGAGGCACGTCGCGTGCGGTGTTGTTGGGTGACCCATGAGTGGCACGCACGAACCAGACGCAACCCACGTTGGGATATCTCATTTTTTTTTCAAGGAAGGGTTGCTTCGCACTATTTGCGCTGATGCACGTCTCGCACACACACACGCAGACGAACAAAGACGCGGTAATTCAATGGAAACTTACCGCTTCTGTGCACAGCGGCTGTTTTTTTTTTTGTATCGCCCACTCGCTCTCCTTTCCTTTGCCATCTTTTTCCAGTATTATAATTTAAGCTTATATATATTTTTTATAGTCGTGACACCATCATACGTCACGTGTGGCGCGGATCAGCGTCACGCGCGGCTACACATGAGAGGGATCTGTGCGACCGCTGAGGAAAGGAAAGAACGAGGTAACGACGCACGCGAGTGGCGGCAAAATAGGTGTCCACGTGCCTGCAGTGTCGCGGGGACGTGAGGTTGCTGGTGGCGTTGGTCTCACCCATACGCACCGAATATCCGGCAAAGGACAAAATGCGTTTTGGAAGGACGAAGACGCGGAGGAGGCGCTGCCCAATTTCTTCTCCTCGTTAATATTTTACATTCCCTTATGTTTTCTAGCTTTTTTTTCTCCAGGAGTGTTACCTCCTCTGCCGCCGTCTTTAGGTGGGGAAAAGGCGCGTTGGACATCCCCTTTGAAAAGGGGGCTTCCGTGACTCAACGGAGTACGACTCTTAAGATCCTAACAGTACCCACAGTTACAGCAGCAGCGTCTAAGATACAAAGCGAAGAGGGAAAAAGAAAAAAGAACCAAGGCTTTATGAGAGCCAAACACGTCCGATTGTTTCATCGAGAATTGTAATCGTTGGTGCCATGGAGATGAAACGACTCGCTTCGGCTTCTGCAGCAGCTCATATCCCTTTCTGTGTGAGCTTCTTTGGCGTCGTTGCAGCAACGCAAGAGAGGCGACATAGTTTGACACCGGTGTCATGCGCTAGCAAGCCGACCTCATCTGTGACAAAGTCTCTTTCCTACTCTTCAGCATCTTACTTCTCCTCCTATACTTCGCTAGTGCTTCTTTTGCTTTTTTTGAGCTGAGGACTTTTATTGCAGTCTCTCCTTCTACAACGCAGTGAGCCGCTCATTTGTCTGTCACTGCTGTGTGTTCGCGCCACTTACCAGCGTCTGCAGTGTTGTCAACGCATCATTTCCTGTTCCAGACGCGCTTTTCGTGAGTGCAGCACCAACTATTGCATCGCCTTCTCCTTGTGTACAGCGCAGCGGTAACGCCGCGTCGATCAAGACCCCTCTTTTTCTTCGCTCTCTCAGCGCAACACTGATAACACAGGCGCACATGTCCGACGATCTCGCCTCCGTCTGCAGCTCCCTCTCCTCCGACGAGGACTGCGAAGGTGGTGAGAATGGTGTGCATAACTCCAGCGAGCACCTCGTCGATCTCCTCACGCGACCACGTGCACGCGGCGGGTACGGCGGCCGGCTCACCTACACGGACTTCTCAACTCTCGCCACGTCGCTGGGATGGAGCAGCGAAGACATGGACGACTGCTGGTACGACATCTTGATGGGCGAGCCAACCGCGGAGGCGCGGGATATGCGACGAGCGGCGGACTGCATCTGCAGCTACTGCCTCGCTGCTCCGCTCCCACTGTTGGAGACGTACGCGGCGGGATCAGCTTCGGATGCTGCATCGCCGACAGAGGCAGAGGCGACGATGCCGAGCCCGCTGCAGCCACCAACACCGCCAACACCAGCAGCAGCGCAGAGCACATCGTGTGTCATCCTCTCCCCTCCCTCACCGCCACGCTCGGCAAAGCGACCAGCGAAAGTGTCCCGTCCACCGCCTGGCACGTTGCCGCGGTACGCGGTAGAGACGGCGTCGAGCGAGCGGCGTCGGCTGTCGGCTGGCGCAGCGCAAACACCGCAGCGTCCGCGCCGCTCCGCCGAGTCGCCCGCACGAGCCGCCGACGCGCCGACGGTCTTCTTCCGGTTGTACGAGAATGGCATGGAGCTGCACCGCAAGCGCAACACCGCAACGCCAACTGCGGATGCCGCCGCGGTGGCTGAGTGCACCTTCCAGCCCAAAATCGCACCATATCCGCTGAAAGACAGCGAGGGAGCAGAGCGGCAGACACGCTTCAACAAGCCGACCCGCTCCTCCTTTGCAAAGCTGATGGCGGACGACGCGTGTCGCAGCGCCCACGCCATCGCTCACACGCCGGAGACGCCGCGGGTGTCCTACCACCCCGCGCCGGGGCCCTCGACCAGCGTACCAGCAGGCTACGTCGAGGGGGTTGCGCGGCTGCGGCGGTACGTCGCGTCGCGGTACGAGCGGGCCGACGCCCAGCGCGATCTCCGCGAGACGCCTCGCACAGACGTCCACCGCCTCGTCGCGGCGCCAATTTTGCGCCTGCCGGTCACCGTCGAGGGCGTCAGCGATGCGGTGGACGTGCGCCTCGCCCCGGCACAGCAACACGCCTCTCCGTCGTCGCAGCGCCGCCGCTCTGTGTGCGGTAATACAGATGAAGCTTTCAGGGCAGCCTCGACACCGCGGCGCTCGCCTTCGACTCTCGTCCGCTACAAGGAGCATACTCACTTTTACTGATGCCGCCTCCATTGCTGCTTCTCACCTTTATCAGTCTATTTCAATTACTTTTTAGATGTCCTCCTTAGACTTAGAGGCCGCTGTTAATACGGTGCATTTTTCTTCTTTCCTTTCCCGCCTAGATTGACACTCACTGCAATGCAACAAAGAGACTTACCTAAAGACAACAATCGACACGCTCGTTGCAAGCAAAACGACTCTTCCCATCTTTCTCTTTCTACAGCTGCTGGATGCTTCGCGGCGACTGCCCGCACTACCACAGCTGTTCCACGATTAGTACTAAATTGCTTCTTTCTTCGATGCAGCTCTCTCTTCTCTCTCTTTACCTGCATCTCATGGTTCCGCACCTCTTCTCTCTCTCTCTCTCTCTCTCACACACACAAACATTCAAAAAGGAACACCTGCGCTGCCCTGCTTTCTCTCTCTCTCGGCTATTTTCCTGCAGCGATGCCGTTCGAGCTGACGCATCCGGCAGACACCGCAGCGAGGGTGGAGGGGGAACCGTTCTACCAGCTCGCCGTGTACACGATCCGTGATGCTCCGACTGTGTCGCCGCAGTGGCGACACTTTGCTTTTCGTGTGCGTGCGTTCAAGGTTCTGCCGCCGTGCGATGCTGTTGGCCTCCTCTCCGGCGACGACTCCACCGGCCTCGTGGTGTGGTCAGGAGCACTGGCACTGCTGGAGTGGCTGCTTTGCAGTCCTCAACACCTGGACAGTATTCTCTGTTCTGCGTCATCGACGGCGGTGGACCAGACGTCGTTGGTCGTGGAGTTGGGCTGCGGCTCGGGCATCGCGACGGTTGGTCTCTTCGCCCAGCTGCGGGAGAGGAGGCGACAGCAGAGTAGCACCGACACTCCAGCGACTTCCTCGCATGTGCATCTCGTGGCCACTGACGGAAACGCGGAGTGCGTCGCGCTGGCCAGCCGCAACATCGCTGAGCAGTGCGCCGATGCGACGGGTTCTGGGGTGAAGGCGACTGCCGACTCGTTGCCGTGGGGAGACGCCGACGCCGTCACGCGGCTGCTGCGCTGCAGCGGCAATGCTGGCGCTTCATTGTACGCGAGCATCACCATTATTTCGGCCGATGTCCTCTACGACGCCGCGGCTGTCCCGCTGCTCGTGTCGACGGTGGCGATGGTGGCGGCAGCAGCAGCAAAGGGTGGCGACACTCCCTGCGATGCCGCTGCCTCACGATTGCACTGGTGGCTCGCCTACACACCGCGCAGCCTGACGCGTGCCGGCAACGAGCACATCTATGACACCCTTCTCGCGTCGTTGGGGCAGCACGGGTGGTCATACGAGCAGCACCCGCTGCCTGCCGGATCCGTCACGACGGGATTTGAGGAGAGCAGCGAGTGCGACACGCCGGCGCTGCGCGGCTGCATCTTTGTCGTGTCGGTGACCGCCTCGGCTTACCCACCCACCTCTTCTGCGTCTTCCTCCTCCTGATGATATCGCGGCGGTGAGCTTCGTGCGCGCATGGCTTCCTGGCCTCTCACAGTATGGAAGGCGCGGCCAAAAGGTACCGCTGCACAAACAGACGTAGCCACAGAGGCTCTAATATTTCGACTGCTGTGGTACGAAAACACAAAAACCTGCGCTAAAGAGAGACGATTATTCAATCTAGAAGCAAGTACAAAGTGGTGTGCGTGGTAGGTGTAAAAATCAAAGGGTTCTGAAAACGCGTGCTGACGCTCTTCGCCCTAAGTACAATTCCTTCCCATCTCTTTTGACTGCGACCGACAACGCCACCTACCATTACCTTCTTTCCTTTCCTCTCTCCTTTCTCCTCTGGTATTGGTGCCTTTCTTTCCAATCGCACTCAACTCCTTTTTTTTTTCTTGTCATGCGCAGCCACCACACATAACACAATTCCCACCACACCGCAGCGCTGCGCCTCTTGTCGTCTTCTCCGCGTTCCCATTTCATTTCCATTTACCGCAATCCAATAAGCGATATCCGCGCTTCTCTGCTCACTTTCTTCTACGAATCGAGTGCCAGCAATGCCGCGCCAGCAGAAGCCGACCGAGGTGTGCAACGCGAGCGCCGGCGAGCACTACGAGCGCGGCACCGTGCGTCACTTTGCCCCTGGGGAGAAGCTGGAGGCCGGCAACGTCCTTGAGCCGGCCGTGGGCCTTAGACCCCGAGCCCCCCAGGGGGGCCTTTCGGCCCCCCCCGAACCCCAAACCCACGCCGCCTCCCCCCCGCGCTGGGGGTGGGGAGGTCCCGCCCGACCCGGAAACCCCCTTAAATTTAAAAACCCCCCCCCCCGTTAAAGAGCCGTCGTCCGCGCTGGTGCCCTCTTGTGCTTCTTTGTGGTGCTGCTCCAAAACCGCAGTGTGCAGCCCTTCGACCCCCTCTACTAAAGTAATTTTTATTTTTACGTTCGCTTCGAAGTGCTGACACCGTAACACTCCCTCCCTTCTTTTCCCCTCTCCCCTTCCCCCTTTATCTTTCTTTCATTTGCCACCGCGTCACAAAAATATATATTCTTTTGTTCCATTCAATAGCTGTCCTCTGCACCACTCCTACTCAACTCTATGCGACCCTGTAGGCTTTGGTGTTGGGCCCAGCTTCATTTCTTCTTCCACCTATCATGCCAAAAAAAAAAAGATGGGTTTTCTTTCTCAAACAGCGCGTGTCTTTTTTTTTTTCTTAATTTGAAACGTACTTCTCTCCTCCCACTTCTTTTTCCTTTGTTATCCCAAAAAGGATAGCAGAGGCCCGGTGAAGGACTCCCTTCCACTACGCTGCGCCGCCTCACCGCTTCCCTCTCTCTTTGCATGTGCCAATTTCTCTTTTTGGTTTTTAAAATCTGGTTCTTTGTGACGCAAACCTGTATATCTCTTTTCTTTACTGCAACAGTTCCATACACTTCCTTTTTTTAAAGTGAGAAGTGAGTTATGAGTTGTGCAGGTGGTCACTGCCGCAGCGGCCCCATCCGTCCATTTGCCTACTTCAATGTAGGCGAGATACGTGCTTTCTACGAGATGGCACAGGATGGAGAACGTCGCCGCGCTCCTGTTTCACCTACACTAACTCTCCGCACACAGACCTGCACCACACAAAAGCAAACGCGCATTTTTCCCCATCGCACTCTTTCGGCTTCTCTCTTTGAGTCCACGGTACTCACTCAGCACGATAGAGTCGTTTGCGCTCTTTCTTTTCTTTTTGCTTAAGGGCGACAGAAGGAGAGGGCAACGTTGCCTATTTGTTAAGTCCGTGCGGCTGACGCATGGGAGCTTCTCCCCGCCACACACGACGGAACCGCAAGCTGTGCGAATGATAAAGAAAAAAAATGCGGCTTTTTTTTTCTCAGTTTGCAACAAGTACGCGTATCACTTTGAGCTTTAATCTTGTTGGTCAGACAATCATTGTCCATCAGCGGTGTCGAAAAACGAGGGAAAAAAGGAGCCTCCACTACACAAAAGCATTTTCTGCTAAATATGCATGCGCACCTGCAAGCAGCTCACCCTCTCGCTCCTTCTTTTATGATGACAGAAACGACAACCTCTACCAGTAGCGAGGCAGCATCGCCGTACGGCTCTACGCAGGGCATCTGGAATGATAAAGACTTCTTAATTCTACATTTATGCAGGGATGCTCAAGCGTATCCTAAAAGTGGAATTTGACCACATATGGTTCACAACACATTCCTTCTCTCTCCTCCGTCTTCTTCGTGGTACCGCTAACATGCATCTCTTCCTCTCTTTGCCATATTCATCGCACGCAACGCACCTTCTCTACCTCTCAAAAAAAAAAATTGGTTTCACCTTTTGTCTTTTGCCGATAGACTAAGACATCGTACACCACCGCTCGTCTTTCTCTCTCTCTTTCCCCCGTATCGCGCCTGCAGCACCGCTCCAATCCCCACCACAGCCCTTTCTACCACCACCACCGACCCTCGACAAGATGACGCCCCTCTCCCGCCGCCTCTTCCTCGTGGCGCTGCTCTTCGCCGCCGTGGCGGTCGCCTTCGTCAGCGCGGCGTGCGACGCAAACTGCGCAATGTGTGTCCTCGACGTCTGCACCGGTTGCAAGTCCGGCTACTACCACGGCGTCAGCGGCTGCACGCCGTGCCTCTCCGCCAACTGCGCACGCTGCCAGGCGGTTGGCTGGTGCATCTCCTGCGAGGCCGGCTACCGCCTGGAGTACTACAGCGACGCGACAGACCCGACCGTCAACAAGTACGGTAAGTGTGTCAACGCTGCCTCTACCATCGGTGCCTCTACCGCCGTCATCGCCACAGCCCTCGCCCTCGCCTACACCGTGATCGCGTGAGTGTACGACCTCTACCTTAAAGCGTTACTTCTTTCTTGTATTGTTTACGTTACCTTTGCAGAGGACTCGCAGTGCACCGCAGCGTCCTGTGCAGCTTTCAGTTTTGTTTACCTTAAGCATGCTTTTAAGTCTTCTTTGTGATTGCGAGCAAAAATCCAAAGCAACACACTATCTCATTTTTATTCTTTTGCTTCTTCTTTTCCACCCCCACGAAAAAACGGGCCATCGTTTGTGTGTGCAGTGGTGCATCTGGTTTGTTGGAATCCGGAGTGCGGCACCCGGTATACGTGCCAACACAGTTAAACGCACATCTGTTGATTTCGACAACTCATCACCGACCTGCCTTTTTTTTTTTTGAGAATGACAGTCCGCCCCGCGAGATACAACTGGTGTTGTACTGCCATTACCCTCTTCTCTCTAACAGTAGATTACGCACAAATATCTTTTAAGAGCTCCCTGTTCTCTCTCCCTGCCTGCGTGTGACATGAGAGGCGTCCAAGCCTCGTCGCACGCCCTACGCTGCTGCCTTGGACGCGCATCCTTCGCACTCGCCAAGAAGCACCGCCGCGGTGAGGACTGACAGGCGCCAAGGGAGCAGATGACTGTCATTTTTGCCCATTCTCGCAATTGGTAAAGAGAAGCGCGAACTCGTGACGTCTTTCTTGTCCTCTTTCTCTCGCTCCTCAGGTCGGCTTTTAGCTGCGACGTTTGTTTTACAGCCCGACTCTTGAAGAGGAAAGGAGGAGTGAGAGGGAAGGCTTGAAGTGAACCGTTAGCGCCTTTCCACAAGGCTCGACAAAGGAAACAAAATTAAATCTTGACTTGTTCCCCCAGACATATATAAGGTGGTGGAAAGGCGAAAAAGAAAGAAAGCGGAAGCACGACACGTGGAGCAGTGCTGTCCCACCGCCCGCACGTGGCTCAGTTACTGAAAATTAAGAAAGTCAACATGACGTTTCTTTACAATCGACTCTTGTTCTTCAGGGTTTCTTTCTCGACTGGAACGCACGGCTCAGACTGTCCATGCAGCCAGTAAGTTCACTTCCTCCCCTATTTTTAGTTTGTTTGATTTTTTCGTCTTAGGCCCGCGAGAGCCAATTCCTCCTCGTTTCTTCAGAATTTAACTTTTGTTTGGTCGTTTATTTTTGGTATATAAAAATGAAAAAAAAAAGCGCTGTTTTTCGAATGGTCGAAGACGCTGCATGAGAGGGCTTTATCTCTGGGTAGGAACGTCATGAGATCGGCAAGCGATGGGCTGCTGATAGACGCTCATGGCCGCCTACGAGAAACGAAACCAATTCGGCGTCGAACTCGTTTTACACGCCCCATCAGGCGAACGAACTGGGATTGAGATTTGTACTCTAGTCTCTGTCATCTATCTCCTCTCTCTTCCTTCTTCTCCTGTTCTCTCTCAGAGAAGGACGGTAACAAAAGTATGTAGATCCCTCCAAGCACGCTATATGGCGGAAAAAAGCCAGGACAAGGACATGGTACGTGCGCTCCATCAGTGAAAGAGCACGACGCTTATGCTGGACCACATGGTTGTCAGTCGGACGTTGACGCACGTAATGAGGCCGTGTCTCTTGATATCTCCTTTGGTGGCAACACGAGCTAGGCTGAGAAGGACGTTGCAAAAACTGACAGAATACTGCGTGTAGACGCGTGCGAAAGGGCTCGGAGAGTTGGACAACTGGGCAAGGCTCTATCCGTCAAGGACAACGTGTAGCAGAGGCGTGTGCCTTCACCGTGTGTATGAGTAGAACCGATTTGCAGCGGCACTGCGACTTCGCGAGAGCAACCAGCTATCGTAATGTAAGCGCCAATAGCTCAGCAGGTGCGAACACATTCGCTGACTGCATGGCGTGCTTCGCTCGTCTCGCTGGTTCGCTCGTTGTGCGTCAGCAGTTCACTCTGCCATAGACGCCGAACCGCACCTCCGAGGCCGACCGCAACGCGCGTATGGTGGCCGTGTCCGCTTTTATTGTCAAACACTCAAAGGAAGCCTCAACTAGGCACTTTTCCAACCACACAAACGCTACGCCAACTACACGGAGGGTGGATTCGCTATGGGTGTAGCACGCGTTGCCTAAACAGCGTTGATCGCTTTTGTTTTTGTGTGATATGACGGGAGCGCAGTTGTGCCGTTACATGTGTCCAGTATAGTGGCATGGAGTGATGTGCGAAGTTTTTGAGGTTCCTGTGCAGCTCAAAAACAGCGACTGCGCCGCTGGTGTGTCGGCGACTGCTGACTGGAAGCACCTGTGCTGGCAAGCAGTGAGGCGTGAGGAGGAGAGACTGCTGTAGATCCTCAAAGGTCTTGAAATGCCGCATCGCGACACAGGCGGCAGCATTACTCGGGTGGCCTCTCAGCGATACGCAACGAGGCTGGAGGACAGCAGCCGCTGCTACGTGATGAGCAGCAAGCCAATGGACGACCACACATGCCTGATAAGCGCGCGGTGTGTCATCTGCCTTGCTCAGAGAACTCACTCGGCGCTCCATGTGAATGCGGTACAATTTTAAAAGCGGGGTGTGTACTGGAGCAGAGTGCAGCAGCTGACATGAGAGCTGAACGGCGTGCAGAAACCTTCGTGCTGTTGTGCCACATGCACCGTGGAAGCAAACATTGAGTTGCGCGTGAGTGTGAGCGCTGCAGTCTAGTGTGAGGCATTTGCAGCTGACGGCGACACCGCGGTGTTGCTGCCGAAATACACTGCGGCTATCACGTCACCTTCACCGCCTTCCGCTGCGACCTCGCCGTGGAGGCAATGGGGAGTCCAACAACGGCGCCTTCACGCTCTTCTTCGCCAACCAGCTTTGCTTTGTTGCAGAGGACGCGGAAACGGCGAAGGTGAACGATACCGTCTATGCAGCGCACATGATGTTTACGACGGAGGGCAACGTTATTGCGCACGGGAGCTGCGCACGCTGCTGGACCGGACGGACGAGCGGCACTACACCGAGAGTGGCGCGGCTTTGCGCACTGGATGATCCAAGACGAGGCGGACGTGTCGATGGTGCAGAGCCTGACGGATGCAAAGTACGTTGGAGGCCCCTCGCTGAACGCTCGCCGCGACGCGCTGACCTTTCCAGCTCTCACGACCGCCGCGATCAATAGCGATTCGCGGGAGAGACAGCGTGAGTGGCGTGGGTGCAACGTGTGGAAAATCTGAGCTGAGACCCGAAGGATTCTGTGCTCTCACAGCAGCGGTTTGAACGGTATGCAGCGTCTGCGCATGACGTGTGGGGCGTAGCAAACAATGAGGACTACGTGGCAGTGAAGGGCAGGTCGGTGCCGTACAACACCGAAACCGGCGAGACGCTCTATACGACTTCGCTGATGGACGGTCTCAGCACGATGACGTGCATGAAGGAGGGGCAGCGGTGGGAGTGGGAGACGGAGGCGGCTGTGACGGTGAGCCCGCTGCTGCTCTTCTCTGTGCACTTTAAGGATCGTCTGACTGCCGTCACCGGCACAGCGGGCGGCTATGCTACGCAGGCAATCTACAACCGAGTGCACAAACTCAAGCCCGTGACCATTCCGCCTGCCTTCTCTTCAGCCTTTCTTTTAGGAGCTTCCGCATGAGTTGTGCAGCAACGCCGCCGCGTACGACGAGAGAATCGAACGCAGTATCCGCGGCGCCGTCGGTCGCGACCAGGACGTCCTCGTCGCCGTGAAGACGGTGGCGGAGGCTGACCGGCTGATAGAGAAGGTGAAGGCGCTTTTTACGCGATGCCTCGCCACGGCTGTCGGCCGGCGTGCACCACGTGTTCTTCATGACCTTTCTCGGCGGCCGCGGCCTTGACGTGACGCCGCATGGCAAGCAGCCAAACGGCATTCACGTGATAGTGTGCTGCGCCAAACACGAGCGGACAACTCACCGGGTTTTCCGTCTCGCTGCCCGCCAGTACCACCTCGGTGGCGGTCAGATTGTCTGCCTGCTCGACACTCAGACCGCCACTGTAGCAGACTTCACAACAAACTTCATGACGCCCGAGGACTTTTTGAAGCCCCAGAACAAGGCAGTGGGGTCGGAGAGACATCGTCTGCAGGTGCTGATCACAAGCAAAATTTCTCAAGCGCTGCTGCGTTATCAGGAACTTCAGACCGCGGTGCGGGACTGCGTGCGCCAACTGCGAGCAACAAGAAGAAAGGCCTCTACCTGTGTGCAAGCTTTGTGGTGCCGCACTGCTTCGCGACGTGGCTGTCGACGCAGAGGGACGCGATCACTCAAGAGGGAGAGAATGCGGCGTGCCGTGCCCGGTTGGTGACAGACCTGAAACAAGACGTCACTGGCCGCTTCCTCAACGCCGCGATCGACGACGTGGTGGCACTTGCGCGTCTCTTCTGTGCACGACGGGTAAGCGCGTGGTGGTGGCCACTGCACTGCGAGGCACCCAGCTGGACTTCCCGTGGTGCGCGTCGAGAGTGTACAAGCTCTTTGCCGGATGCCGCAACGGTGTTTGCGCGTACTCGATTCCAGAGCTCACCCAGGCATTGAAGGCCGCCTCGCGCGGCAACATCGACGACGTCCGAGCGCGCGTGCTGGCCTTCAGCGATGGCCTTGGCCGGTGGATCGCTGCACAGGAGCAGATTGCGGACGACTAGAACACCATGCACCGCGAGGCGGGCGACGGTGGCGATGCGGAGCCTGGCAGCGATTTGTCAAGCGTGCACGCCAACACGGCCTTCCTCAGAGCACTGCAGCAGGATCGCTCAACGACTTGTTGGCTCGAACGGTGTCTTGCTTCCCTCTGTTTTTTTTTTTGGGACAACGGGCTCAGCTTTACCGACACCATGGCGATGCTGGAGGCATTCGTGCAGCACGGCTTTGTGCAGGATCCGCCGCGTACGGTGGAGAAGAACTCGCAGTGGGCGGCGAAGTACGAGGCGGTTCAGCAGGTGGTGCCTGAGCTGAAGAGCAAGCCGTGCGCCGCACCAAGAAGAAGCTCGCTTGACTTCTTGCAAATGTGTGTCTGAGGAACGGGGTTGCCGTGGAGGGTTTGGACGCTGTGTTTGTTGGCGCCGCTCCTCTCTGTGCTGCTGCCTTTGAGGATAGCCGACGCGATATTCCACGAGGACGTACAGACGTACGCGGGGAAGTTGGAGGAGAAGAGCGACATTCCGCACGTGGGAATGGCGGTGGTGATTCTGTTTGGCTGCCTTGGGGTTGTGCGTGGCTGTTTGGTGTGGTGTTGGCGTGCGGGTTGTGCTAAAATGTCGGTCATCAGCCGAGTCGAGCCGATGCGAAACGTGGTGCTCGGCTGGGATTAAGGGTAGGGGTAAAGCGGTCGGGGTTGGGATTAGGGTCAGGTTTTCATTTCCGAGGCCGGCGGCCAAGGACATCGAATGGCACTTTGCTGTTTTACGTTTGTGGGGTCTGTCGGCTTGCTGCAGTGCAAGGGCGTGACGTGGTGGAGGCCGCGTTGACAATGATAGGTGAATCAATGCCAATGTGTGCACTGAGTGTACCCATCTGCAACATCCGCTGTGCTGAGTGCGCGCGCCATGTGTGCTGACATGGCTGTCTGTGCTTCGTGCTGTCATCACTCTCTCTCTCTTTATTTTGCTTGTGTTTCTCCCTTCTCTTTTTCTCCCTCCCTTCAATAATGGGATGTGTATATATTGTGTAGTGGCTACTTTCGGTCTCCGCGTGTCCTCTTGCCTGCGTAACGCCAGCAGCGAGGCGCAAAAGCGCCGACCCGCCCACCCTGATATTCGGAGCAGACGCGTCTCTCCGTAGCTTGGTGTTGTGTCTTTCTTCTTTTAATTTCTTTCATTTTGGTTATCGTTTGGCACCTAACCTGCGCGCATCGCTTTTCTCTTGCTCTGTCTTCCTGATTCTTGATTTTTTCTTTTTGACTCTGTTTTCTGTTTTCGCTCTCACGCGTGTGCGTTCGCCTGTGAGGGCTGCTGTATGTGTGTGTGTGTATGTGTCGTCATCTTGACCGGGTGTCGCCGCGCACTCTAAATGTGATTTCTTTCTTGTTTGGCAGTTTGCCCTCTCTTCTGTTTCGTTCCCCGATTTCTTTTTGTAACTTTCTCTCCTTTGTGCTCTTTCTGTTTCTGTTTTTTCCCTCCTGTACCGGCGGTTGTGTGTTCATTTCCGCGTTTTTTGCTTCTATTGTTCCTCTCGCTATCTTGATCTTTCTGTTCTTGTTTTTCCTCTGTTCTCCTGTTCCGCTCCTGGCGCGGCTTTGCAGCTTGGCGTGCGACCAATACCTTTCCCGCGTGTCCAGTGTAGTGCGGTTCTGTGTTTCTCTTCCCCTGATAATACCGTGCTTCGCGCCTGCGGTGGGCACGATCCGTCGCTGAGCTGTTGGCTGGCCACCTGTGTTTCTCTTCTTTGTTTTCCATCTGCGCAAGGTGTGTCTTGTTTGTTTTCTCGTTGCGCCTGTTCTCTGTTGCCTTTCGGCCGCGGAGCGCATTCCACCCACTGCCAGTGTCTTTGTTTACCTTTCTAGTTTTGTCTAGGTGTTTTGTTTTGCGTGCCGCAGCTGTGCCTACTTGTTTTTCTCCCTTTTCTTTTACTGTACTAGCTGTGCTTCCTCCGCGTGTCG